>CM035158.1:121511440-121835617 GCA_020205615.1 Panax quinquefolius
TTAGTTAAAGGAGTTTAATTAATTATCCCTAATAAGATTAGGGAGCTTAATTAATTAAAAGAATTTAATTAATTAAATAAAACCCAATTCCTTAATTGTTAAGGTGGGTTGCCCACATCTATAAATAAGAGGAGTCTTATTATGGGTGGTATGGGTTGTTGATTTTTCAACAACATACATAATTCCAATTGTTGGGAGAGTACACCTTTCTATATAGAGATAGAAAACTAGGGTTTAGCCAACCAAACCATCTTCTTGAATTTTCTTCTTCCTCAGTGGATCACCTCTAGAGGCCAAACATTTGGGTGGCTAACGCCGATCAAAGGAAGGAACCAAACCCTGGATTCAAGATCAACGCGAAAAGGATTTGAGGTGAACTTGTACCGAGGAAGCCTCGATCTTCAAGGGTATGATTTATTCTTTATCTTTTTCGCTTAATTAATAATTATGCATAAAGGATGATCCGTATATGGTTTGTAAATTTTTTAAACTCGATTTTCCACGCTCAAGACTTTTTATGCAATTTGATCATATAGTATGAATATTACAAACCTAATAAAGGGCATCGTGAGCCAAACCTTTATGCGCGAATTATTAATTGTTTTAATTTGATATGTATATCGATATGTGTTTAGAACAATTTAATTGGGCATAATTTTATGGTATAAAATTTATAATAAAAAAAAAAAAAAAAGTAATTCACATGCATCAATAACTCAAAGAATCAGATTAATTAAACCAAGGGGCCACTTGCTTTTTTGATGCAAAGAAGATAAGCCAATATTTTGTTTTTTACAAAGTGATCATGTATCACTAAAATAACTACGATCCACGAATCTCAAGCATATAATTATTTTTTTTTTTACCAAATGTCACAAAGACGCACTTAACAAAAAAAAAAAAAAAAAAAAAAAATAAAGCAATTTAAAAGCAAAAATCTGACATGCTTATCAACACGAAATCTAGGAGCATGAAATCATGCCGCATGACATAATCTGCTCGCTTTTTCAATGTGCAAGGAACTTTCTGATAACTACTATATATATATATATTCTAGATATTATATATATATATATATATATATATATATATATATATATATATATATATATATTATTCTTAATATTATAATTATATACTAGATATATATATATATATTTTAATAATTTTATTATTAAAATAAAAAGTTATTTTAATTTTAAAATAAAAGTTTATTTTAATATTAAAATAAAAGATTTATTTTAATTTTAAAATTAAATTTCATGCTAACTAATTAGAGTTGGAATCGATTCCATGCTAACTAATTAGAGTTGAAATTGATTGCCTTAGTTTCCTTAAATAAAAGAGTTTATTTAGATATGAAATAGATTTCATATTATTCAAAATAAAAGGAGTTTATTTGTGAATAGAAAGAAAATCCGTGTTTCCTTAAATAAAGGAGTTTATTTAAATATGGAATAAGATTTCATATTATTCAAAATAAAGGAGTTTATTTGTGAATAGGAAAGAATATCCGTGTTTCCTTAATAAATTTTTTTTTTTAACATGGAATTGATTCCATAATTATTTAAAATAAAGGAGTTTATTTTAATCAATTTTTTTTTTACATGGAATTGATTCCATAATTAATTAAAATAAAAGAGTTTATTTTAATTAAAGATTTTTTTTATTACATGGAATTGATTCCATAATTAATTAAAATAAAGGAGTTTATTTTGATTAAAGATTTTGATTAAAATAAAATAGTTTATTTTATTCAAAATTGGATAAATTAAAATAAAATAGTTTTATTTTGATTTAAATTTGATTAAAATAAAGGAGTTTATTTTGATTCAAAAATAGATTTTATACTAACTAAATTTGCCCATTAAATGATATCAATATATATATTAAATGTTTATTATTCATGAGATGAATGTTATTTATCGATGATATATGGTGATGTGTATGATAATAAATGGGATTGATTATGGACTATCAACCAATGCGATTGATTTATTTTAGTTGGATGCATGAATGTATGGGTTTTATTAAATGGGGTCTCACAGATTGCCTTCTCTAATTTTTCTTAATGTAAATTCTATCTCTCTCCTATGTATTTCCCTCGATCACGATCAAGGTTTCTATTTATTTTAAATAGTTTTGTAATAGGAATAGTTAGAATTAATTTTGAAAAATTGGAGATCAAGGAGTAAGGAGCGCTTGAAGACCCGCTTGTAATGGAGCCCGTTTAAATGTAATAGTTATATTTAAATATTATTTCTCAACCCCTAGGGGTTTGACCTTTTGGTTCACTTGGTGGCTCTAGTGAACCAAACTAGAATAAAAGTCCATAATCAATCCGTAGAATATAAGATTCTATATGTGCATGCTTATACTATATATATTATATATTATGCAAACATGCTTCGTGATGTTCATTAATACGACGCGATTTTATATATATATGTACGCGCTTAAACAAGATGAGACAAATTAATAACAAACCCCTCAATTTTTATATTAAGTCCTAAGCGCTCAAAGATATTTGAATATCGAACGTCATTTTCTAGCATGATAAAATTAATAGAGTATTAAATATTTAATATGAGTTTGTTGTGTCACCACAAGGCAAGTATTAAGTATTTAAGATGTTAATTTATCACATTTGATGCTTATAAAGAAAATTGAACAATATTGTTTTGTTGTGTCACCACAAGGATGATATTTTTCTTTTTTGAATATATGGAGTGCTAGGTCTGACTTAACTTGATAATTTTGATTCGATGTGCCACCACTCTGATCAAAATAATCTAAGAGGCAAAATACAAGGAGTTGATAGTTGATGTAATCGACAAAAGTTGTTCACCTATTTATTTATATATAGTTTGTCAGGTCACCACAAGGCTATATACATTTGAAATGGGATCCTTATTCTCACTAGCAAATCTTTAATTAGATTTTGCCGAACTATATAAGTGAGGGTAATATAGTTTGAAGAAAATAGTGGGAGATACCAATTTAAAACAAGACCTAATTTATTTTGGTAATTAATAAAAGAATGTATGTTAAAATGTTGTTAATTACAAATTCATTTACGTAATTTTACAATGTCTAAAATTACTATCATCGCAAAGCATATTAGATGCTAAATTAATCTGCACTCAAATTAAACGGATTGGTTAAGGAATTTGAGAATAGTTCTCATAGTCAAAAAAAGCTATCTTATGTCCTTAATACGCCTATCCCCGCAATGGTTGCGCATAATGCCTCCGAGGAAGAGATCGCTACTTTTAGAAAGTGGCAAGATGATGCATAGCTGGGTCAACGCATCATGCTCAGATCCACGAGTAACGAGCTTCAAATACACAAGATGAAACTATGGATGCTCCTACTATATTCTCGCACATCAAGTAGTCGATGGTGAGGAAAGTAGACCGATAGATATCGACATCTAAGGAGCTCTTCCGATCTAGAACGGCCAATGGCACTATATAGATGCATAAAAAGTTCTTAACATAATCAATTTGATTGATCAATTAGGACAACGACTTTTGTCATGGATGGAGAGTTGAGCCAAGATTTGATCTTGCACTCACCCCTAATTCTTTCACAATTGTTGTGAATTTTCATATGAACAAGCTAGATATCACCTCACCGATTTGCTTAACATGTTGAAAAATGTCGAGAGTCACTTTCAACCAAGAAAGATCAAGTCTTACCGGTAGGGGCCAAAGGATCTTCCTAAAAGAAGAACGATTCAAAGAAGGTAAATAGAAAGGCATAAACAAAGGATAATAAGAACAAAACTGATACGGATATAAGAAAGGAGTTTGCTTCCACTGCAATAAGCCTGGACACTGGAAAGAAACTACGAGAAGCATCTTGCAGAGGTTAACCAAAGAAGCTTAGTGAAGTTTTGGTTACAAATACAATTTTGTTCATGATCAAATAAATTTTTCTTTAAGTCAAGGTTCTACTGGGTATTGATACCGACTTTGCTATCATAGATATAGATTTATGAAGGACCAAATGTAAGTAGAAAGCTAAACAAATATAAGTAATCTTATGTGTGGAAAATATAGCAAAGGTTGCCATATTAGCCATAGAAACTTATAGTTTAGCAATGCCTACGCAAATCTATTAAGTCAATAAGTTGTTATTGTATTCCAGCTTCTTGTTAAAAATATTATTTCCATTTTATCATTGGACAATGAAATCTTTGGTATTATAATTAAGAACAATTGTTGTTCTATTTATAATAATAATGTTTTGTATAGAATCGAATATTACTTAATAAATTTTGTATACTGACTTACATGAAAATAATTTCGCAAATCGAACAAACTAGTATAAGAAAAGGAGATGATCATTCAAAGAGTCAAATGTGTGTATTTGTCGAATACAAGTGTGAATTATTCAAAGGTTCAAAGAATTCAAATGAAACAAATCGACAAAGTATTAAGATTCTTTGATTAGATCAAGGAATAAATACTTGTGCAATAAGTTTCTAGATCATCTCAAATGGTTTTCTCATAATGGACACATCCCGATACGCAATAATTGATTGATGTATCCGAATGAAAAATCGTACCTTATTGGACATGGTGCGGTCCATAATGATTTTACCGACATTCCAAAGATCCTTCCGGGATAATGTCCTAGAAATGGTCAGATATCTACGAAAAATGGTAACCTCAAAATCCTATTTCAAGACTCCATAAAAGTTATGGATGTGGAGGATTCCTAATCTTAAGTATGTTAAGATAAGGGGTTGTCCAACTTATGTGAAAAGGTTTCAAAGGATAAGCTTGGGACAAGATTTGACAAGTACAGATTTGTGGGACATCCTAAAGTAAGTTTAGGTATATGTTCTATAATCCTACTTAGCAAAAGGTGTTTGTTATGAACACGCCGCCTTTCTAAGATAAAGGTGTTTATCATCAAGGGGCTAGTGGAGGATAATAGATCTCAAGAGTTCAAGAACCACAAAAACACTATAAGTCAAATAAGAGGAACCTATAGATAGAATTCTATTGTACCACAAACCAATCAGAAATCTGAATAGTACCAAGATACCTAGAGGTATGGATTCATCATGGATGATGATGATGATGAGGTACGATCATGTAAGATGATGATCCAGAGTTACATACGATGAGGTAAGAGTTCTAGTGTGTACAAAAGGGTCAAGGGGAGCGCCGTGACATTTCTAGTATTATATGTTGATATACTACTTGATAAGGAATAACATACCAATGCTACAATCAAGAAAGATAAAGTTGTCTAAACATTCCTCCATGAATGATTTGGGAAGAGTATCTTAATCAGGGATATAAATCTATATAGATAGATTTAAGAGGATGCTCAACTTAACCCAAGGAACGATATTCATTTGATGCTAAAGTCGCTTAGCATGGCAAACTCCAAGAGATGTCTCATGTCGATGAGCTATGGAGTGTATCTCTCCTAATAGTCCCCATAGACTCTAAAAGAGAGATCACATGAGTGACAATCATGTATGCAATGAAATATACGAGACCGATGTCGATCACCATATTCGAGAAGTTCACTACGAGTCGCTGAAAACATCTTAAAGTGCTTAACCCAAGACTAAGGATGTGATCATATTCATGGTGGGTCCGAATTAAAACTAGAGGGCTTTACGCACTCAAGTTTTTCGTATGCACTAAGACGATGTAAAATCCACTTTAAGGTAAAGTGTTATCTTCGAACTGCAGGTGCAAAGTGAATTGAAAGGTTCCAAATAAAGAAAAGAGTTGTCGGTTTAGTGATAAAGACAAAGTATATAGCTATAAATGAAGTCGCAAGTTGATTGTTTGGATTAAAAGTTCATTACGTAACTAGAATAGTTCCTAAGTCTCATCTTGATCTAAACATGTGTCAGGCACTTTCATTTGATTATTAGAATCATCGAAAGATGGGAAATCACTATAGAGATAGTGGACTCTCATAAACAACATTACATATCCATTAACTAAAGCTTATCCAATGTTAGGATAATCGCCACTTAGAGAAGAAGAGTATAAGATACCATGACGATCGGGCTTTAGTGCAAGTGGGAGATTGAAAGTAGTATGCATACAAGCCAATCATGTTTGATGATAAAGCATATACTTTGTAAATAATCTTATTCATTTATTAATAAAAAGTATTAATTTATTAAAGGCTTTAATTATCTACATGATGTCGCTTTTATAATATGTGATAAACCCATAGTTTTAAGCAATGCTTTTAGAATAATGATGATGATCATTCTAATGAGATCTAAATTCTTAGAAAGCTTAAAACTAAAATAGTTCCCAATCGTTGGATTACTAAATTGGGGATTAGTGAATCCGATAGATTGGGTACATACGCTCATTTGCTCATCGATGAGGATGATTGATCTCACGATCATTTGTGTGGAGACACTAAAGCAAGTATGTAGGTGCTTATTAGAGAATAAGTTCAATCGAACGTGGCTCGCTAAGGAATACCTAATGGAGTTTTATTTGCCTCACAATAGGAATTCTCAGAGTGATAGTAAGACAAGTGATCCTCGACTCGAGATCATCATAGTATTCTTGTGTATGATGAGTTATACTTTGACTTATTCCTTAAGACCCTTAGGGTATATCAAAGGGTATGCTTGGGTATAATAAGTTGTACATGGAGATAATGTATGATCAATAAAGAATCTACCACTTCTAATAAAAGAAGAGAAATGTCCTATGTGATTCGATAAATGACAACCCAAAGAGTCCTCGGCGAAAGGCGTAATGAAATTAGAAAGGAGTTTCTAATTTGCATTATTTGGAGTCAGGCATTTAAGAGTCGAAATACATATAATTAAATAAAATAAGACTTGACAAAGAATTCCATGTCTTATATTTAATCGGGACATCAGATGGTGGAAGGATCAATCAGACGGTAACTATTTACTCAAAGGTTCTTTAATGATTAATGTTGAAATCTATATTATCCTGGAAAGTCGCTGATCGCTAGTGAGGCTTATCCCTATCAGAGAATAAATATTATTTAAATAAATTAATTGTTTAATTTATTTATTTAAATAAGATTAGAATTGTTCTAATTGATTTATTCACAACCTGCTTAATAATATGGAGAACCTAAAGGGTCACACCATAAAAGGAAGAATAATTATTTAAGAAGTTAATGGCATAATCGTAATAATATAAATTATATATTTAATTTAATCTATGGTGATAGAATAAATTAAATAGCTTAATATTTATTATTTAATATTTTAGAAATATTAAATATAAATTAATAAGAGGAGTCTTATTAATATTATTACAATTATTATTATTTTAATTTCTAAAAGAGTTTAGGAATTAATTTAATATAAGTACTTTCATTTATTCCTAATTGGATTAGGAAGGAAAATTAGTTAAAGGAGTTTAATTAATTATCCCTTAATAAGATTAGGGAGCTTAATTAATTAAAAGAATTTAATTAATTAAATAAAACTCAATTCCTTAATTGTTAAGGTGGGTTGCCCACATCTATAAATAAGAGGAGTCTTATTACGGGTGGTATGGGTTGTTGATTTTTCAAATACAACATAATTCCAATTGTTGGGAGAGTA
Source organism: Panax quinquefolius (assembly GCA_020205615.1). NCBI lineage: Eukaryota > Viridiplantae > Streptophyta > Magnoliopsida > Apiales > Araliaceae > Panax > Panax quinquefolius. Next base: position 121,519,032 of record CM035158.1, read on the forward strand.
CACCTTTCTATGTAGATAGAAAACTAGGGTTTAGCCAAAAACCCTTCTTCTTGAATTTTCTTCTTCCTCGTGGATCACCTCTGTAGGCCAAACATTTGGGTGGCTAACGCCGATCAAAGGAAGGAACCAAACCCTATGGATTCAAGATCGAACGCGAAAAGGATTTGAGGTGAACTTGTACCGAGGAAGCTCGATCTTCAAGGGTATGATTTATTCTTTATCTTTTCGCTTAATTAATAATTGTGCATAAAGGATGATCCGTATATGGTTTGTAAATTTTAAACTCGATTTTCCACGCTCAAGCACTTTTTATTATGCAATTTGATCAAGTATATGAATATTACAAACACTTCAAAGTTTATGTCGTATTATTACCACAGCGATTATATTAGTAAGTTGTATTTGAATTAATGTACCATGTAAGTGGCGACCCAAGATGGGTGGCGTATACCTAATTTTAGGGCGTCACGGTTGGTATCGAGCCATAAGTGTGAAGAGCCCCGAGCCTCTCGTGGTGACTTCTGTTGATGGGGAATGCACCGAAGCAGGACTCTCCGTAGGGGCGCCCAGTCTTTTCGGTGTGGTGATAAGTACTAATGTGAGGTCTTGACACAGTTGGTGTCAGTCACAGTTAATTATCGAGCCATAAGTGTGAAGAGCCCAGAGCCTCTCCATTTGGTGACTTCTGTTGATGGGGAATGCTGCCAAAGCCGGACTCTCCGTGGGGGCCTTAGATCTTCGGTGTGGTGATAGTACTAATGTGAGGTCTTGACACAGTTGGTGTCGAGAGTCACAGTTGGTATCGAGCTAAGGATATGATCCTGGCTAAGATGTGAAAAAGAAATCTTAGGAGGGAGGCAGAATACCTTCTGCTAGTATGACTACCTAAGTTTATGTGCTATTTTATTGGTGGGTCGAAATATAAAGATAATTGTTACATGTCGATTAATCTTATTTTGTGGCGGTGTTTGAAAATGGCATCAAGAATGTTGAGAATAGCAATGGAGCACGAGGAGGCTGTTGATTCTCCAGATCAATAATCGGGACAATGTGCAGCAGGGATGGCGATAATCCTCCATAAACAACAACAACGATCAATTGATGAATGACGATGCGTTTAAAAGGTTTTAGAATTCATGCAACATCGGTAAAGCGACTCATCCCAAAACGTAGGTGGAAACACGGAAAACTCTCGGGCGGTCACCATTAAACAATTCAAGGAGTTGGGACCACGGAGTTTAAGGGAGAGCAAAACCACTTACGGAGCATGGATAAAGCAGATTACAAGATATTTGATGTCTTGGGATGCTCAGAGAGGAGCAAAAGGTTCCTTTTGCCGCCTTTATGTTCTTGTGAAGAGGATTCTTGGTGGGAATCGGTAAAAGCGTACTCGACCTCTTGTCTTGAAGATATCTTGGGAGAAGTTCGGGGAGGCATTCAACGACAAATACTTTCACGAAAGTATTAAGCCACATGAAGGAGGTGGAGTTTATCAAGTTGGAACAAAACAATATGGCCAGTGTCGCGTCTGAGGCAAAATTTGCGGAGTTATCACGATTCGTCCCCAACTCTGTGGATAATGAAGAGAATGAGCGAATGTTTTAAGAGGTTTGAAGCCCGGAGATCGTCAACATCTTATTTCTCATAAAGCGTGTTTTTTATTCGAGATGTTGTAAATAGGGCTCGATTAGTGGAAGCGCGATAATGAGTCAACGTAACTAAAAGAGAGCGTGGCAAAATTATAATACAAATGAGTAGTCATCGAAGCGGTGACAACAAGCGTGGAGAAATCAACGGGCGGGATATGGTAACCACTTGGTGGTAATCGAGGCCAAAATAATAAGAATGGACATTTCAAGAAAAGAAGATTCAACAATAATGGAAAGGCGTCGGTATACTTTTAAGTTTGAAAGGAAGAAGAAGACCACCACCCGTATATGCTTCAAATGCGGAGGGAGAGGGACACATCGGTCGGGGATGTGCCGTGCAAATCAAAGCATGTTATAATTGCGGAGAGAAGGTCACTTAGCTCGATTTTGTCGTTTCATCAAGACAAATTCAACTAGGATGGAGGCACCAAAGACATCCCTGACATAAACCAAAGCCGTAGTTTAAGAGGCGTTTTTTTCTCGCGTGACGAGGAACACGAATAAAATTATCACGGGTAAGTTAATCGTAGCTCTTGCGAAGTCTATACTGTGTTAGATACTAGTTCTACCCACTCTTTTATTTCACCTAGTTGCGTTCAACGTTTAAATTTGACTCGGAGAAGTTAGACTTTGACTTATTGGTTGAAACTTCGATAGTAGGAGCCTTCGTTCTGCTTCTTATTTTTAAATCTTGTTTGATTCAAATAAACACTTTCACGTTACTGTCGATCTTATCTTTTGAAAATACTTGCCTTTGATGTGATTTTAGGAATCAATTGGTTAACTACTCATCATGCTTTTCGTAAGGTTGTTAGCTTTTATATTCATAACCAACCCGTTATCACGAATTCAAAGTAACCAAACCCTAAAGTTAATCATTTGTTATATCAAGCCATAAGTAAAGAGCCCCCGATCCTTTCATTGTTAACTTCCTTGTGTGGAATGCACCGCCCGGACTTTACGTAGGCGACATCGTGAATGAAGATGGCAAGTTTATAGGTATCATTGTGAGATCTTATCTAGGTTAAGGGATAGAAGTCACGATTGGTATTAATGTGACGTACTATCCAAGTCTTGGACGAAATAATGATTTTGAATGATATTTCTATTATTATTAATAAATTTCTGGCGTATTCTTGAAGACTTCTTAGCCTACTTAGGCGTGAAATCGAATTTTGTATTGACCCCGATCTAAAACCCATTTCTTAAACCCTCAAATATTTTTCAACTAAAATGAGCAGGTTTACGTGGTTTATGATGAAAGTCATAATAAAAGCATAGGACTGATGAAAATCATGGGTATATGAAGTATTAGTAAGTTTTATGATGAGTTATGTTGGTTAGTATGTGAAAACATGAAAGTTTCTTAGAAATCACAAAGAGTTGAAAATCAGATTTTAGTGAAAGACGTAACATGAAATTCAATTGACCATATCTCCTGTTATATTTTGAATTTTTGAATGTGGTCAAGTCTTAGAGTTAGATCTATGAGTTACCTAACTAATCCAAGTGGAATTACTGGAAAAGGTGTTGTAGATTTTTGTGTGGACTGATTTTAGCAAAGGAGTGCAAAGGCTGCAAAAAAAAAAAAGCTTCTGCCATGATTTTAGAGAGGCTGTTTCGGCCACTTAAATTATGAGAAAAATTCTGGCCTTTTGGGACATGAAAGTATATGGTATAAAGTACATCCTGTCCAAAAATGAGCTCATTCTGACTTAAAATGAGCAAGTTATGACTCTTTCAATATTTAGGTTTTTCCGATGAAAAACGCTATAACCGGAGTTCTATAACTCCGATGACCATGAAATTTAAACTGGAAGCTCACGTTAACATGTGTAAGGTCCTGTCAAGATTTGGGAATTTTTGGAGTTAACCTTGAGGTAGCTAATTTCTTAAGGAATTAATTAGAAATTGATTTTTGAAAAATAGTAAATGAATTTTAAAAATTCCGAGAAAAATATATTTTCATTATGGGACTATATTATGCTAAATCTCAGAAAAGAAATATTTTTGGGACTAATTTGGTATTTTTCATGAAAATAGTTTAGTTATGAACATATGAGTTAAATATGTTATGTGAAGTAACAAAGTTGAAAATATGATTTTATGGCTAAAGAATCCTATATAGAGTATATGCATATTTTTTTGAGAGATTTGATAATTGGTGATGATATCTTATGAGTATGACATTTTGAATGATTAAATGCATTATATGGTAAAGTGTAAACAATTAAGATAAATTGTTTATAAATTTAAGAAGATATTGTTATAATATTAATGTTATTAGATTATGAGATTATTAAATGATTGATAACATGGGGATATTCTTGAATCTGGATAAATTATATTATAAATGTTTAATATTTATCCTTTATCTCATTTGATTGATTCTTTATATCATTATCCTCATGTTTATATTATATGTTGAAAGTTATCGTGGCACGTAGTGCGTAGATGGACTTGGTATGATTATGACCACGGATTATTCGGTATAATCATAATCAGTAAATGAATACACAATTATCTTTGGTAGTAGTGCATGGATAATTTGTGGTGCGTGATACTAATGAATATCCTTGGCACGTAGTGCGGGGATGATTCGATGATGTGGATTAATTATTGAAATGAGTCTCGTGAATGAAATATTAATTCATGGATGTGTTCAAAGTCATCGTGGCTTACGTGCATAGATGGACTTGGTATGATTATGACCGAGGTTGTTCGGCATAATCATAACCGTAATTAATTGAAAACACAATTATCTTTGGCGTAGTGGTCGTGGATAATTTGTGGTCGTGATAATCTTAATGAATATCCTTGGCACGTAGTGCGAGGATGATTCGATGATGTGGATTAATTATTGAAATGAGTCTCGTGAATGAAATATTAATTCATGGATGCGTTCAAAGTCATCTGTGGCTTACGTGCATAGATGGACTTGGTATGATTATGACCGAGTTGTTGGTATAATCATAAATAGTAATTGAAAACACAATTATCTTTGGTAGTAGTGCATGGATAATTTGTGGTCGTGATACTAATGAATATCCTTGGCACAGAAGTGCGGGGATGATTCGATGATGTGGATTAATTATTGAAATGAGTCTCGGCAATGAAATATTAATTCATGGATGCGTTCAAAGTCAAATACATGAAACTTACGTTGCATAGATGGACTTGGTATGATTATGACCGAGGATTGTTCGATTATAATCATAACCGTAATTGAAAACACGAATATCCTTGGCCAGTGGTGCATGGATAATTTGTGGTCGTGATACTATTAAGAGCTGCGTCTTAGCATTATTGGTTTTACAGTTGTATATCTTTGGCCTGTAGTGCAAAGATGAATTGTTAATGAATATCTTTGGCGGATTGCGAAGATGAAATTAATATTTTTAAACGATAAAGGTATTCAAGGTACCCTCACCTCTTTATCATACCAGAATGCAGTCGTACCCTAATTTCGAGGAAAATTTCATAAGAAGGGAGGTTGTAAGACCCCGTTTTATAAATAAAGATGAATTTTCTATAAATATTATTTTTGAATATTATGGAATAATTTGATATAATGTTATAGTTGTGGGTAATATTTATAAATTTTGCAAAGTATGCAGTGGTTATATTATATTCGATTGGTCGGGAATATTCGGTTTAGCGGGGAATATTAAATAACTACTCAATCATTGGTGGACCCCATAACGTAATTATTGTCGGATTGAGAAAACGACAAAAATATTTTATTAAAATAACGGCGGAAGTTTTACTGGTTGATCTTGTTGAACTACTTTCATAGTAGTAAAAGTGCGATGTCACGTGTGGTTGCGTAAGAAGCACACGGTATTGATTATTGATGCTTTTATGTGAGAAGTCACTCGGTTTGATTCCATTATTGTCGATTAATAATATGAATTATTATTGCGATAATGACGTTTTTATTTTATTCAGTATTATTAACGTAATAAAAATGAAACATCTTTTATATAAAATAGAATACTTTATTAAAGTTATTACATAAATAGAATATATTATATTTTATTATGCGTAGTGTTGCATAGTGTTTTGCGTAGTATTGCATAGTGTTTGCATAGTAAAATGTTTTTATATAAATAGAATATATTATATTTTATTTAAAAGATTTTTCTTTAAATATGGACCGTCGATTTAAAGTAAATCAATCTGGACCGTTTAAATGGATTAATTCTTATGCATTCCATTTTCCTATAAATAAAGCTCATTCCTTCATTATTTTCTTACGAATTCATTGAAACTCTGAGAGAGAAATTATAGAGAGAAGGCTATAGAGAAAAATTATAGAAAGAAGAAGAGTATTACGCTATTTCACTACTTCTATATTAGGTTCTTTTTACGGTAGTGGGTGTTATTCTTTCTTCTTGAAGAGAACTTACATTATTCCATTCATTATTATTACATTGGAATAACTTTGTAAAAGTGGCATACCCTATACATAACTTTGTATAATGGCATACCTATACTTGGTGAAATCCTTATGTTATTCCATTCTTAATTATTACATTGAATAACCTTTGTGTCTGTGATTACCCTATACTTGGTGACATTCTTCTATTATTACATTTGGAACATCACATGCATGTGTTTTACACCTGGTTTAAATTTTTATTATTACTGTTGGAACATCCTCTGCGTGTTTTTTTACAGGACTGGTTCCGTCTTTATCATTCTATTGGAATATCCTATACGTGTGTTTTACACCGGATCTGGTTCCATCTTTATTATTACATTGGAACATCCTGCCGATTGTGAATTTCACACGACACGGTTCCGTTATTATTATTACATTGGAATAACTTCGCTCTATCGCAATCTGCATGCATGGTGATTTCTTTTGTTATTCCATTCTTTATTATACCCAATTGGTTAAAACTTGAACTTCTATACTCCATGAAATTAGTAGAATATCCTTGATATTTGCGTTTCATCCATATCTTTCATGGAAATATTCTTGATCATTCTTGAATTTTACTCTACTGAAACGATGATCATATTGACAATTTGGGCGTTAATAATTCATGGATTAAATAATTCTTGAACTTGTTTTATTGAATTATTATGTCATTGTCATCATCCTCATGTTATATTATGTTATCTTTGGCTTACGATGCATAGATGAACTTAGTATGATTATGACCGGGGATCATTCGGTATAATCATGACTTGATATAAATGATGTGACAAAAGTCCTCGGTGGCTGTAATGCGATGATGGATAGTTTTTGGTATGATTATGACCGGGGGTGATTCGGTATAGTCACGACCATTGATAATTTGATGAAAATCCTTGGTAGTAATCTGCGGGGATGATTAGATGTGGTGGTTTATTTATTAAAATTTGAGTCTCGTGATAAAAATTGATGAAAACCTTTTAAAACCTAAAAGATAGTAGACTTTATTCTCTACTGACTCTTTTAATGGATTACTTTATTCCATTGCCAGTTAAACCGGGTTGTCTATTGTATTTTATCGGTTTAACACTTTGTTGAAGGCTAATGATAATTTATTACGCATTATCTTAGTCATAATATTTCTTCTTGGGGCTAGTTGAGCTCACCCTTTTCTTTCATTGTTCTCTTGAGAAATGAGAACATAGGCCGAGACGAGTCGGGGAGCGAAGTAATGGTCCGGAGGATAGCATTAGTAGTCCTCACTATTACGTGAAATAGTGTGATAATAGTTGTAATGAGGACTCCTTTTGAGTTTGTATAATATCTAGTAGACAATATTTGTATTCAAACTCAAAGTTTATGTCGTATTATTACGACAGTTATATTAGTAAGTTGTATTTGAATTAATGTACCATGTAAGTGGCGACCCAAGATGGGTGACGTATACCTAATTTTGGGGCGTCACACATGGCATGTGTGACGCCCAAAATAGGTATACATCACCCATTCTCGAGTTGTCAATACATGGTACGAAACAACTACTGACTTTATTATTACAACAAGAAAGCTGTGAGTTTGAATACAAATATTATCTTCTGCATAATATCTATACTCAAATAAATCCTCATCACATTTATTGATACATTATTTTACAAAATGGTGAGGACTACTAAACAATTCTTTCTAAAACCTTCATTCCATACCCGACTAGTACTCACTATATTCTCGCCTCCTCGAGAAGAAAAAATGGAACAAAAAGGAAAAGGGTGAGCTCAACTAGTCCAAGAAAGAATATTATGACTAAGATAATATACAACAAATTACCGTTAGTCTTCAACGGAAAAAAAATCTAATAGAATACAATAGACAACAAATTTTAAATCAATATTCGCAATGAAATAATAATTCATTAGAAGAGTTAAGTAGAGAATGCAAACTACTATCTTCTATGTATGAATTTAAAAGTTCATCGTCTATCTTTTATCCCTGTAACATCAATCAATATACATCCGAATCAAATATTCATCTTTGCACTCACAGCCAAAGATATTCATCGATTGGTCATGTTCATCTAAACACTGCTCATCTTTGCACTACTACCAAAGATATTCTTCGAAATCATTCATCTTTGTACTACAGGCCAAAGATATTCAATAATATCATCATTTAAGGTCGAGGATGATGAAAAATATTTTTAAAGCGAATCGATTGAAACAAAATGACAAGGATTAAGGATTAAGGATTCGTACTTTTGTTTTATCCATGTTCAAAATACCTCAAAAATAATCATAGTGGTGTAAAATTCAAGAATGATCAAAACATGGATACAATCAAAGCTAGTATCCGAATAGATATTTTGGACAAAAGAAGAAAATTTATTTTTAGGTGAATAGTCTGAGTATCGTGAATAGTGCCGATATCGTGAATAGTAACTCCAACACCAAAAGATAGAAATTTTCTAAAAAACATCTTCACGCTTTAATGAATAGTACTGCGTGAATAGTAACTTTCGTGAATAGTAACTCATGAACGATAACTTCGTGAATAGTAACTCATGAATAAGTAACCCCGACACATGAAAAAGTTCCAAATTTGATAAAAAGTTCCAACCAATATTTCAAAGATAATGATATTGAAGAAATAATATCATTTGAGAAGAAAATAACATCCCTTACCTCGAAAGATTAAGACTTACAATTTGGAATCTACAGGGTATAGTCTTTGAAGGAACTTACTTGCCGTCTAACAATACTCAAAGTATACTCACAAGAATACGCTCAATATATCGAGAGAAAATAGAGAAAACTTGAGTTTTGGTGTGTTTTTCAATTCTAACCTAAGCACCCTATTTATAGGAAAATGCTTAGAACACCAAAGTAGAAAATTGAATATAATATTAATATATTTTTCACATTTTCTTTAGCCCACCTTAGACAACTGATCTCAGCCCATTTGAATCACATGTGAGGCCAACTTAGTTGCAAAAAACGTTTTTCTCAAAATAATTAACTAAAACTCCCAAAAATTAATTATTTCGGAACTTCGAAACTTCAATAATTCATAATAAATAGCCCTTTTATCAGAAAATTCAAATCTCGCGAGTTTTTATAGGAAATTCAATTCTCTACAACTTTGCAGAAGAAAGTTTTTTCGAATTCCAAACAAAAATTGACCGAAATCCACAAACGGAGTTAGTACGTATGACTAATGATTCGACAACGTATACAAACGGCACAAGATCGACAAAAGAGTTATGCGGATCTTCATCGAAAGGACGTGGAATTTAATGTAGGGGATCATGTATTGTTGCGAGTTGCTCCATGGAAGGGTGTTACAAGATTTGGGAAGAGAGGAAAGCTCAATCCACGATTTATCGGTCCATTTCAAATTCTTGACCGAGTAGGAAATGTAGCCTATAGACTTGCGTTACCTCAAGGTATGTCTCGTGTTCATAATGTGTTTCACATATCTCGTATTAAGTAAATATGTGAAAGACCAACCACGTTATAGAGTTCGAACCGGGACGAGATAGCCAAGACATAACGATATGAGGAGGTACTGTCGAAGATGTTGGATAGGAAGGAGCATGTCCCACGCCTTGAAAGGTTATACCACAAGTTAAAGTTTTGTGGAGGAATCATGCTATAGAGGAAATGACACGGAAGTTGGAAACGAAAATGAAAGCGAGGTATCCTCACCTTTTCAAAACACACACAGTATCGTCGTCAATTTAGGGCGAAATTTCATAAGGAGGAGAGGTTGTAAGACTCAAAATTTTTTAAATAAAAGGAATTTCCTTTATTTATTATTTTGAAATAGTAAGGGTTGATTTGATTAATGTGGATAGTTAAGGGTTAAATATGCAAATATTTCAAATTAAGCAAGTGGTTATAAAATATTCATTATCGTCGGGGAATATTCGTTTGGTCGTGGAATATTCAGTCTTTGTCGGGGAATATTAAATAAACGGCAGCGACCATGTGTGGGCCCCATAACTGGAAAGTGATTGGATGAAGAAAACGACAAATATAAGTTATTTTTAAATAACGGCGTAGTTATTACTGCTTATCTTTGTTGGAATACCGGTGGTTAAAACACACTATCACGCGTTGTTGAACGAGAAGCACACTCAGATTTGCACCAATTATTGATTCTTACGTGAAGAAGGCACTACTCAATAATGGTTACGATAATTCTTGCTCAATTATTTTATTGATTCAATAATTCTTTGCGTTGATATTTTATATTCTTGTTGTTTCATAATTGTCATTACACGATCTTTCATTATCGAAGCAATAATTCATATTATCTGAATAATATTATTAGATAACATTATTGGCAATGTCTAGAAAGTTCATCTAAGGAGAGGTTTGGTCACCTAATTACGCACCGAGAAAGAAGAAATTCTTATTGAAAGCCCTTCTTTCCCTGAACCGCTGCACAGTTGTCAATATTGTGATTACATGTAATATTATTTGTGAATAATTAATTATTGATTTATATGATGAGGAAAATATTGATTTTATGTGGATATAGATGGAGAAAATTTTTAAAATGACAATTGTTGAAAATTAATATTTTATCTTTTTCGATAAAATAATTCGTTTAAATATATTATTTTAATAATATATTAACTATGATATTTTTACAACGAATGTGGGATATATGAATATACGAGGAGGAAGAGTATTTTTGTTGCAATAAATGTTTAAAACATATTAAACATGCTCGGTGGGACCCCATTTATTGATCAAATTTGATTATAACTTTAAAATTGCCCGTTTGTGGATTTCGGTCAATTTCTGATTGGAATTTGGAAAAACTTTCTTCTGCAAAGTTGTAGAAATTGAATTTCCTATAAAAACACGCGAGATTCGAATTTTCTGATGAAAGGGCTATTTATTATGAATTATTGAAGTTCAAAACTCTCAAAATAATTGATTTTTGGAAGTTTAAAATATTTTAATTACAAAAACGTTTTTTCCATTTTGAAACTCATTTAACATGTGCATGGTGGCTGAATTCAGATTCAAGATGTGGGCGTATGAATTTTGTTTATATATAATATTATTATATTCAATTTTACTGCTTTGGTGTTCTAGCGATTTCCTATAAATAGGAGCTTAGGTTAGAATTGAAAATCACACCGTAAATCAAGTTTTCTCTCTATATTATCGAAGCGTATTCTTGTGAGTATTTTGAGTATACTTTGAGTATTGCTATCTGGTGCGAGTCCAAGTCATAGCTTTATATCCCAGTGTTTAATTTAAGATCTTGATCTTTCGAGGTAAGGGATGTTATTTTCTTCTCAAATGATATTATTTCTTCAATATCATTATCTTTGAAATGTTGATCTGAAGTTTTTATCAAATTTGGAACTTTTTCATATTTGGGGTTACTATTCATGAGTTCTTATTCACGAGTTCTTATTCATGAGTTACTATTCACGATTACTTATTCACGAGTACTATTCATGAAGCGTGAAGATGTTTTTGTGGAATTTCTATCTTTTGGTGTCGGAGTTACTATTCATGTATATCGGCACTTATTCACGATATCTGACCTATTCACGATATCTGGTCTTATTCAATAGAAAAATAAAATTTCTTCTTTTCGTCTAAAATATCTATTCGGATACTAACTCGATTGTATCCATGTTTTGATCATTCTTGAATTTTACACCACTATGATTATTTTTGAGGTATTTTTGAAGTGGATAAAACCAAAGTACGAATCCTTAATCCTTAATACTTGTCATTTTGTTTCAATCGATTCGCTTTCTTAAAAAATATTTTTCATCATCCTCGGTCTTAAATGATGATATTATTGAATATCTTTGGCAGTAGTGCAAAGATGAATGATTTCAAGAATATCTTCTTTGGCACAGAAGTGCAAAGATGAGCAGTGTTGAGAGATGAACATGATGGATTGATTAATATCTTTGGCTGTAAGTGCAAAGATGAACAGTGTTTAAATGAACATGACCCGTCGATGAATATCTTTGGCTCATAGTAGTGAAGATGAATATTTGATTCGGATGCATATTGATTGATGTTACGGGGATAAAATATTGATGATGGATCATTAAATTCATAGATTATAGTAGATTTCATTCTCTACGTAACTCTTCTATGAATTATTATTTCCATTGCGAATATTGATCTGAAACTTGTTGCTATTGTATTCTATCGATTTTTCCTGTTGAAGACTAACGATAATTTGTTGTATATTATCTTAGTCATAATATTCTTTCTTTGGGCTAGTTGAGCTCACCCTTTTCCTTGTTGTTCCATTTTTCTTCTCGGGAGGCGAGAATGTAGCGAGTACTTAGTCGGGGTATGGAATGAAGGTTCTAGAGAGAGTTGTTTAGTAGTCCTCACCATTTTTGTAAAATAATGAATCAATAATTATGATGGGGATTTATTTGCATGTGGATATTGTCTAGAAGACAATATTATATTTAAACTCACAGTATATATTGTCGTATTTCACACGACATTTGTATTATTGAAGTTGTAGTTTGCTTTTTGTACCATGTATTTGGCGACTCAGAATGGGTGTTGTGTATACCTATTTTGAGGGCGTCACACATCGTCTATCTTTTATCCCTGTAACATCAATCAATATACATCTGGAATCAAATATTCATCTTTGCACTATGTGCCAAAGATATTCATCGATTAATCATGTTCATCTAAACACTGCTCATCTTTTAACTACTACCAAAGATATTCTTCAAAATCATTCATCTTTGTACTACAGCCAAAGATATTCAATAATATCATCATTTAAGACCGAGGATGATGAAAAATATTTTTAAAGAAATGAATCCAAAGAAACAAAATGACAAGGATTAAGGATTAAAGATTCGTACTTTGTTTTATCCATGTTCAAAATACCTCAAAAATAATCATAGTGGTGTAAAATTCAAGAATGATCAAAACATGGATACAATCAAAGCTAGTATCCGAATAGATATTTTGGACAAAAAGAAGAAAATTTATTTTTTATTGAATAGTGCCAGATACGTGAATAGTGCCAGTATCGTGAATAAGAACTCCAACACCAAAAGATAGAAATTTCCTAAAAACATCTTCACGCTTACATGAATAAGACTTTGAATAAGAACTCGTGAATAATAACTCATGAATAAGAACTCGTGAATAAGTAACTCGCTGAATAAGTAACCCCATAACGAAAAAGTTCCAAATTTGATAAAAGTTCCAACCAATATTTCAAAGATAATGATATTGAAGAAATAATATCATTTGAGAAGAAAATAACATCCCTTACCTCGAAAGATTAAGATTTCAAATGGAATACCGGGGTATAGTCTTTGAAGGAACTTCTTGCCGCCTAACAATACTCAAAGTATACTCACAAGAATACGCTCAATATATCGAGAGAGAAATAGAGAGAAACTTGGCTTTTTGGTGTGTTTTTCAATTCTAACCTAAGCACTATTTATAGGAAAATGCTTAGAAACACCAAAGTAGAAAATTGAATATAATATTAATATATTTTTCACATTTTCTTTAGCCCACCTTAGACAACTGATCTCAGCCCATTTGAATCACATGTGAGGCCAACTTAGTTGCAAAAAACGTTTTTCTCAAAATAATTAACTAAAACTCCCAAAAATTAATTATTTCTAACTTCAAAACTTCAATAATTCATAATAAATAGCCATTTTATCGTAAAATTCAAATCTCGCGATTTTTATAGGAAATTCAATTCTCTACAACTTTGCGGAAGAAAGTTTTTCCGAATTCCAAATGTAATTGACCAAATCCACAAACCGACGATTTTACTGTGCTATAATCAAATTTCGAATCGATAAATGGGTCCGCGTGACATGTTTAACATGTTTTAAATATTTATTGCAACAAAATACTCTTCCTCCTCAGATACTCATATATCCCACATTCGTTGAAAAATATCACTATTATTATATTATTATAATATAATAATATATTTAAATAAATTATTTTATCGTAAAAGATAAAATTTCAATTTTCAACAATTGTCACATTAAAAATTTTCTCCATCTATATCCACATAAAATCAATATTTTCCTTATCATATGAATCAATAATTAATTATTCACAAATAATATTACAAAATCACAATATTGATAACCAGGCAGTTCCCAAGAAAGAGGGGGCTTTCCAATAAGAATTTCTCCTTCTTGGCCTTGATTAGGTGACCAAACCTCTCCTTGAAGCGTAACTTTCTAGACATTGCCAATAATGTTATCTAATAATATTATTCGGATAATATGAATTATTGTTTCGATAATGAAAAATACCGTGTAATGACAATTATTGAAACAACAATAATATAAAATATCAACGCAAAGAATTATTAAATCAATAAAATCTTGAGCGATAATTACCGTAACCATTATTGAGTAGTGCCTTCTTACGTAAGAATCAATAATTGGTGCAATACCGTAATCTTCTTGTGTTTTAACCACCGAGTATTTTAACAAGATAATAGCTGTGAATAACTACACCGCTTATTTTTAAACAACTTATATTTGTCGTTTTCTTCATCCAATCGCTTTTCACATGGGGCCCACATGGTACGTGTCGTAAATCGTCTGAATATTCCCACAAAGATTTAATATTCCACGACCAAACGAATATTCCCCGACAACAATGAATATTTTATAACCACTTGCTTATTTTGAAATATTTGCGTATTTTACCCCTAACTATCCACATTAATCAAATCAACCCTTACTATTTCAAAATAATAAATAGAGAAAATTAAATTTCATTAATAATAAATTGGGGTCTTACAGCATGGTACACCCAAAATCACTATGTTTGGTGGTATGTTGGTCTTTTACCTCATTCAAAATTAAAATTTGGGATCCGGTTAGCATGAAGTTTATTTTTTAGTAAGTTGGTCAATTGACCAATAAAATGTTGACACACATAGAACCTCACCTGCGTGTCAGCACTCTATTGGCCAATTGACCAACTTACCTAAAAATAAACTTCATATTAATCATTTTCCAAAATTTGATTTTGATTTTCATCTAGTATGGATGGTTGGTAATAACTCTACACCCTCCACACTACTCGTAAAAGATTTTCGAGCTTTGGTCCTAACATAATTGGAGTGAAGATTCTTTCATGTGTGGTTATGCAACGTGTCATACCCAGAGTTTGAGATACCTTATATAACTTTAATTTTTTGCACCAAAAAATATAATAATGAAATTACCATAAAGTTGAAAAAAACATGATATTACTCTGATTAATAATGAAAGTTCTATTTTTAAAAAGGGAATTGATATTTTCACAATTGAAAATTTAATATTAGTTCTACAAGATCTTTTTTCACATGAGGGAAGACTTCACTTACTGTTCATGTAAAGAAATTTTTATGAAACTAACACTTTCACTTATAAAAATATTAATTTTATTCAAAAATATATATATAGCACCTTAATAAGTGCTAAAACTAGGATGTACCAACAAAGGGAAATGTTATTTTATAAAGGTAATATACTAGATTCACAAGCCTATAATAATATTCTTGAATTGATTTTAATGAAATAATAAATTTATTTTTTGCCTTTTGTCAATATATCGAATTTGCACGGAGAATGGATAAATATGTGAGATTACAATGACTTATTCAATTAAATTATAAATAAAAAAAAATTATCTTTTTTTTACCATAAAAAAAAAAAAAAAAAGAGGGCTAACAAATACTATCACTTTTATTAGTGAGAATAAAAGGTGATCTACAAGTTTCATTAATGCAATTCGTGCAACTCGTGGCTTGACTAAATTGGAGTTGTTTTTATTGGCTGGCAACTAAAATGGATAAAGAATAAGAATAATCTTTAGAATCTGCTAGATACAAATATTTTCTATTCTACAATGTTTTACGTCTACTACGTGACGTATTGTGCATAATCTCTACATTGAAGATATCGATTTGTAATCGATATCTTTGGTGAATCAATACGCCGGCGCTAATACGCCACAAAATAGTTTATTTATTCGTAACATTCTTCGATGAATAAAAGTCAACTGTAGTGACGTTGGTAATGTAGTCACACCCTTTCATCATCATTATCATCATCCTGTTAACTAGTAGTAGTAATATTATATTTAAAAGCCTCGTCAAAGCCCATTTTGTGGCATTGGGCCATAACTCTCATGCAAATTGGTGGTAAAAAAATAACAAAAAGTTCCGTTGCCGGGAATCGAACCCTGGTCTCCTGGGAGAAAGCCAGATATCCTAACCGCTGGACGACAACGGATTTTTGTTTATTTATTTTGAAGACGAGTAATGATAGTGTCACATAAAACCGCTCACATATGTGATAGTAGACTAATTGTTTGAAGAATTCGTATCCCATTATTTACTCCTATTTTGATTTTTTTTTAAAAGTCATATTTAATATATACAATTGTTATTATTTTAATTTTAATTATATTTTTATTTTTCAAAAATGTATTTCGTATGTTTCAAAATTATATATCTGATTTTATAACAAAAAAAAAAAATATCTATATTAAGTTCAGATTCATTTTAATTAATTTGAGACCGTTCAGAGAGAGAAGGAGGAGACTGAGAAAATGAAAGGGATTACGGATATAATTTTGACACCCCTTAAATTTAAGAGTTATAATGATGTCGAAAGAAATAATAGTCTAAAATGTATGAATAAAAGAAAAATGTATCAAGTATATTCTGGTTGAATATTTCTTAAAACAAAAAAATGTATCAGAAATTACCATATCCTCTAGCAACTCAAAGTCCCAAGTCATAACAAAAAAGGAAAAGTTCGTAACAACTCAAATGGGAAAAGTTGTGAATTAGAGGAGAGATTTTGAATAATTTTGTTATTGTCTCCACAATATCATGACTCCATGTTTCGTTTTGATTCTTATCCAAGTTTTTTCTTGTTAAAACTAATGGCTGTCTTCTGCAACTTCACACTTGTCTAGATTCTGCTCTCCAAAGTTCATTTTATATGACATTCACATATAATTTTGGGGGTTGGGAGAGAGCAAATTAAAAGAAAATTTGGTATACAGATGCCAAAATTAATGGCAAAAGCCTTACTACTGAAAGTCAATCAAGAGCAATAAGTTAAAGTTTTTGAAACAATTTACAAAAAATTGCTGCCGAGTTATTTCAATTTTTTCCGACATTTTGATGTTTAAGCTATCAAATGAAACTCCGTTACCTTCTCATGTACTTCCACCGGGGTACCTACAAGCACTATAGCCTACAAACAAGTAATGCTAATCCATCAGTATAAAAAATAGATTTATGTTGATTAGCAATTAATCTTTTCAAAGAGGTTGCTATAATGAAAGAAAGCTTACTAGGATTAGTGGAAGAGAGAGTGGCAGTTTGCGCGAAATCACAATCCGATGGATTTTTTGGAGAATTTTGATAGTAAAGATTCATTGCATAGGTAGCATGAGCTGCTACAGTTGCTGGTTCAAAACAGGCACCACCAGGTTGAATTGGACTACAATCAATGCCATGGCCGCAGACATAGTCCAGATTTGCCTGTAATTGAACATCAGAAACACCAGGCTTGGGCACACACCAGCCTGCTGCCTTTGGTGATGGAGTCACTGGAGTTGTGGGAGTCTAGAGGAACCAGCAAAAAAGAGAAGAATTATATTAATCATCATTAGTTAGAATCCTGCATGGAACTTTTCTACTCGGTGTAATAACATTTTCAAATTGTTCCGAGTTAGAGCTATTAAGATGAGCTTTTAATCTTGTTAAGAAAATCCTATTACTTTCTCACAATCTTTTGGGAACATCAATGTGGATTATAGTGAGTAAGACAGTAACTAAATCATCATGATTCTGTATATCATTATATTCTGAGACCACAGGTCATATTTTGCACATATATGGCCACCTAATGGCAGCTAAACTAATTTTAATTCTTTGAGGAATCTTTTGTTACTAGCCATGTGTTTATTACATAACAAAGAAAGACATTTTCCACATCAAAATAATAGAAGAAAAGAAAATGACAGCATTCTTATCATATAGTTGTTTAATTAAGTCACAATTTTATGTATCTTGCCAATTTTTCACAATAGTGTTATAAGTAGTATACTATGAGGCCATTATATGAATCACTTGTATCTTATTCCCTATATTCTTGTTGATCTAGGTCAAAGCTAAATTATTTGTCCTATTTGTTGTCTAAATAACTTGCTAAAGTTATAGCTTTTAGTCAAAAGAAGAATCAGTATATGTCATTATAAAGATACCACAAGGCTCACAAATCATAACACTCCAAAGTATACAGAAAACTTAGTATGAAGGTTCAATGGTAAATTTACCAACAAAAGAAATGTATCACCTGGCTATTCTTTGAAAGACCAACTTCATAAGCCATGGAAAGATCCGGCTTAAAAAGCCCAAACGCGCGCTCTGAGCCTGGCCCTGGTTTCAAATCCTCATCATAGAGTGCAAAGATATAGGTGTCTACTGATTTTCCAGGTATCAGTGGGGTTCCTACCATTGACCTTAGGTGGTTGATCAAATTCCCATTGAAGGCTTTTGCATTGTCTACACTGGGGCCAATTTCATTAGGGTCACCCTTGTAAGGCCACCCTGTCTCTGCAACCACAATCTCTACCTCCTTAAACCCCAGTGCATTTAGAGCTGATTTTACAGCATCAACCTGTATAAAACATAATCATAACCAAATGAGTATTTTTATTTATTTATTTATTTGCATAGATATCAATGCCTTGACTGGGATTTGAATAGTCTGCACCCTACACTTAGGGAAGAAATAGAATTACAGTTCAAAGTAACTGTTTGTTAATTTATTTTAAATAATGAGTACTAATGATGCAGGTCTAATTCCCATGCTTAGCAGTTAGCACTAAACTGCAAATAATGTAATATTAATAAATAATGGATAACCCAGGATTAGTTTGAATGGAGTCTGGAGCTAAATGTTAGAGATTAAAAAAAATAAAGAGTGAGCTAAGTAGAGTAAGTGCAGTCCAACACATACAATGTTAAAAAAATCACAACTAGTGGTCCCCCAAGTTTCTAATTTAGAAACCTTTTGGCATCATAAAATGCATTAAATTCCTTGACATCAATGATGCTTTAACCACTATTGTGGATATGGACAACAACCCACCAACCACATGGAGCCAAATTACTGTTCTAAGATGCTCTTGAGGTCCTTTCATTTTACAAAATGGCAAGATGATTAATCAGCAATGCAATAGAAAAATGCTACCCTTTAAACATGTACATAAAACATCTTTAATCAGCAAATCAATGTATAATTTGAGATTTCATTCCAATTTTGGTTGCTTAAGTGCCAAAAATGACGGTATAAATAAAGTATGCACGCTGTGATTGGACCAAGGGCAAAGATTATAAATACTAAAATACAAGAAATTTGGGTAGGATCTGATCCAGCATAACATCCAGAAGTCAACCAAAATCTGATAATAGATTGAGCAGTCTCATAATCAAGTAAATGTAAGACTGGATTAAGCAATGTTATAATATTGTACGTTTCAAAAGTTATTCTAGGCTATAGTAGGACACTTGCAAGTGCTATGAGCCATACATCTTTCGGTGAAAGCCATTTTATACTACTTGTGTTCAATGGGATAACATTAAAAGAGATGTTATATGTCATAATCGAAGGGAATACTATATATATCAGCTTCATTAATAAAATACATCATTATAATACTGGTGTTTAGACTAAAGTTAAATATAATAAACATGGCTGATTCCATTAGACTCACCTGAGCATCGAACATGTTCATGTACTTGATACCATTTCCCGAGTCCACTCGCCCTGCATTGGGTTGAAATAGACAAAATGCCAATGTTTCTGGCCTTGGATCACTCTGGTATGCAAAGAAGGGGTATGGATTAATCATAAAAGGTGAACCAGTTGCTCTTTGAAATTGTAACAAAGCTCTCAGAGTGTCATCGAATCCAGGGTTAAAACATCCGGAAGATGGTGGGTCGGATTGAGCCAACACAGCCATCGAATGTACAGTTGAGACCTTGATTTTCCCACCTAAGGAAGCTGCAAAATTCATTTGGTTAGCAACCCAAATTCAGGCAAAACAAAAAAGAAGGAAAAATATTTGCAAACCAAAAAAACACAAAGAAAAATCAATTTGGTACATACTTGGATGCAATAACTTGCTCTTTTTGCCTTATGTCCTTGCTCAAAGAAAAAATCCAATTTCTTTTTACTGCAATTATAGCTCTGGATGTTTAATTTTGTTTACTTTTTCTTTCTTTCCTTTCCCTTCCCTCAAACTTTCTAAGTTTAAAAAATAGTAATTTATGTATATTAAAAGGAAAGTATTACCACAAAGATAGTATCACACTCCAATTAATGATGAAAAAATTACAAAAAGTACTAGAATAATGAATATGTAAAATTGTAAACGTTCTACCAACCTGAATTGAGGGCCTTTTGGACATTTAGCATAGCAGGCAAGAGTTGTGAAATGAGGCCTTGATCGCCTGAGGTCATCACCTCATTCCCAACCGTGACAACATCAATATTACTGGCTGGGTAGTAAGGCAACACGTTTGAGCCGACCCACTGAGTCGCCACGTTCGGATCGGAAGCAAGTGCCGGAATCTCCCCGTTCGCGGCGCCGATCACAATTCCGATTCCGGTGTTCTCCAATGCTTTGATGATCGCCGGATCGGCGCCATACATCCTGACTCTCCCGATGGACGTCGACTTCAGGAGCTTCGCCGTCTCCGACGGCGGCGGCAGGTTGTCGGCGACTTGACCGTAATTGACTCCGATAAACGATTGCGAGCCTACCACATTAAGAAGTCAACACAGAAGTCAACGAAATTTTTAACTACCAATTTTCTCCATGTCTGAAATCTAGTTTTATTTAATACTATCATTTATTGTAATTATAAAATTTCACTTGGAACTATCAATTCTAGCTGGACTTTTCGGTTCCAAAAACTTAAGCTTCACAAAATCTGAAACTTTTGACAAAAAAAAAAACACTACTTTTCCTTGGGAAATAAAATTTTTCTGAAAATAGGGTCTTGTTAACAGTAACATAATGATATTCAGATAAAGCTGAATTAAAATAAGAAGCAGTGGTTAAAGAGCTTAATTAACTTGTACACTTACATGCGAAGTAAGGAGATTGCAGCAGAAGGAAGAGAAAAATGAAGAGTGAAGAGAACAAAATCATCGCCATGGTTGAAGAACTTGAGGTTATGCTACTATGTACAGTCTTATTGGTGAGGTGAATATGTTTAGAGAGATAAAGAGGAGAGAGAAGAATGACTGAGCAGCAGGAGCGACGATAAGGTACGACTGGAAGTGTGGGAAATAATGGAGCGGTTAGGCCCGGTATGGTAGCCTAGGGCCCTAGTGTTCCATATTACAGTAACGTTATTTTGAGAAATATTTTTTCACCTGAGGGACCGTCCAAAGGTAAATTTTATTACTACTATAAAAGTTAAGTTCTTAGAATTATAAAAAAAATAAAAAAAATAAAACAGAACCTATTTTGAATTTTTCATTTGATAAAATACAAAGACGGTTCAAATTTATTTTAACTTAATCATTCAAATTAAATCTAAAGGCTCATATTTTTTCCCGCCCAAATCAAATTCACCCCTACACCCTACCCTCTCTCATGTTCACACACAAAATCTTTTGCTCTCCTCTCTTCTTCACACACAAATAAATAATAATAATAATAATAATAATAATAATAATAATAATAATAATTATTATTATTATAATAATACTACTACTAATAATAGTAATAATAAATATAAATATAATTATATTAATATTAATTATAATAGTACTACTACTACTACTACTAATAATAATAATAATTATTATTTTATAATAATTATAATAATAGTAATAGTAATAATAATAATAATAATAATAATAATAATAATAATAATAATAACAACAACAACAATAATAATAATAATAATAATAATAATAATAATAATAATAATAATAATAATAAAAAGCGAACCCATTTTTGAATCTTTCATTTAATAAATCTGAAAGGCAGTTCCAGATTCATTCTAACTTAGTTATTCAAACTTAATCTAAAGGCTCATATTTTTTTCCTACCCTAAATCAAATTCACCCCTTTCTGTACCCTACCCTCTTTCATTGTTCACACAAAAAATCTTTTCTTTCTCTCTTTCACACACAAACAAATAATAATAATAATAATAATACTAATAATAATTATTATAAAATTACTACTAATAATAATAGTAATAATAATTATAAATATAATTATATTAATAATAATTATAATAATCTTTGCTATTACTAATAATAATAATTATTGTTATTATTATTATTATTATTATATAATAATAGTAATAGTAATAATAGTTATAATAATAATAATAATAATAATAATAATAATAATAGTTATAATAATAATAATAATAATAATAATAATAATAATAATAATAGTAATAGTAAAAGTAATTTATATAATAAAGATTCAAATTCATTTTAATTGAATTGGTAGTGAAAAGACAAAAATTTAGTTGAGGTTAATTCAAAATAATAATAATTATAATATAATAATTATTATTATAATTATACTACTACTACTACTACTACTACTACTACTACTACTACTACTACTAATAATAATAATAATAATAATAATAATAATAATAATAATAATAATAATAATAATAATAATAATAATAATAATAATAATAATAATAATAATAATAATAATAATAATAATAATAATAATAACAACAACAACAATAATAACAACAATAATGATAATATTAATAATAATAACTATTATTATAATAATAATAAGAACAATAATAATAATAATAATAATATTAATAATAATAATAATAACAAAAATAGTTATAATTATAATAATAAAATAATAATAATAATATTATAATAGTAATAATAATAATAATAGTAATAAATTAATAATAATTATAATATTAATATTAATAATATTTATTATAATAATAGTAGTAATAATAATAATAATAATAATTATACTAATAATAAAAATAATAATTATACTAATAATAATAATAATAATAATAATTGTGACGCCCCCAAAATGGGTATACATCACCCATCTTGAGTCGCCAAATACATGGTACAAAATTCAAATACAAACTAATAATACAATTAAATGTAAAAATACGACAAAATATATCTCATGAGTTTAAATACAAATATTGTCTTACATAATATCCATTCTCAAATAGAGTCCTCGTTACATTTATTATCACACTATTTTACGTAATAGTGAGGACTACTAAGACACCATCTCTGGACCATCACCCGCTCCCCAACTAGTCCCACCACGCTCTCATTTCAAGAAGAAATAGTGAAAAGAAAGGTGAGCTCAACTAGCCGTGAGAAATATTATGACTAAGATAATGCGAGAATAAATTATCATTAGCCCAACAATAAATTATCACTAGTTCAAAGAATTGTAAGAAAATAATGAAGGAATGAACTTCTATTTATAGGAAAATGGAATGCATAAGAATTAATCCATGAACGGTCCAGTTGATTTACTTTTAATCTGACGGTTCATATTTAAAACAAAATCTTTTAAATAAAATATAATATATTTTATTTATAAAATATATATATATATATATATATATATATATATATATATATATGATTGAGTGCTGAGTGGGGAGATTTTGAGGGCCCCGACTCAAAATCTCCCCTTAGCTTTCCACTTCACTCAATCATATATATATATATATATATATATATATATATATATATATATATAATAACCTCCCTCCCACCAAGTTAAGCCATCATCCTATTTTGTCAACTTTTCCAATTATATATATATCATCCTAGTATAATAATTCACCCACCATCTTCTTTTTCTTCTTTACCCACACACATTCACACGTATACACGCCACACTCACATGTATAATATATATGATGTATAATCTTCTCACCGACTATTTTGAAAAAATCGGGTAAATGGATGTCTATAAAATAAACAAAACCGAGTGACTTCTCCGTGAAGCATCATTAATTAATACCAGTATCTTCTACGTCTAACTACGCCAGACATCGTATTTTACTTTACTACCGAAAGTAGTTCAACAATATCAACCAGTAAAACTTCCATAGTTATTTCAATAAAATATTTTTGTCGTTTTCTCCATCCGACAAATAATTACATTGTGGGGTCCACCAATGATTGTGCCATCGTCTTAATATTTTCATTTTAAAATGAATATTCCCCACCAATCGAATATTATATAACAACTCGCATACTTTGCAAAATTTATAATTATTACCTACAACTATAATATTATATCATAATATTCAAAATGATAATTATAGAAAATTCATTTTATTCAAAAGTTGAGGGTCTTCTGACCTCCCTTCTTAAGAAATTTCCCCTCGAAATTAGGTACGTACTCGTATATCGAAGAGGTAAGGATTCCTCGACTTCATTTGATTCTAACTCCAAAGTTATTTCTTCAACATCGTGGTTTCTCCACAAAACTTTGACTTGAGGTATAACCTTGGAGCGTAGAATATGTTCCTTCTTATCCAAGATTTGAACAGGAACCTCTTTATACGTTAAATCTTCCGTTATTTCGTCCGGTTCCAACTCAATAATGTGGTTCGGGTCTTCCACATATTTACGTAACATAGATATGTGAAAAACGTTATGAACACGAGACATACTTGGCGGTAAAGCAAGTTTATAGGCTACAGTCCCTACTCGATCGAGGATTAAAAATGGGCCAATGAATCAAGGATTGAGCTTTCCTCTCTTTCCAAATCTCGTAACCCCTTTCCATGGAGCATCACGTAACAACACATGATCTCCTATATCGAAGTCCACGTCTTTTCGATGAAGATCAGCATAACTCTTTTGTCGATCTTCTGAGGTTTTTATACGTTGTCGGATCGTTTGAATCTTTTCCGTAGTCATACGTACCAACTCTGGTCCCAATAACGTTGCTTCACCCACCTCATCCCAGCATATTGGAGAACAACACTTTCTTTCATACAACGCCTCGAATGGAGCCATGTTAATGCTTGCTTGATAACTGTTGTTGTAGGAAAACTCCACCAACGGTAAGAACTTGTCCCAACTTCCCTTGAAATCAAGGACACAGAGTCTTAATAAATCTTCCGTAGTTTGAATAGTCCTCTCGATTGTCTGTCACCCCGAGGATGATATCTTAAACTAAATCATAAATCCGCGCCCATAGCTTTTTGCAAACTAACCCAAAATCGTGAAGTGAATCTTGGGTCACGATCGAAAACTATGTGGCGCCCCAAAATTAGGTATATACGCCACCCATCTTGGGTCGCCACTTACATGGTACATAAATTCAAATATAACTTACTAACCTAACTGCTGTGGTATGCAATACGACATAAACTGTGAGTTTGAATACAAATATTGTCTACTAGATATTATACAAACTCAAAAGGAGTCCTCATTACAACTATTATCACACTATTTCA
This sequence comes from Panax quinquefolius, assembly GCA_020205615.1. Taxonomy (NCBI): domain Eukaryota; kingdom Viridiplantae; phylum Streptophyta; class Magnoliopsida; order Apiales; family Araliaceae; genus Panax; species Panax quinquefolius. The sequence goes on from CM035158.1 coordinate 121,544,649, forward strand.
CGAATAGTGAGGACTACTAATGCTATCCTCCTGGACCATTACTCCGCTTCCCCGACTCGTCCCCAAATTATGTTCTCATTTCCTAAAAGAATAAAGAAAGAAAGGGTGAGCTCAATCAGCCCAAAGAAGAAATATTATGACTAAGATAATGCGAATAAATTATCATTAGCCTTCAACGATGTTAAACCGATAAAATACAATAGACAAACCAGTTTAATGCAATGAATATATGAATCCATTAAAAGAGTCAAGTAGAGAATAAAATCTACTATCTTTTAGGTTTTAAAAGGTTTTCATCAATTTTTATCATTTGAGACTCGACAATAAATAAACCACCACATCTAATCATCCCCGTACCACGGTCAAGGATTTTCATCAAATTATCAATGGACATGACTATACCGAATCACCCCCGGTCATAATCATACCAAAAACTATCCATCAACGCATTACGAAAGCCAATCGAGGACTTTTATCACATCATTTATAACAAGCCATGATTATACTAGAATGATCCTCGGTCATAATCATACTAAGTTCATCTATGCACGTAAGCCAAAGATAACATAATATATCATGAGGATGATGACAATGACATAATAATTCAATAAAACAAGTTCAAGAATTATTTAATCCATGAATTATTAACGTCCAAATTCGTCAATCTTTACATAAGTTTGAGAGTAAAATTCAAGAATGATCGGAAGAATATTTCCATGAAAAGATATCGATGAAACGCAAATATCAAGGATATTCTACTAATTTCATGGAGTATAGAAGTCAAAGTTTTAACCAACCGGGTATAATAAAGAATGGAATAACAAAAGAAATCACCATGCAATGCGATGGCCTTGCATGACGTGTTATTCCAATGTAATAATAAATAACGGAACCGTGTCGTGAAATTCACACCGGCTGTGATGTTCCAATGTAATAATAAAGATGGAACCGATCCTGTAAAACACATGATAGGATATTCCAATGAATAATAAAGATTTTAACCAGTCCTGTGTAAACACATGCATGTGATGTTCCAACGAATAATAAAAAAGCGGACCAGGTCCTGTGTAAACACACGCATGTGATGTTCCAAATGCGAATAATAATAAAGATTTTAACCAGTCCTGTAAAACACATGCAGGTGATGTTCCAATGTAATAATAGAAGAATGTCACCAAGTATAGGGTAAACCACAGACATCAAAGTTATTATTCAATGTAATAATAAGCGATGGAATAACATAAGGATTTCACCAAGTATAGGGTATGCCAGATACAAAGTTATGTATAGGGTATGCCACTTTTTACAAAGTTATTCCAATGTAATAATAATGAATGGAATAATGTAAGTTCTCTTCAAGAAAAGAATAACACCCTTTACCGTAAAAAGAACCTAATATAAGAAGTAGTGAAGTAGCGATAATACTCTTCTTCTTTCTATTTTTCTCTATAGCTTCTCTATAAATTTCTCTCTAGAGTTTCAATGAATTAAATAAGAAAATAATGAAGGAATGAGCTTCATTTATAGGAAAATGGAATGCATAAAGAATTAATCCATGAACAGGTCCAGTATTGATTTACTTTTAATCTGACGGTCCATATTTAAAGAAAAATCTTTTAAATAAAATATAATATATTCTATTTATATAAAAACATTTTACTATGCAAACACTATGCAACACTATGTCAAAACACTACGCAAAACACTATCTAAACACTATCATAATAAAATATAATATATTCTATTTATAGAATAACTTTAATAAAGTATTCTATTTTATATAAAAAAGATGTTTCGCTTTTATTACGTTAATAATAATGAATAAAACAAAACGTCATTATCACTATAATAATTCATATTATTAATCGACAATAATGGAATCAAACCGAGTGACTTCTCACATAAGATCAATAATCAATACCGTGTGCTTCTTATGCAACCACACACGACATCTTGCACTTTTACTACCGAGTAGTTCAACAAAGAACTACCAGAAAACTTCCGCCATTATTTCAATAAAATATTTTTGTCGTTTTTCTCAATCCGGCAATAATTACGTCTATGGGTCCACCAATGATTGAGTAGTTATTGCGAATATTCCTCGCTAAACCTAAATATTCCCCACCAATCGAATATAATATAACCACTTGCATACTTTGCAAAATTTATAAATACTACCCACAACTATAATATTATCTCAAATTCACACCATAATATTAAAAATTATTTCACCAAATTTAAATCTTTATTGATAAAATCAGGGGTCTCACAATCTCCCCTCCTTATGGAATTTAAGCCCTCGAAATTAGGTGCGATACTGGTATGATAAAGAGGTGAGGATACCTTGAATACCTTTATCGTTGAAAATATTAAGTTCATCTTTGCAATCCTACCAAAGATATTCATTAACAATTCATCTTTGCACTACAGCCAAAGATATTTATTAACAATTCATCTTTGCACTACATGTGCCAAAGATATATAACTATAAAACCAATAATCTCGAGACTCAACAATAATAAGATTACAACCATGAATTATCCATGCACTTTCTTCGCTAAGGATATTCGTGTTTTTAATTACTATCATGATTATACCGAATAATCCGTGGTCATAATCATACCAAGTCTATCAATGCACTACTACCAAAGATGACTTTTACCACATCCATGAATTAATATTTCATTCACGAGACTCAAATTTCAATATTTAATCCTTATCATCAATCATCCTCGAATCATATTCATTAAGATTACGCCGCACTACGGGCCAAGATATTCATTAATCAGATATTCATTAAGATCCACCAATTATCCATGCACTACTACCAAAGATAATCTGGTATTCATTAAGATCAAAGATAATTGTAATATTCATTAAGATCACGACCACAAATTATCCATGCACTACTACCAAAGATAATTGTGTATTCATTAAGATTATCACGACCACCCAAAATAGGTCCATTCCATCCAACCCATTCTCGAGTCGCCAAATATATGGTACTTAAACATAAAAACACTACAACTTTATTACAACAATTGTCGTGCAAAATACAACAACACATATGCCGTGAGTTTGATACCAATATATACCAAATGTAACTCGACACCAACTCGATAACACGTCACCATGACACCTTACATAAAGGTATAGTCAAAAACCTGCTTTTAGAAATTAGAATCTTTGGGAAGTGCTCAAGAAACCTTTCATATACGGGAGGCCATGCTTTTAGGTTACGGTAGATATCATATGGCCACGTAATTATCCTCGTCAATCTAATAGAATTCCCAAAGAAAAACAAGAAGATTACTATCATATTCTTCCCAATGGCGAGTCTTCTTCTCGACATATCATTATCTCCACTGCCTCTAATTTGGTATTATACTCCAAACAAACACCAAGATTATATAGTAAGCTTTAAATATACTCAAAGAAGTGGATGAGCACAACCATGTCTTATGATAACACGAAGCTCAGATGTCATTAGACATCTTGTATGATAGTGACAAAAACACCTTCCAAAGTCAGGTTCTACCCACCCTATTTAATTCACCAAAAATAACTATTAAATGATGTATAAAAATACAACACACTAAAGCCCTCAATAAAATTATTTTCATACTCTTTTGAGAGAACCTCAACAACTATAGACCACCGCTCTATTCCCTCATTATCCCCGCCAACCCAAATTACACTTTTATTACCCCGAAAGGAATTGTGAAACAAAAGGGTGAGCACAACTAGCTCAAGAAAGAATATTATGACTAAAGATAAATAAATTATCAATAGTCTTCATCAAGAATGAATCGTAGATTTAGAACATACGGTAGATGATAAAACTTTTCAACCATAGTTGCAGCATGAACGAGCAATCCATTAAAAGAGTCAAATAGACTATAAAGTCTATTATCTTCCCACGTTAAAAGTCCACCAACAATATTTTATCCTCGTAACATCAATCAACAGCCTTTTCCACAATCATATGAATAACTCATAATCATAATTGTGATTCTAAATTCTCTTCTCATCCAGACGAAGATAATTTTCATCACCGCCTTTACCTCAAACATCAAATATCATGGTTATACCAAATCACAGCTCCCTGCTCATAATCATACTAATAAATTCATCTTCGCACCACTACGCCAAAGATATTCATCAACAGCCATCTTTACACTACAAAGCAAAGATATTCAACAACAAAATCATCTTCAGATTACGAGCCAAAGATATTCATCAATAATTCATCTTTGCACTACAAAGCAAAAGATATTCAACAACAGTCATCTCTTGCATTACGAGCCAAAGATATTCATCAATAATTCATCTTTGCACCACAAAGCAAAGATATTCATCAATAATTCATCTTCAGCACTACGAGCCAAAGATATTCATCAATAATTCATCTTGCACTACAAAAAAGATATTCAACAATGTCATCTTTGCATTACGAGCCAAAGATATTCATCAATAATTCATCTTTGCACTACAAAGCAAAGATATTCAACAACAAAAGTCATCTTTGCACAACGAGCCAAAGATATTCATATATCAACGAAATACATAATCATTTCGTGGTTATATAACAATAATTATAACCATGTCGATCAATTCACCTTTGCACTTAAGCTAAAAATATTCAATTGTAAATTCAATGGTCATGATCATACCACCAACAATTCAACTTTTGCACCATCGCCAAAGAGAACCTATGGTCACGATCATACCAATAATCTACCCATCTTTACACTCAAGTCAAAGAGAAATATCATCATTAGTGGTTATAAGAATGTTATATAAAAATAATATAATCAAAACATGGTTTTAATTTCAAGAGTAAGATTCATAAATCAACGATAATTTGGTCGAGAAGAAACCAATTTGTTGTGAATAAGACCTCGTATTCGTGACATAGTCCCGTATACGCATATAAGAACCCTCGATACCTAAAAAGATAAAGTTTCATAATAAAATTCATATCCATATTTATAACACCTTAATCCAAATGTTATAAATCACTTAGAAATCTCATAATCTAATATTATTAATATTATAATAATATTTTAATCATTTCTCAAACTTATAAATAATTTAATCCAATTATTTACACTTTAATAATTAATGCATTTAATCATCTAAAATGCCAAACTCATAAGATTTCATCATCATTAACCAAAACCCTCATAAAAATCAGATATATATCTCATATATGATTCTCAAGCCAATAAATCATATTTTCCAATTTTCTTACTTCACATAACATATTTAATTCATTTACTCATAACTAGAACATTTTCATGAAAAATACCAAATCGCCCTAAAAATATTTTTTTTCTGGATTTAGCATAAAATAGTCCCATATTGAATATATATTTTTCTCTAAATTTTAAAAATTCATTTACTATTTTTCATACGGCCAAAACCAATTTAATATTTAAACATTTATCATAAATTGTACTTTTATCCAAAAATTCAAATTCACAGAGTACAATCGATATTATATAGATGTACTCTCAATAAAAATTTCATCAATTTTGGAGTTAACCGCAAGGAGTTATAAATAGTTACTTTTAAAATAGTCTTTTCTCATAAAATCCATAACTCCTAATCTATACATCCAAAAATACCTCAAAATAATCATAAAGGTGTAAAATTCAAGAATGATCAAAACACGGATACAATCAAAGCTAGTATCCGTATAGATATTTTTGACTTAAAAGAAAAAATTTTCATTTTTCTATGAATAAGTGTCAGATTCGTGAATAAAGTCAGATACGTGAATAAAGGCCAGATACGCGAATAAGAATCTCGACACCAAAAGATAGAAATTCCACAAAAAACATCTTCACGCTTCATTTAATAATAGAATAAGAATCGTGAATAAGAATCGTGAATAAGAACTCATGAATAAGTCACTCATGAATAGTAACTCGTGAATAAGAACTCATGAATAGTAACCCCGATATGAAAAAGTTCCAAATTTGATAAAAACTTCCAATCAATATTTCAAAGATAATGATATCAAGAAATAATATCATTACGAAAAAAAATAATATCCCTTACTATCCCTTACCTCAAAAGAAAGAAAGACTTCCGACAGATATCTGATATGACGTCAAGGAAACTTGCACCGATGAATATCAACTCACCAAGTATCTAAATACTCACAAATTACACTCAATAATCTAGAGAGAGAAAGAGAGAAAACTTTGTTTCGTGTGATTTTCAATTCTAACTTAGCTCTATTTATAGAAAAATGTTAGCCCGCCAAGGCAGACTTCGACTCAAGCACCGATGGCTTTACCTCACTACTATTCCACCCACCAAAAATCAGCCATCTTCCCCAACAACCAAGAGTGGGGCCCACTCAATTCTAGAATTTTCCACCAAAACCTAATTTCCTAATCAGCCACTTCTTAAAATTCATAACAAATCATACGCTCATTTTTAACGGCTCAAAATTTGTGGACATATACTCAACTTATATATGTATAACATATCCAAAATTACAACGATCCAACTATTTGGATCAAAATTTATAACTCACGCAATATAGTCAAGAACACCGATTTTTTTTGACTATTAGTCCTTCTGACCAGCTTATTCAAAATTTCACCACGAAATATCTACAAAGAATTTTTGGGTGATTCAAATTTCTACAGCTAGCTTACTTCTAGGGCTTTCTTTTGATATATGGCTCATCTCTTAACTCATTATACATTAAAAGAGTTATGGATTTTACAAAATCAAGTAATAAACTAATTTTTCCGAAAATCCCATATTTTGTTCTCCATTTCGACAAATACCGATAAAAACACCTCATCTTTAATTCCTTCACTTATAAATACATAAATAAATCCATCATTTATATCCACATCAAATAAATATTTTCTTATCATATAAATCAATAACTAATTATTCACAAATAATATTACGTAATCACAATAATGACAACCAGCAGCTCCTCAGAGCAGGGGGCTTTCCAATAAGAATTTCTCCTCATCAAGCCAAGCAATTAGTGACCAAACCTCTCCTCGATGTAACTTTCTAGACATTGCCAATAATGCTATCTAATAATATTATTCAAATAATATGAATTATCGATCCGATAATGGAAATATCAGTGTTGATAATTATCGAACAACAATAATAAAATATCAACACAAAGAATTATCAAATCAATAAAATAAAATATCGAATAAGAATTATCGTAATAATTATCGAGTAGTGCCTTCTCACGTAAGAATCAATAATTGAAAAAATACTCGGTAATACCGCAGCATCGCGTGCAACAACGCCAGACATTTTACTTTACCAACCGTATTCCAACAAAGTTAATTGTGAACGATTACGCCGCTATTTATAAAAACTTAATTTTGTCGCTTTCTTCATCCGACAGCTATTTCTGTTATGGGCCCAAAATGGTCATACTACTGTCAGCATTTAATATTCCCCATACGTAAAGAATATTCCACCACCAAACGAATATTCCCCACAACAATGAATATTTTATAACCACTGCAGTATTTTGAAAAAAATTCATATATCACCCTTAACTTTAACTTTTTTATCAATTTAACCATTTACCTAATAGTAATTATAAGAAAAATTGAATACTTTTATTTCATAAAATTCGGTCTTACAATCTCCCTCCTTATGAAATTTCGTCCCCTAAATTTACGCACTCGGTATTTCAAAGAGTCGAGAATACCTTGCTTTCATTTCATATTTCATCTTTCCCGCCATCATGATTTCTCCATTGCTCATCTCCTCGTATTTCGTATATCATTCTAGAATACAACTTCAAAACAAGGGTTAATTTAATAAATTAATATATCACATAATATCCCGATATTACGACCGACCAACAAATAAGCTTTAGTAGACACACTACTAAGGATTTACTATTTACTCCTATCTCTCCCTCCTAGTTCTATTCCCCGATCTCCGCCAGAGATCATATCCCTAAGCTCGATACCCCCACAAATGTAACAATCCCAAAATAGGTCCATTCCATCCATCCAACCCATTCGAACCCATCGCCAAATATATGGTACGTAAAAACAACTACAACTTTATTACAACAATTGTCGTAAAAAATACAACAACACATATGCCGTGAGTTTGATACCAATATATACCAAATGTAACTCGACACCAACTCGATAACACGCCACCATGACACCTTACATAAAGGTATAGTCAAAAACCGCTTTTAGAAATTAGAATCTTTGGGAAGTGCTCAAGAAACCTTCGTATACGGGAGGCCATGCTTTTAGGTTACGGTAGATATCATATGGCCACGTAATTATCCTCGTCAATCTAATAGACCCCAAAGAAAAACGAGAAGATTACTATCATATTCTTCCCAATGGCGAGTCTTCTCGACATATCATTATCTCCACTGCCTCTAATTTGGTATTATACTCCAAACAAACACCAAGATTATATAGTAAAGGTTTGTAAATATACTCAAAGAAGTGGATGAGCACAACCATGTCTTATGATAACACGAAGCTCAGATATGTCATTAGACATCTTGTATGATAGTGACAAAACACCTTTCCAAAGTCAGGTTCGCCACCCTATTTAATTCACCAAAATAACTATTAAATGATGTATAAAATACAACACACTAAAGCCCTCAATAAAATTATTTTCATACTCTTTTGGAGAACCTCAACAACTATAGACCACCGCTTATTCCCTTTGTTATCCCCGCCAACCCAAATACACTTTTATTACCCGAAAGGAATTGTGAAACAAAAGGGTGAGCACAACTAGCTCAAGAAAGAATATTATGACTAAAGATAAATAAATTATCAATAGTCTTCATCAAGAATGAATCGTAGATTTAGAACATATGGTAGATGATAAAACTTTTCAACCATAGTCATAATGAACGAGCAATCCATTAAAAGAGTCAAATAGACTATAAAGTCTATTGTCTTCTCCACGTTAAAAGTCCACCAACAATATTTTATCCCCGTAACATCAATCAACAGCCTTTTCCACAATCATATGAATAACTCATAATCATAATTGTGATTCTAAATTCTCTCTCATCCAGACGTAAGATAATTTTCATCACCGCCTTTACCCAAACATCAAATATCATGGTTATACCAAATCACGCCCTCGCTCATAATCATACTAATAAATTCATCTTCGCACCACGTCAAAAGATATTCATCAACAGCTCATCTTTACACTACAAAGCAAAAGATATTCAACAACAGTCATCTTCAGATTACACGCCAAAAGATATTCATCAATAATTCATCTTTGCACACTACAAAGCAAAGATATTCAACAACAAAGTCATCTTCAGACATTACGAGCCAAAGATATTCATCAATAATTCATCTTCGCACTACAAAGCAAAGATATTCAACAACAAAGTCATCTTCATCTTTGCATACACGCACTACAAAGCAAAGATATTCATCAATAATTCATCTTTGCACTACAAAGCAAAAGATATTCATCAATAATTCATCTTCACACAACGAGCCAAAGATATTCATATATCAAAGAAATACATATTCATCATTTCGTACATAATCATTTCGTAAGTTATATAACAATAATTATAACCATGTCGATCAATTCACCTTTGCACTTAAGCTAAAAATATTCAATTGTAAATTCAATGGTCATGATCATACCAACCAACAATTCAACTTTTGCACCATCGCCAAAGAGAACCTATGGTCACGATCATACCAATAATCTACCCATCTTTACACTCAAGTCAAAGAGAAATATCATCATTAGTGGTTATAAGAATGTTATATAAAAATAATATAATCAAAACATGGTTTTAATTTCAAGAGTAAGATTCATAAATCAACGATAATTTGGTCGAGAAGAAACCAATTTGTTGTGAATAAGACTCGTATTCGTGACATAGTCCCAGATACGCATATAAGAAACCTCGATACCTAAAAGATAAAGTTTCATAATAAAATTCATATCCATATTTATAACACCTTAATCCAAATGTTATAAATCACTTAGAAATCTCATAATCTAATATTATTAATATTATAATAATATTTTAATCATTTCTCAAACTTATAAATAATTTAATCCAATTATTTACACTTTAATAATTAATGCATTTAATCATCTAAAAATGCCAAACTCATAAGATTTCATCATCATTAACCAAAACCCTCATAAAAATCAGATATATCTCATATATGATTCTCAAGCCAATAAATCATATTTTCCAATTTTCTTACTTCACATAACATATTTAATTCATTTACTCATAACTAGAACATTTTCATGAAAAATACCAAATCAGCCTCTAAAATATTTCTTTTCTCGGATTTAGTATAAAATAGTCCCATATCAAATATATATTTTCTCAAATTTTAAAAATTCATTTACTATTTTTCATACGGCCAAAACCAATTTAATATTTAAACATTTATCATAAATTGTACTTTTATCCAAAAATTTCAAATTCACAGAGTACAATCGATATTATATAGATGTACTCAATAAAAATTTCATCAATTTTGGAGTTAACCGCAAGGAGTTATAAATAGTTACTTTTAAAATAGTCTTTTCTCATAAAATCCATAACTCCTAATCTATACATCCAAAAATACCTCAAAATAATCATAAGGGTGTAAAATTCAAGAATGATCAAAACACGGATACAATCAAAGCTAGTATCCGTATTAGATATTTTGACTTAAAAGAAAAAATTTTATTTTTTCTATGAATAAGTCAGATTCGTGAATAGTGGTCAGATACGTGAATAAAGGCCCAGTATACGTGAATAAGAATCTCGACACCAAAAGATAGAAATTCCACAAAAAACATCTTCACGCTTCATTTAATAAGACTCGTGAATAAGAATCGTGAATAAGAATCTCAATAAAATAATAAACTCGTGAATAAGAAACTCATGAATAGTAACCCCGACATGAAAAAGTTCCAAATTTGATAAAAACTTCAGATCAATATTTCAAAGATAATGATATCAAGAAATAATATCATTACGAAAAAAAAATATCCCTTACTATCCCTTACCTCAAAAGAAAGCAAAGACTTCCGATGGATATCGGATATGACGCTGAAGGAAACTTGCACTGATGAATATCAACTCACCAAGTATCTAAATACTCACAAATTACACTCAATAATCTAGAGAGAGAAAGAGAGAAAACTTTGTTTCTAGTGTGATTTTCAATTCTAACTTAGCCCTCTATTTATAGAAAATGTTAGCCACGCCAAGCAGCATTTCTTGACCAAGCCGATGGCTTTACCTCGCTACTATTCCACCCACCAAAAATCAGCCATCTTCCCCAACAACCAAGAGTGGGGCCCACTCAATTCTAGAATTTTCCACCAAAACCTAATTTCCTAATCAGCCACTCTCTTAAAATTCATAACAAATCATACGCTCATTTTAACGGCTCAAAATTTGTGGACATATACTCAACTTATATATGTATAACATATCCAAAATTACAACGATCCAACTATTCGGATCAAAATTTATAACTCACGCAATATAGTCAAGAACACCGATTTTTTTTGACTATTAGTCCTTCTGACCAGCTTTCATTCAAAATTTCACCACGAAATATCTACAAAGAATTTTTGGGTGATTCAAATTTCTACAGCTAGCTTACTTCTAGGGCTTTCTTTTTTTGATATATGGCTCATCTCTTAACTCATTATACATTAAAGAGTTATGGATTTTACAAAATCAAGTAATAAACTAATTTTTCCTAAAATCCCATATTTTGTTCTCCATTTCACAAATAATCGATAAAACACCTCATCTTTAATTCCTTCACTTATAAATACATAAATAAATCCATCATTTATATCCACATCAAATAAATATTTTCTTATCATATAAATCAATAACTAATTATTCACAAATAATATTACGTAATCACAATAATGACAACCAGTGCAGCCTCAGAGAGAGGGGGCTTTCCAATAAGAATTTCTCCTTATCAAGCGCCAAGAATTAGTGACCAAACCTCTCCTCGATGTAACTTTCTAGACATTGCCAATAATGCTATCTAATAATATTATTCAAATAATATGAATTATTGATCCGATAATGGAAATATCAGGCAAAGATAATTATCAACAACAATAATAAAAAATATCAACACAAAGAATTATCAATCAATAAAATAAAATATCGAATAAGAATTATCGTAATAATTATTGAGTAGCCTTCTCACGTAAGAATCAATAATTGAAAAAAATATCGCTGTAAATACCGCAAAGCTATCGCGGCAACAACGCCAGACATTTTACTTTACCAACCGTATTCCAACAAAGGTTAATTCAGAACGATTACGCCTGCTATTTATAAAAACTTAATTTTGTCGCTTTCTTCATCCGATAGCTTATTCTCATTATGGGCCCAAAAATGGTCATACCGTCATTTTTAATATTCCCCGACGTAAAGAATATTCCACCACCAAACGAATATTCTCCTAACAACAATGAATATTTTATAACCACTCATGTATTTTGAAAAAAATCATATATCACCCTTTAACTTTAACTTTTATCAATTTAACCATTTACCTAATAGTAATTATAAGAAAAATTGAATACTTTTATTTCATAAAATTCGGTCTTACAATCTCCCTCCTTATGAAATTTCGTCCCCGAAATTTACGCACTCGGTATTTCAAAGAGTCGAGAATACCTTGCTTTCATTTCATATTTCATCTTTCCCACCATCATGATTTCTCCATTGCTCATCTCCTCGTATTTCGATATCATTCTAGAATACAACTTCAAAACAAGGGTTAATTTAATAAATAATATATCACATAATATCCCGATATTACGACCGACCAACAAATAAGCTTAGTAGACACACACTAGCGGGTAAGGATTTACTCATCTCCTCCTATCCTAGTTCTATTCCCCGATCTCCGCCAGAGATCATATCCCTAAGCTCGATACTTAAATGATAACGAACCCCAAAATAGGTCCATTCCATCCAACCCATTCTCGAGTCGCCAAATATATGGTACGTAAAAACAACTACAACTTTATTACAACAATTGTCGTGGCAAAATACAACAACACATATGTCGTGAGTTTGGATACCAATATATACCAAATGTAACTCGACACCAACTCGATAACACGTCACCATGACACCTTACATAAAGGTATAGTCAAAAACTGCTTTTAGAAATTAGAATCTTTGGGAAGTGCTCAAGAAACCTTCGTATACGGGAGGCCATGCTTTTAGGTTACGGTAGATATCATACGGCCACGTAATTATCCTCGTCAATCTAATAGACCCCAAAGAAAAACAAGAAGATTACTATCATATTCTTCCCAATGGCGAGTCTTCTCGACATATCATTATCTCCACCGCCTCTAATTTGGTATTATACTCCAAACAAACACCAAGATTATATAGTAGTGCTTGTAAATATACTCAAAGAAGTGGATGAGCACAACCATGTCTTATGATAACACGAAGTTTGTATGTCATTAGACATCTTGATGATATAGTGACAAAACACCTTTCCAAAGTCAGGTTCGCCACCCTATTTAATTCACCAAAATAACTATTAAATGATGTATAAAATACAACACACTAAAGCCCTCAATAAAATTATTTTCATACTCTTTAGGAGAACCTCAACAACTATAGACCACCGCTCTATTCCCTTGTTATCCCCGCCACAACCCAAATTTACACTTTTATTACCCGAAAGGAATTGTGAAACAAAAGGGTGAGCACAACTAGCTCAAGAAAAGAATATTATGACTAAAGATAAATAAATTATCAATAGTAGTCTTCATCAAGAATGAATCGTAGATTTAGAACATACGGTAGATGATAAAACTTTTCAACCATAGTCATAAATGAACGAGCAATCCATTAAAAGAGTCAAATAGACTATAAAGTCTATTGTCTTCCCACGTTAAAAGTCCACCAACAATATTTTATCCTCAGAACATCAATCAACAGCCTTTTCCACAATCATATGAATAACTCATAATCATAATTGTGATTCTAAATTCTCTTCTCATCCAGACGTAAGATAATTTTCATCACCGCCTTTACCTCAAACATCAAATATCATGGTTATACCAAATCACAGCCTCGCTCATAATCATACTAATAAATTCATCTTTGCACTACTCGCCAAAGATATTCATCAACAGCATCTTTACACTACAAAGCAAAGATATTCAACAACAAAATCATCTTTGCAGACACGAGCCAAAGATATTCATCAATAATTCATCTTTGCACTACAAAGCAAAAGATATTCAACAACAGTCATCTTCAGATTACGAGCCAAAGATATTCATCAATAATTCATCTTTGCACTACAAAGCAAAGATATTCAACAACAAGTCATCTTCAGATTACGAGCCAAAGATATTCATCAATAATTCATCTTTGCACAAAGCAAAGATATTCAACATATCATCTTTGATTACGAGCCAAAGATATTCATCAATAATTCATCTTTGCACTACAAAGCAAAGATATTCAACAACAAAAGTCATCTTTGCACAACGAGCCAAAGATATTCATATATCAACGAAATACATAATCATTTCGTAAGTTATATAACAATAATTATAACCATGTCGATCAATTCACCTTTGCACTTAAGCTAAAAATATTCAATTGTAAATTCAATGGTCATGATCATACCAAATAACAATTCAACTTTTGCACCATCGCCAAAGAGAACCTATGGTCACGATCATACCAATAATCTACCCATCTTTACACTCAAGTCAAAGAGAAATATCATCATTAGGGTTATAAGAATGTTATATAAAAAATAATATAATCAAAACATGGTTTTAATTTCAAGAGTAAGATTCATAAATCAACGATAATTTGGTCGTAGAAAAACCAATTTGTTGTGAATAAGACTCGTATTCGTGACATAGTCCCGATACGCGCATAAGAACTCCTATACACTAAAAGATAAAGTTTCATAATAAAATTCATATCCATATTTATAACACCTTAATCCAAATGTTATAAATCACTTAGAAATCTCATAATCTAATATTATTAATATTATAATAATATTTTAATCATTTCTCAAACTTATAAATAATTTAATCCAATTATTTACACTTTAATAATTAATGCATTTAATCATCTAAAATGCCAAACTCATAAGATTTCATCATCATTAACCAAAACCCTCATAAAAATCAGATATATCTCTCATATATGATTCTCAAGCCAATAAATCATATTTTCCAATTTTCTTACTTCACATAACATATTTAATTCATTTACTCATAACTAGAACATTTTCATGAAAAATACCAAATCGCTCTAAAAATATTTTTTTCTGGGATTTAGCATAAAATAGTCCCATATTGAATATATATTTTCTCTCAAATTTTAAAAATTCATTTACTATTTTTCATACGGCCAAAACCAATTTAATATTTAAACATTTATCATAAATTGTACTTTTATCCAAAAATTCAAATTCACAGAGTACAATCGATATTATATAGATGTACTCTCAATAAAAATTTCATCAATTTTGAGTTAACCGCAAGGAGTTATAAATAGTTACTTTTAAAATAGTCTTTTCTCATAAAATCCATAACTCCTAATCTATACATCCAAAAATACCTCAAAATAATCATAAGGTGTAAAATTCAAGAATGATCAAAACATGGATACAATCAAAGCTAGTATCCGTAATAGATATTTTAGACGAAAAGAAAAATTTTCATTTTTCTATGAATAGTGTCGATTCGTGAATAAAGTCAGATACGTGAATAAAGGTGATACGTGAATAAGAATCTACACAAAAGATAGAAATTCCACAAAAAACATCTTCACGCTTCACGCTTTGAATAGAATCGTGAATAAGAATCTCGTGAATAAGAATCGTGAATAGTAATCATGAAATAAGAAACTCGTGAATAAGAACTCATGAATAGTAACCCCGATATGAAAAAGTTCCAAATTTGATAAAAACTCAGATCAATATTTCAAAGATAATGATATCAAGAAATAATATCATTACGAAAAAAAATAATATCCCTTACTATCCCTTACCTCAAAAGAAGCAAAACTTCTTCGACAGATATCTGATATGACAACAAGGAAACTTGCAATCGATGAATATCAACTCACCAAGTATCTAAATACTCACAAATTACACTCAATAATCTAGAGAGAGAAAGAGAAAAAACTTTGTTTCGTGTGATTTTCAATTCTAACTTAGCCTCTATTTATAGAAAAATGTTAGCCCACCAAGCAGATTTCGACCAACACCGATGGCTTTTTACTCGCTACTATTCCACCCACCAAAAATCAGCCATCTTCCCCAACAACCAAGAGTGGGGCCCACTCAATTCTAGAATTTTCCACCAAAACCTAATTTCCTAATCAGCCACCTCTTAAAATTCATAACAAATCATACGCTCATTTTTAATCTGCTCAAAATTTGTGGACATATACTCAACTTATATATGTATAACATATCCAAAATTACAACGATCCAACTATTTGATCAAAATTTATAACTCACGCAATATAGTCAAGAACACCGATTTTTTTGACTATTAGTCCTTCTGACCAGCTTTCATTCAAAATTTCACCACGAAATATCTACAAAGAATTTTTGGGTGATTCAAATTTCTACAGCTTAGCTTACTTTCTAGGGCTTTCTTTTGATATATGGCTCATCTCTTAACTCATTATACAAAAAAGAGTTATGGATTTTACAAAATCAAGTAATAAACTAATTTTTCCGAAAATCCCATATTTTGTTCTCCATTTCGACAAATACCGATAAAACACCTCATCTTTAATTCCTTCACTTATAAATACATAAATAAATCCATCATTTATATCCACATCAAATAAATATTTTCTTATCATATAAATCAATAACTAATTATTCACAAATAATATTACGTAATCACAATAATGACAACCAGTGCAGCTCCTCAGAAAGAGGGGCTTTCCAATAAGAATTTCTCCTCATCGCCGCAAATTAGGTGACCAAACCTCTCCTCGATGTAACTTTCTAGACATTGCCAATAATGCTATCTAATAATATTATTCAAATAATATGAATTATTGATCCGATAATGGGAAATATCAGTAAAGGATAATTATCAAACAACAATAATAAAATATCAACACAAAGAATTATCAATCAATAAAATAAAATATCGAATAAGAATTATCGTAATAATTATTGAGTAGTGCCTTCTCACGTAAGAATCAATAATTGAAAAAATATCGTAATACCGCCGCAGCATATCGCAACAACAACGCAGACATTTTACTTTACCAACCGTATTCCAACAAAGGTTAATCTGTGAACGATTACGCCGCTATTTATAAAAACTTAATTTTGTCGCTTTCTTCATCCGACAGCTTATTCTCATTATGGGGCCCAAAATGGTCAAGGCTACTGCATATTTATTTAATATTCCCGACTGTAATAGAATAATATTCCACCACCAAACGAATATTCTCCCACAACAATGAATATTTTATAACCACTTGTATTTTGAAAAAAATTCATATATCACCCTTAACTTTAACTTTTATCAATTTAACCATTTACCTAATAATAATTATAAGAAAAAAAAATGAATACTTTTATTTCATAAAATTCGGTCTTACTTTGGCCTCCTTTGCTAAAATCAGTCCACACAAAAATCTACAACACCTTTTCTAGTAATTCCACTTGGATTAGTTAGGTAACTCATAGATCTAACTCTAGGACTTGACCACATTCAAAATTCAAAATATAATAAGAGATATGGTCAATTGAATTTTATGTTACGCTTTTCACCAAAATCTGATTTTCAACTCTTTGTGATTTCTAAGAAACTTTCATGTTTTCACATAATAACCAACATAACTCATCATAACACTTACTAATACTTCATATACCCATGATTTTCATTAGTCCAATGTTTTATTATGACTTTCATCATAATCCTCGTAAATGATCCTTTTAGTTGAAGAAATATTTGAGGGTTTAAGAAATGGGTTTTATTTTTGGGGTCAATACAAAAATTCGATTTCACGCCTAGGGTAGGCTAGAAATCTTCAAGAATACGTCAAGAAATTTATTAATGATATAAATATCATTCAAAAGCACATTACTCGTCCAAGACTTGAATAAGACGTCACATTAATACCAATCGTGACTTCTATCCCTTAACTCGGATAAGACCTCACAATGATACCTATCAACTTGCCATCTTCATCACGACGTCGCCTACGGTAAAGTCCGCTTTGGTGCATTCCATACAAGGAAGTCAACAACGAAAGGTTCGGGCTCTTTACTTATGGCTTGATATGACAATAATTGACTTTAGTAGTTTGGTTACTTGAATTCGCACAATAAGTTGGTTATGAATATAAAGCTAACAACCTTACGAAAAGATGATGAGTAGTTAACCAATTGATTCCTAAAATCACATCAAAGGCAAGTATTTTCAAAAGATAAGATCGACAATGTAACGTGAAAGTGTTTATTTGAATCAAACAAGATTTAAAAATAAGTAGCAGAATTTAAGGCTCCTACTAACGAAGTTTCAACCAATAAGTCAAAGTCTAACTTCTCCTGAGTCAAATTTAAACGTTGAACGCAAACAAGAGAGATAAAATAATGGGTAGAACCGTTATCTTATAAGGTATAGACTTCAGTAATTTATAATTAACTAACCCGCTAACTTCGTTCGGTTTACTCGCTTTTTGAGAAGTCATGAAAAATGCACTTCCTAAAACCAACGACTTTGTTTTGTCCATATCCACCTTTGGTGCTACTGAGTCCCAAATAGACTTGACTTTGGTGCACAACAAAATTGGGCTAAATGACCTTCTTCTTGCAATTTTCACTTCTATTATCTTTGCCATGATTACCACCAAGTGGTTACCATTCTCAAAGATGATAATTTCCCCACGATGGTTATCATTGTTACGATAATCGCTGCCACCAGTATGATTATTATCGTGTTGTTGGTCGTTACCTTTGTTTTGAGCTGAATCAACACTCTCATGTGCTTCATTGCTTATCTCAAAGATTTTCGGATGTCATTCTTAAACACCGTCATAAAAAACAAGGGTTAATTAACATATCACATATTATCCCTATACTACGACCACCAATTAAATACCAAATAAATTTAGGTTGAGGTCATACTAACAAAGGAATTCCCGCCTCTCCTCTCCTAGTTCTTATCTCACATCTCAACCAGGGGATCATATCCTCAAGCTCGATACTAACCGTGACGCCCCTAAAATTAGGTATACGCCACCCATCTTGGTCGCCACTTACATGGTACATAAATTCAAATATAACTTACTAACCTAATCGTCAGCAGTACAATTTGACATAAACCGTGAGTTTGAATACAAATATTGTCTACTAGATATTATACAAACTCAAAAGGAGTCCTCATTACAACTATTATCACACTATTTCACGTAATAGTGAGGACTACTAATGCTATCCTCCGGACCATTACTCCGCTCCCCAGACTCGTCCCAAATTATGTTCTCATTTCCTCAAGAGAATAAAGGAAAGAAAAGGGTGAGCTCAACTAGCCCAAGAAGAAATATTATGACTAAGATAATGCGAATAAATTATCATTAGCCTTCAACAAAGTTAAACCGATAAAATACAATGTATAACCAGCTTTAATCTGCAGCTGAATATGCAATCCATTAAAAGAGTCAAGTAGAGAATAAAATCTACTATCTTTTAGGTTTTAAAAGGTTTTCATCAATTTTTATCATTTGACTCACTTAATAAATAAACCACCACATCTAATCATCCCAGCATCACTTGGCCAAGGATTTTCATCAAATTATCAATGGTCATGACTATACCGAATCACCCCCGGTCATAATCATACCAAAAACTATCCATCAACGCATTCACAGCCACCGAGGACTTTTATCACATCATTTATAACAAGTCATGATTATACCGAATGATCCTCGTCATAATCATACTAAGTTCATCTATGCACGTAAGCCAAAAAGATAACATAATATATCATGAGGATGATGACAATGACATAATAATTCAATAAAACAAGTTCAAGAATTATTTAATCCATGAATTATTAACGTCCAAATTGTCAACATGATCTTTGTTTAAAGAGAGTAAAATTCAAGAATGATCGTAAGAATATTTCCATGAAAAGATATCGGATGAAACGTAAATATCAAGGATATTCTACTAATTTCATGGAGTATAAAGTCAAAGTTTTAACCAACCGGGTATAATAAAGAATGGAATAACAAAAGAAATCACCACGCATGCGATAGATCGCATGCATAACGAGTTATTCCAATGTAATAATAAATAACGGAACCAGGTCGTCGTGAAATTCACACCAAGCGGGATGTTCCAATGTAATAATAAAGATGGAACCGGATCCGATTAAAAACACATGTATAGGATATTCCAATGAATAATAAAGATTTTAACCAGTCCTGTAAAACACAGCATGTGATGTTCCAATGTAATAATAAAAAAACCGGAACCAGTCCTCCCAAAAACACATGCATGTGGATGTTCCAAATGTAATAATAAAGAATGTCACCAAGTATAGGTAAATCATGTGATACAAAGTTATTCCAATGTAATAATAAGCAATGGAATAATATAAGGATTTCACCAAGTATAGGGTATCCACGTATAAAGTTATGTATAGGGTATGCCACTTTTACAAGTGTTATTCCAATGTAATAATAATGAATGGAATAATGAAGTTCTCTTCAAGAAGAAAGAATAACACCCTCACCGTAAAAGAAAGCTGAATATAGAAGTAGTGAAGTAGCAGAATATTTCTATTTTTCTCTCTATAGCTTCTCTCTATAATTTCTTTCTCTGTAGTTTCAATGAATTCGTAAGAAAATAATGAAGGAACGAGCTTATTTATAGGAAAATGGAATGCATAAGAATTAATCCATGAACGGTCCAGATTGATTTACTTTAATCTGTTTGGTCCATATTTAAATAAAAATCTTTTAAATAAAATATAATATATTCTATTTATATAAAAACATTTTACTATGCAAACACTATGCAACACTATGCAAAACACTATACAAAAACACTACGCAACACTACGCATAATAAAATATAATATATTCTATTTATGTAATAACTTTAATAAAGTATTCTATTTTATATAAAAGATGTTTCGCTTTTATTACGTTAATAATACGAATAAAACAAAACGTCATTATCACTATAATAATTCATATTATTAATCGATGATAATAGAATCAAACCGGTGACTTCTCACATAAGCATCAATAATCAATACCGCCGTGTTACTACATAGACCACACGACATCAGTACTTTTACTAATGAAGTAGTTCAATAAGAATCACGGTAAAACTTCCGCCATTATTTCAATAAATATTTTTGTCGCTTTTTTTTCAATCCGATAATAATTCTCGCCAGGGGGTCCACCAATGATTGAGTAGTATGACGAATATTCCTCGCTAAATCGAATATTCCCCGACCAATCGAATATAATATAACCACTTGCATACTTTGCAAAATTTATAAATACTACCCACAACTATAATATTATCTCAAATTCACACCATAATATTAAAAATTATTTCACCAAATTTAAATCTTTATTGATAAAATCGGGTCTCACACTATGGATATCGGCATACCATGCGGTCTTCATCAGAAGACCTCAAATTATTAATAAATGAAATTTATTTTCCTCTATTTATTATTTTGAAATAGTAAGGGTGGATTTGATTAATGTGGATAGTTATGGGTAAAATACGCAAATATTTCAATAAGCAAGTGGTTATAAAATATTCATTATCGCTTGAATATTCGTTTGGTCGTGGAATATTCAGACATCTTTGTCGGGAATATTCGTATTTACCAAGCAGCCTTTTGTGGGCCCCATAACTTGAAAGCGATTGGATGAAGAAAAACGACAAATATAAGTTGTTTATAAATAACGGCGTGGTAGTTGTTACCAATTATCTTGTTGGAATACCCTATGGTTAAAACACACTAATACGCTGCGTTGTTGAACAAGAAGATTACTCAGACAGGTATTACCAATTATTGATTCTTACGTAAAAAGGCACTACTCAATAATTGTTACAATAATTACTGCTCAGATTTTATTTTATTGATTTAATAATTCACTGCGTTGATATTTTATATTGTTGTTGTTTCAATAATTGTCATTACACAAGATTTTTCATTATCGGGCAATAATTCATATTATCTGAATAATATTATTAGATAACATTATTGGCAATGTCTAGAAAGTTCGCTCAAGGAGAGGTTTGGTCACCTAATCAATTACGCTACAAGAAGGAGAGATCTTTATTGGAAAGCCCTTCTCTTCCCTGAACTACCACAGTTTGCGATCTTGTGATTCTCAGAATATTATTTGTGAATAATTAATTATTGATTTATATGATGAGGAAAATATTGATTTTATGTGGATATAGATGGAGAAAATTTTTAAAATGACAATTGTTGAAAATTAATATTTTATCTTTTTTCGATAAAATAATTCATTTAAATATATTATTTTAATAATATATTAATGGTGATATTTTTACAATGAATGTGGAATATATGAGTATATGAGGATGAAGAGTATTTTTGTGGCATTAAATGTTTACCACATGTTTTGTGTGTTGGTGGACACAATTATCGACCAAATTTGATTATAAATTTGTAAAATCGCCTGTTTGGGATTTCTAAGCATTTTACTTTGAATTTGGAAAAACTTTCTTCTACAAAGTTGTAGAGAATTGAATTTCCTATAAAAAGTTGCGAGATTCAAATTTTCTGATAAAAGAGCTATTTATTGTGAATTATTGAAGTTTCGGTATATCGGGTGTGAATTGATTTTTGGAGTTTAAATTATTTTTGTTAGAAAAACGTTTTTTGTATTTTTTTGGACATCATTAACATGTGTGGCTGGTTTTTTTGACTAAAAGGTGGGCTAAGGAAAATTTGTATAATTATATTAATATTATATTCAATTTTCTGTTTTGGTGTTCTAAGCAATTTCCTATAAATAGGGTGCTTAGGTTAATTGAAAATCACACCGTAAATCAAGTTTTCTCTCTATATTATCGGTTTATTCTTATGAGTATTTTGAGTATACTTTGAGTATTGCTATACTGGTGCGAGTTCAAGTCATAGCCTATATCCTGTTTCAACTAAGTACTGTCTTTCGAGGTAAGGGATGTTATTTTATTCGAAAATGATATTATTTCTTCAATATCATTATGCCAAATATTGGTTGGAAATTTTATCAAATTTGGAACTTTTTCATATCTCTGGGTTACTATTCATGAGTTACTTATTCACGAGTTACTATTCATGAGTTACTATTCTCGAAAGTTACTATTCATGAATTACTATTCACGAGTTACTTATTCACGAGTACTATTCACTGAGCGTGAAGATATTTTTTGTGAAATTTCTATCTTTTGGTGTCTGAGTTACTATTCACGTATACGACCAATTATTCACGATATCTGACACTATTCACGAATCACTATGACTATTCAATTTAAAATAAAATTTCTTCTTTTTCTCCAAAATATCTATTATGGATACTAGCTTTGATTGTATCCGTGTTTTGATCATTCTTGAATTTTACTCCACTCTGATTACTTATGAAGTATTTTTGAACTTGGATTGTTTAAAATACGAATCCTTAATATTTTTTCTTTTGTTTCACTGGATTTGTTTTCTTTGAAATATTTTTCATCATCCTCAGTCCTAAATGATGATATTACTGAATATCTTTGGCCTGTAATGCAATGATGAATGATTTCTTGATGAATATCTTTGGCCGTAGTGCAAAGATGAGCAATGTTGAGATGAACATGACTTCTCATCGATTAATATCTTTGGCCAGTAGTCAGCAAAGATGAACAGTGTTTAGATGAACATGACCAACCGATGAATATCTTTGGCCTGTAGTGTAAAGATGAATATTTTATTCCAGATATATATTGATTGATGTTACAGGGATAAAATATCGATGAAGGACTATTAAATTCATATATAGAAGATAGTAGTTTGCATTCTCTACTTAACTCTTCTAATGAATTATTATTTCATTTGCGAAGATTGATTTAAAACCGGTTGCTCTATTGTATTCTATTAGATTTTTCCTCCCGAAGACTAACGATAATTTGTTGTATATTATCTTAGTCATAATATTCTTTACCGGGCTAGTTGAGCTCACCCTTTTCCTTGTTGTTCCATTTTTCTTCTCGGAGGCGAGAATGTAAATTAAGTCTTAGTCGGGTATGGAATGAAGGTTCTAGAGAGAGTTGTTTAGTAGTCCTCACCATTTTTGTAAAATAATGTATCAATAATTATGATGGGGATTTATTTGCGTGTGGATATTGTCAGATGGAAATATCTCGTATTTAAACTCAAAGTTTATATGTTGTAATAATAAAGTTGTAGTTATTTATGTACCATGATTTGGTGACTCGTAATGGGGTGGATGGAATGGACCTATTTTGGGGCGTCACACTTACAATCTCGTTTATGTACACGCGAGTAAAGACGCTCAAGTGTATAAGTTTCTCGTATTGGTAAGAAGTGAACAGACTTGGTCAATCTATCAACAATGACCCAAATCAGATCAACGACTTGAGAAACCTTGGGAAGACCAATGAATTGAAATCCATGGTAATGTGCTCCCCACTTCCACTGAATTTCAAGTGGTTGCAATGAACCTTTTGGTACTTGATGTCTGGCCTCGACTCGTTGACAAGTTAAACACCTTGAGATAAATAACGCTTATTTCTCTTTCATATTGCTCCACCAAAATGTATGGCGAAGATCACGATATATTTTGGTACTACCAGATGGATTACAAACGGTGTGTTGTAGGCGCCTCCATCATGATTTTATACTTTAAATTAGGTCGTTAGAAACACAAAGTCCGAGTTGACTCTAAGTATTCCTTCATCATCGATTCTTGCTTCCTAAAGATAACACCTTCTTGCACTTTCTTCCTCATACGCATCGCCTCCGTGTCCGTAGTTTGAGCGCCTTTAACTTTATCAATTAAAGTCTGTTCTACTCGTATATTCGCCATCATCACGCTGGGTCCCTGAGTCTTTACTCTCTATCTCCATTCTTTTGCAAGTCACACAAAATGGGCCTCATATTGACAATATCGCACGCCAGCGTGCCGCGATACGATCTTCACTACTCAATGCGCCACCTACCACGCTCGCTTTTCAGGATGTTATTGGATGGTAAGATCATAATCTTTCAGTTAGCTTCCACCAACGTCGTTGTCGCATGTTGAGTTCCTTTTGAGTGAAAAAATATTTGAGGCTTTTATGATCCGTAAAGATCTCCACTTTCTCCCATACAAGTAATGCCTCCAAATCTTTAGTGCATGAAAACAACAAATACAACTCTAGATCATGAGTAGAATAATTCCTCTCATATTCTTTGAGTTGTCGTGAGGCATAAAGGCTATGACTTTCCCCATGTTGCATGAGAACACATCCTAACCCTTTGCGCTCAAGCATCACTATAGATGACAAATCCTCCGAGCAGATGGTATTGTCAAAAAAACAAGTCTTTGAAATGAGTCTCCTCTTGAGTTCTAGAAAACTATTCTCACATTCCTCCCTCCAACCGAACTTTTTGATCTTCCGAAGTCACCGAGTTAGTGGAGTAGCGATTCGAGAAAATCCTTCCACTTAATCTCCGATAATAACCAAATTAACAGAGAAAGCTACGTCTTTTGGTCATCGATTTAGGTTGCTCCTCGCTGAATAGCTTCAATCTTTCTTTGGTCAACAGATATTCCATGACTTGATACCACGTGTGTAACGCCCCCAAAATAGGTCTATTCCATCCAACCCATTCTGAGTTGCCAAATACATGGTACAGAAATAACTACAACTTTATTAATACATTTGTCGTAAAAATACAACAACACATATGCTTTGTGAGTTTGGATACAAATATATACCAATCAGTAAGACGTCACAATGACTCCTTACATAAAGGTATAGTCAAAAACTGCTTTTAGAAATTAGAATCTTTGGGAAGTGCTCAAGGAAACCTTCGTATACTGGGAGGCCATGCTTTTAGGTTATGGTAGATATCATATGGCCACGTAATTATCCTTGGTTGAATTCCCAATAGACCCTAAAGAAAAAACGAGAAGATTACTATCATATTCTTCCCAAATGGTGAGTCTTCTCTTGACATATCATTATCTCCATCGCTCTAATTGGGTATTATACTCCAAACAAACACCAAGATTATATAGTAAAGTGCTTGTAAATATACTCAATAAGTGGATGAGCACAACCATGTCTTATGATGACACGAGGTTGTATGTCATTAGACATCTTGTATGATAAAGGCAAAACACCCTTCCAAGTTAAATTCACCTCACCCTCAACATCTGTAGACCACCATTCTATTCCTCGTTATCCCCGCCGACCCAACTACACTTTTATTACCCGAAAGGAATTGTGAAACAAAAGGGTGAGCACAACTAGCTTCGAGAAAAGAATATTATGACTAAAGATAAATAAATTATCAATAGTCTTCATCAAGAATAAATCGTAGATTTAGAACATACGGTAGATGATAAAACTTTTCAACCATAGTTGCAATGAATGAAGCAATCCATTAGAAGAGTCAAATAGACTTCATAAAATCTATTATCTTCTCCATGTTAAAAGTCCACCAACAATGTTTTATCCTCAGAACATCAATCAACAATTCCTCATCCACAATCACATTTATAACTCATAATCATAATTATAGTTCTAAATTCCTCTTCTCATCCAGAGACGAAGATAATTTCATCAATTGCCTTTTACTCGAAACATCAAAGATCATGGTTATACCAAATCACGCTTCATGTTCATAATCATACTAATAAATTCATCTTTGCACTAATGCACCAAAGATATTCATCATCAGCTCATCTTTGCACTACATGCCAAAGATATTCAACAACAAGTCATCTTTGCACTACGAGCCAAAGATATTCAACAACAGTCATCTTCTGCACTTCTACGGCCAAAGATATTCAACAATAATTCATCTTTGCACTACAGCTAAGATATTCATCAACAAAGTCATCTTTGCACTACTGAGCCAAAGATATTCATATATCAAAGAAATACATAATCATTTCGTAAGTTATATAACAATAATTATAACCATGTTGATCAATTCACCTTTGCACTTAAGCTAAAAAAATATTCAATTGTAAATTTAATTGTCATGATCATACCAATCAACAATTCAACTTTTGCACTATCGGCAAAGAGAACCTATAGTCACGATCATACCAATAATCTACCCATCTTTACACTCAAGTCAAAGAGAAATATCATCATTAGGGTTATAAGAATGTTATATAAAATAATATAATCAAAACATGGTTTTAATTTTAAGAGTAAGATTCATAAATCAACGATAATTTGGTCGTAGAAGAAACCAATTTGTCGTGAATAAGACTTCAGATTCGCATTACATAAGACCGTATACGCCAAGTCATAAGAACTCCCGATACCTAAAAGATAAAGTTTCATAATAAAATCCATATCAATATTTATAACACCTTAATCCAAATGTTATAAATCACTTAGAAATCTCATAATATAATATTATTAATATTATAATAATATTTTAATCATTTTCTAAACTTGTAAATAATTTAATCCAATTATTTACACTTTAATAATTAATGCATTTAATCATCTAAAATGCCAACCTCATAAGATTTCATCATCATTAACCAAAACCCTTATAAAAATCTGCATATACCTCATATATGATTCTCGAGCCAATAAATCATATTTTCCAATTTTCTTACTTCACATAACATATTTAATTCATTTACTCATAACTAGAATATTTTTATGAAAAATACCAAATCAGTTCTAAAATATTTATTTTATGAGATTTAGAAGAATATAGTCCCATATTGAATATATATTTTTCTCAAATTTTAAAATTCATTTACTATTTTTCACATGGCCAAAACCACCGAATATTTAAACATTTATCATAAATTGTACTTTTTTGTCCAAAAATTCTGAATTTACACGGTATACTGATATTATATAGATGTACTCCCAATAAAAATTTTATCAATTTTGGAGTTAATCACAAGGAGTTATAAGCGATTACTTTTAAAATAGTCTTTTCTCATAAAATCCATAACTCCTAATCTATATATCCAAAATCGCCATGTTTGGACACAATCTACAAAACTCATCAAAATATCATTTCAAATTTTTCCAAAATTTTTGAAGGTCCGAAAAAATAAAAAAGCGAAAAACATAATCACCCTTAAAATCCTTTACTATCTCTTTTACCTCAAAAGAAAGCGAAGATTTGGAATGTTTGATATAACGCTTTACGAACTTGCAAAGTATAGCAATACTCAAAGTATACTCAAAATACTCACAAGAATAAACTTATAATATAGAGAGAAAACTTCAGTTTACTGTATGATTTTCAATTCTAACCCAAGCACCTATTTATGTGAAAATGCTTGACCAAAAGCGTAAAATTTAATAAAATATTAATATATAATTATTAAATTCTTACGCACACTTTTATCAACTGAATTCAGCATTCAACACAAGTAGCCCACCTCACAAAACTTTTTAAAAAACGTTTTTCTTATTTAACATAATTAAAACTTCAAAATTAACTATTTGAAGCTTGTAACTTCATAATTCATAATAAATAGCCCTTTTATCGTAAAAATTCGAATCTCGCTATTTTTTATTGAAAATTTAATTCTCTACAACTTTACTGAAGAAATTTTTTCCAAATTCCAAATGTAAATTGATCAAATCCATAAACCAAGCGATTTTATAAAGCTACAATCAAATTTCAATTAAGAAATGTAATCCATCGACACAAATATATGTGTTAATCATTTAATCCCACAAAAATACTCTTCCTCCTCATATACTCACATATCGCATATTCATTATAAAAATATCACCGTTAATATATTATTAAAATAATATATTTAAATGAATTATTTTATCGTAAAAAGATAAAATATTAATTTTCAACAATTGTCACTTTAAAATTTTCTCCATCTATATCCACATAAAATGAATATTTTCCTTATCATATTAATCAATGATTAATTATTCATACATAATATTACTGTAATCACCATAATGACAACCAAAGGCCTCCTGCGGAAGAGGGCTTTCCAATAAAGATTTCTCTTACTTGGCATAATTATTAGGTACCAAACCTCTCCTGTATGTAACTTTCTAGACATTGCTAATAATATTTTCTAATAATATTGTTGTAAGACCCCAAATTATTAATAAATGAAATTTATTTTCCTCTATTTATTATTTTGAAATAGTAAGGGTTGATTTGATTAATGTGGATAGTTATGGGTAAAATACGCAAATATTTCAATAAGCAAGTGGTTATAAAATATTCATTATTGTTTTAGAATATTCGTTTGGTCGTGGAATATTCAGATCTCGTCGGGAATATTAATGCACCTGCCAGCGATCTTTTGTGGGCCCCATAACTGAAAGCGATTGGATGAAGAAAACGACAAATATAAGTTGTTTATAAATAACTGGCGTAGTTATTCTGAGTTATCTTCATTGGAATACCCGTGGTTAA
Organism: Panax quinquefolius; assembly: GCA_020205615.1. Lineage (NCBI taxonomy): Eukaryota > Viridiplantae > Streptophyta > Magnoliopsida > Apiales > Araliaceae > Panax > Panax quinquefolius. The sequence continues at coordinate 121,574,346 of CM035158.1, forward strand.
AAAAACACACTAATACGCGTTGTTGAGCAAGACACCGGCATTGCACCAATTATTGATTCTTACGTAAGAAGGCACTTTACTCAATAATTATTACAAAGAATTATCGCTCAAAGATTTTATTGATTTAATAATTGTCATTGCGTTGATATTTTATATTCATTGTTGTTTGATAATTGTCATTACGGTATTTTTCATTATCGAAGCAATAATTCATATTATCCTAATAATATTATTAGATAACATTATTGGCAATGTCTAGAAAGTTACATGCAAGGAGAGGTTTGGTCACCTAATCAAGGCTACAAGAAGGAGAGATCCTTATTGAAAGTTCCTACTTCCTCTGACAACTACCAGTCACAAGAGATCTTGATTCTCAGAATATTATTTATGAATAATTAATTATTAATTTATATGATGAGGAAAATATTGATTTTATGTCGATATAGATGGAGAAAATTTTAATGTGACAATTGTTGAAAATTAATATTTTATCTTTTTCGATAAAATAATTCATTTAAATATATTATTTTAATAATATATTAACGGTGATATTTTTATAATGAATGTGGGATATATGAGTATATGAGGATGAAGAGTATTTTGTGGAATTAAATGTTTAACACATATTTGTGTGTTGGTGGACACAATATCGATCAGAAATTTGATTATAAATGTAAAATCGCCCGTTTATGGATTTCGGTCAATTTCTGTTTGGAATTTGGAAAAACTTCCTTCTGCAAAGTTGTAGATAATGGAATTTCCTATGGAAAGTCGCGAGTTTTGAATTTTTCTGATAAAAGGGCTATTTATTATGAATTATTGAAATTCCGAAGCTCCGAAATAATTAATTTTTGGAAGTTTAAATTATTTTAAATTAGAAAAACGTTTTTGGTGAGTTTGTGAACCTCATTTAACATGTGTTATGGCTAAAATCAGATTTCAAAGGTGGGCTAAGGAATTTTGTTTATAAATAATATTATTATATTCAATTTTCTACTTTGTGTTTCTAAGCAATTTCCTATAAATAGGGGTCTTTAGTTAGAATTGAAAATCACACCGTAAACTCAAGTTTTCTCTCTATATTATCGAATGCGTATTCTTGTGAGTATTTTGAGTATACTTTGAGTATTGCTATACTAAGTTCAAGTTCAAGTCATAGCTTTATATCCGATGTTTCAACTAAAGATCTTGCCTTTCGAGGTAAGTGGATGTTATTTTCTTCTCAAATGATATTATTTCTTCAATATCATTATCTTTGAAATATTGGTTGAAACTTTTTATCAAATTTGGAACTTTTCCATGTATGGGGTTACTTATTCAAGCGAGTTACTACTATTCACGAAGTTCTTATTTATGAGTTACTATTCACGATTACTATTCATGAGTTACTTATTCACGAGTTACTATTCACGAGTACTATTCATGAAGCGTGAAGATGTTTTTTTTGGGAAATTTCTATCTTTTGGTGTCGAGTTACTTATTCACGATACTCAAGACTATTCACGTATATAATGACATAATTATTCACCTAAAAATAAAATTTCTTCTTTTTGTCCAAAATATCTATTCGGATACTAGCTTTGATTGTATCCATGTTTTGATCATTCTTAAATTTTACACCCCTATGATTATTTTTGAGGTATTTTTGGGCGTGGATAAAACAAAGTACGAATCCTTAATCCTTAATCCTTGTCATTTTGTTTTCACTTGGATTCGTTTTTTAAAAATATTTTTCATCATCTTCGATCTTAAATGATGATATTATGGATTATCTTTGATGCATAGTACAAAGATGAATGATTTCTGAAGAATATCTTTGGCCGTAAGTGCAAAGATGAACAGTGTTTAGATGAACACGACCAACTCGATGAATATCTTTGGCTCAGTAGTGCAAGATGAATATTTGATTCCGATATATATTGATTGATGTTACGGGGGATAAAAGATAGATTTATGAACTTTTAAATTCATACATAGAAGATAGTAGTTTGCATTATCTACTTAACTCTTCTAATGAATTATTATTTCATTGCGAATATTGATTTAAAATTTGTTGTCTATTGTATTCTATTAGATTTTTCCCTGTTGAAGACTAACGATAATTTGTTGTATATTATCTTAGTCATAATATTCTTTATCGGCTAGTTGAGCTCACCCTTTTCCTTGTTGTTCCATTTTCTTCTCAAGAGGCGAGAATGTAGCGAAGTCTTAGTCGGGGTATGGAATGAAGGTTCTAGAGAGAGTTGTTTAGTAGTCCTCACCATTTTGTAAAATAATGTATCAATAATTATGATGGGGATTTATTTGCCTGTGGATATTGTCTACAGATGGCAATATCCGTATTTAAACTCAAAGTTTATATGTTGTAATAATAAAGTTGTAGTTATTTCGTACATCATGTATTTGGCGACTCGAGAATGGGTTGGATGGAATGGACCTATTTTGGGGGTGTCACAGGTTGGTATCGAGCTTAGGATATGATCTCTGGCGGAGATCGGGGAATAGAACTAGGAGGGAGAGAGAGTAAATCCTTCGCTAGTGTGTCCTACCTAAGCTTATTTGTTAATCGTCAAGATATAAGGATATTATGTGATATATTGATTTCCTTAATTAACCCTTATTTTATGACAGTATTTGAGAATGTCGACTGAGAATATTAACAGTGGAGTAAATGAGACCGTGGAGATGCCTGTACTTACCAAGCGAATATTCCCCAACAATAATGAATATTTTATAACCACTTGCTTATTTTGAAAAAATTATATATATCACCTTTAACTTTAACTTTTATCAATTTAACCATTTACTGAATAGTAATTATAAGAAAAATTGAATACTTTTATTTCATAAAATTCGGGGCCTTACAACGTGCCCAAGAAATGCTACTTCCTCAAGCCAGAACTCGCATTTCTTCAACTTGGCATAAAGCTTATATTCACGAAGCTTTTGGAGTATCAGCCTCAAGTGTTGCTCATGATCTTCACGGGTTTTGGAATATATGAGGATGTCATCAATAAAGACGACCACAAAGTGATCCAAATATTCCTTGAATACTCGGTTCATCATATTCATGAAGGCAGCAGGAGCATTAGTCAATCCAAAAGACATGACTAGGAATTCATAATGCCCGCATCGAGTTCGGAAGCCGTCTTTGGAATGTCATCGGCTCTAATCTTCAACCGGTGATATCCTAACGAAGATCAATCTTTGAAATGAATTTGGCCCTTGCAACTGGTCAAACAAGTCATCAATATGTGGCAATGGGTACCTATTTTTGATGGTGATATGATTCAACTCCCGATAATCAATACAAAAGTTGCATACTCCCATCTTTCTTTTTCACGAATGTAACGAGAACACCCCAAGGAGAAGTACTTGGGACGAATAAAGCCAATGTCTAACAATTTCGCATTGGGTCTTTAACTCCTCGAAGTTCAATAGAGCCATTCGATATGGGGCTTTGGAAATGGGTTTTGTCTGGGTTCAAGGTCAATACAAAATTCAATTTCACGCCTCGGGGTAGGCAGAAGTTCTTCGTGGAATACGTCAGAAAATTCATTAACAATAGAAATATCATTCAAAACTGACGTATTTTTGTTTAGATCCGTGACATGAGCTAAGAAAGCTTGACATCCGTTTTTCAATAAACGAATAGCTTTATGGCTTGAGATGACAGTGATTGATTTTAATGGTTTGGTTGCTTGAATTCGTATAATAGGTTTGTTAGGAATATGAAAGCTAACAACCTTACGAAAACAATCAATTTTTGCATGATGAGTAGTTAACCAATCAATCCCTAGAATTACGTCAAATGCAAGTATTTTCAATGAAATAAGATCGACAGGTAATGTGAGGGTACCGATTTGAACCAAACAAGACTTATAAACCGTGGATGTAATGAAGGTTTCTCCCAATGGAGTTTCAACAGATAAATCAAAATCCAATTTCTCCGGAGTCAAATTTAAACGTTGAGCGCAAGTAGGAGAAATAAAAGAATGGGTAGACCGGTATCAAATAAAGTATAAACTTCGCTAGAGTTTATGATTAGCTTACCCGTGATGATCTCGTTCGGGTTCCTTGCTTTCTGGGAGGTCATAACAAACGCTCTCCCTTGCACTATCGGCTTTGACTTTTTCGGGATTTACCTTTGACGCCTCCATCCCAAATTGGACTTGTCTTCTATTGCACGATAAAATCGGGCGGTGTGACCTTCTTCCACAACAGTAACACGCTTTGATGGCATCGCATAGTTGAGGACCGATGTGTCCCTCTCCTCCACACTTGAAGCATATGATAGTGGTCGCTTCTCCTTCCTTAACGACAGTCTTTGATGTTGACGTCTTTCCATCATTGTTGAATCTCCTCTTCTTGAAATGTCCATTCTTATTGTTTTGGCCATGATTACCACCAAAGTGGTTACCATTTCGGCACCGCTTGATTTTTCCACGCTTGTTTTCACCGCTCGATGATCCGCTTCACTAGTATTATCATTTCACGGCCACTTTCTCCTTTGGTTGGTTTAACTCATTATCGCGTTCCAATAATCGAGCCCTATTAACAACATCCTAATACAAACACGGTTTATGAGAGATAAGATATCGACGTATCTCGTGTTTCAAACCTCTTAAAATATATTCGCATTCTCTCCCTATTATCAACCAAATGGGACGCAAACCGGAAAACTCTCGGCAAACTTGGCTTCAGATCACGATACGGTCATGTTGTTTTGTTTCAAACTTGATGAACTCTACCTCTTTCATGTGACGAATACTTTCGGGAAAGTACTTGTCGTTGAATGCTTCTGGAACTTCTCCCAAGACATCTTCAAATCACGGCGAGTTTGAGTACATTTTACTGATTCCCACCAAGAATCACCACTCTGCACGCAACATAAAAGGTGGCAAGGGAACCTTTTGCTCCTCTGGAGCATCCCAAGATATCAAATATCTTGTTATTCTCGCTTTATCCACGCCTCCACCTTAAGGTTTCGCTCCAAAAAGCTCCGGTGGTCCCAGCCTCTTAAATCGCTTTCACGGTGACCATCCGAGAGTTGCCAAGATTTCCACCAGATTTTGTATGTGAGCCGCTCTCTCTTTGATGTTGCATGAATTGTATAAAGCCTCCCGAACATTCCATCGCTCATCATTTGGTCATTATTGTTGTTTTTCACGAGGAATGTCGCCTTCCTGATACACATTATCCTGATTATTGATCTGTGGAGACTCAACGGTCTCCTGTGCTCCATTGATGTTCTCAACATTCTCGGATGCCATTTTCAAACACTGCCACAAAACAAGGGTTAAATAACATATCACATATTATCCCTATACTCTGACCGACCAATTTAAATATCAAATAAACTTAGGTAGGTCATACTAGCCAAAGAATTCCCTGTCTCTCCCCTCCTAGTTCTTGTCTCACATCTTAACCAGGGATCATATCCCTAAGCTTTGATACCAACTGTGACGCCCCCAAAATAGGTATACATCACCCATCTTGAGTCCCCAAATACATGGTACAAAATTCAAATACAAACTAATAATACAGCAGTAGTGTAAAATACGACAAAACATATGCTGTGAGTTTAAATACAAATATTGTCTTCTAGACAATATCCATTCTCAAATAGAGTCCTCGTTAAATTTATTATCACACTATTTTACAGAATAATGAGGACTACTAAGACACCATCTCGGACCATCACTCCGTTCCCTGACTAGTCCCAACTACGTTCTTATTTCCTGAAGAGAACAGTGAAAGAAAGGGTGAGCTCAACTAGCCCAGCAAGAAATATTATGACTAAGATAATGCAGAATAAATTATCATTTGTCTCCAACAATGTTAAACTGATAAAATACAATAGACATCAAGTTTAACTGCAGCGGATCAAGCAATCCATTAAAAGAGTCAAGTAGAGAATAAAATCTACTATCTTTTATGATTTAAAAAGTTTTTCATCACTTTTATCACTGAGACTCAGCTTAATAAATAATTCACATCATCCCTGCACTACGGCCAAGGATATTCATTAGGGTCACGACCACAAATTCCATGCACTACGGGCCAAGGATATTTGTGTATTCATCAATGGTCATGATCATGCCAACAACTGTCCATCAATGCACTACGGGCCAATGAGGACTTTTACCACATCATTTGTAATATTATGGTAATGATTACACCGAATAATCCCTGGTCATAATCATACCAAGTCCATCCATGCTCTACAAGTCACAGATGACTTTCAAAAAATATAAACATGAGGATAATGACAATGATATAAGAATTCAATAAAACAAGTTCAAGAATTAAGTTATTCAGGAACTAATAACGTCCAAATTATCAACATGATATTGCTTTGTAGAGTAAAATTCAAGAATGCTTAGAAGAATATTTCCATGAAAAATACTGGATGAAGCGCAAATATCAAGGATATTCCACTAATTTCATGGAGTATAGAAGTCAAAATTTTAACCAACTGAGAATAATAAGGAGTGGAATAACAACAGAAATCACCATGCATGCGGTACTTCACATAGACAAGTTATTCCAACAGAATAATAATAACGGAACCAGGTCAGGTGAAAATCACATCGACAAGATGTTCCAACAGAATAATAAAGAATGGAATAACAACATAAATTACCATGCATGCGGTACTTCGCATAGATAGGTTATTCCAACAGAATAATAAATACATAATAATAAAGACGGAACCAGGTCCGGTGTAAAACACACAAACAGGATATTCCAACCGAATAATAAAGACAGAATAATAAAGATTTGGACCAATGTCCCAAGTAGAAAGCCATGAACAAGATGTTCCAACGGTAATAATAAAGACAAAATAATAAAGATTTTAACCAGTCCGACGTAAAAGCATGTATGTGATGTTCCAACTAATAATAAAGACGTAATAATGTAAGAATGTCACCAAGTATAGGGTATTCATGCGTACAAAGTTATTCCAATGTAATAATAAAGAAATGGAATAACAAAAGTTATCTTCTTGAATACAAAAGAATAATATCCCTTACCGTAAAATAATACTTGATATAAGAGTAGTGAAGTAGCAGAAAACTTTTTTTTTATCTCTTTATAGTTTCTCTCTCTGAGTTCAAAGGAATTCGTAAAGAAAATAATGAAGGAATGAGATTCTATTTATAGGAAAATGGAATGCATAAGAATTAATCCATGAACGGTCCAGATTGATTTACTTTAATCTGACGGTCCATATTTAAAGCAAAATCTTTTAAATAAAATATAATATATTTTATTTATAATATATATATAACAATAATGCACAACTCCCTCCGTGACTGACTCAAAATCTCCCCCTTAGCTTCCCACTTGCACTCAATCATACATATATATATATATATTATAAATATACTAGCTAAATACATGTCACATTTATATATATATATATATATATATATATATATATATATATATATAATAATAACCTCCTCCCACCAAGTTAAGCCATCATCCCATTTTGTCAACTTTTCCAATTATATATATATCATCCTAGTATAATAATTCACCCACCATCTTCTTTTTTCTTCTTTACCCACACACATTCACACGCACACACGCCACACTCACACACGTATAATATATATATGTTGTATAATCTTCACCGACTATTTTGAAAAAAATGTAAATGGGTGTCTATAAAATAAACAAAACTGAGGTGACTTCTCCCGTAGAGCATCAATAATTAATACCGTAGTGCTACTACGCAACTACGCTGTGACATCGCATTTTTTACTACCGAGTAGTTCAACAAAGATCAACCAGTAAAACTTCCACCGTTATTTCAATAAAATATTTTTGTCGCTTTCTCGATCCGACAATAATTTACGCTAATGGGGTCCACCAATGATTGTGCCATTATACCGAATATTTCGCTTAAAACGAATATTCCCCACCAATCGAATATTATATAACAACTTGCATACTTTGCAAAATTTATAATTATTACCCACAACTATAATATTATATCATAATATTCAAAAATGATAATTATAGAAAATTCATTTTTATTCAAAAGTTGGGGTCTTACAATAATAATAATAATAATAATAATAATAATAATTATTATTATTATTATTATTATCGTAAGTATATGAATTATAATAATTGTTATTGATGATCAGTATGTTTTGTGGACAAGTTTATATTTTTTAAATATCTATTTTTAAAGGAAAATTAATTATTGTGGTAGTGTGATAAATTATGATAATTGTTATGTTTGATTGTAAGTTATTTTAAGTTGAAAAGAGTATTTAGGTAATATAGTATTTTTTTTAATTTTAATTTATTTTTTCGTTACGCCGTGACTCGGGAAATTACCGGTAAATAAATAAATTGTGATTAACTTGGGCTTACGAGTTATAGAAATTACTTGAGTAAACTTCAAATAAACTCTACATAAAATGTACAAATATTTTCTCTTATGCATATTGCATTTAACACCCATTTTTATCACAAATCAACTATTCAATTATATTTTGTTTCAAAAAAAGTATTCAATTATATTTCAATCTATCAAAGGTTATTTTGCACTTCTTTCTCTCACATAATTTGTGGGTTACCCCCCTTTTTTTCTTGGGTGATTTACATATTCTATTACATTTTTAAAAATAATTACAATAATAGTCCACTCATAAAATTTTTACACAACTAATACACTTCTCACTTTATTTATAATATTTGTGTAATTTGGATTCCTTAATTTAAGGAATTAGTATTCAATTAAAATTTCTTAATTTATGGATTAGTTATACCCATGACTTCTTCTCTCTCTCTTCATCTATAACAACTGCAGTTAGTCACCTTTCTTCTTCATTCAATTCAACGTATTTTTTCTTTATATATATATATATATTAGTTAGTCGTACACCTGGAATCTCCCAACTTTGTCTCCAGTGTTTCCAATTCAAAGCAAAACCCTATCTATCTATATATAAGCTATCCCCCACTCAAATACTTTCTCTCTCCACATGATTCCTGTCGTCCTCAATTGCGACTTTCCGCCACCACACTTTCTCTCTCTATATATAAATTAAGGCTTTCGTATTTATTATATAAATATTTCGGGTGGGCGGACTACTCGATAAATTGGAAGAAGATCGGCTGGAAATAAAGCGATCTCTGTAAATCGTGCGGGAAGGAGAGGGCTGGTACCCTAGAGAGATAATATTTGTTGATGGGGTTGTCGGTTGGAGAGAAAGGGAGGGTTTTGATGACATTGTTTTGATGATATGGATGACATTGTTGGAGGAAGATTCAGTGGAATGGGGACTGGATATCTCTAGTAGCTAATCTCTCAAAATGAAGGGTTAAAATGGAGGTGGCGGTGGATATGAATACTGGATGATGGTAACCAAACCTTTATATCAAGGTAACCAAACTGTCATATCAAAGTAACCAATCAACCTCCATACTTTAATTTTTTTTAGTACAGTTGATTACCAAATATTCAGATCAAGGTAATCAAACCTTTGTACCAAGGTAACAAAACCTTCATATCAAAGTAACTTTCACATTCACACCTGCAGTTTTTTCATAGTGCAGTTGGTAGCCAAACCTTCAGACCAAGGTAACCAATTCAATTTTATTAAGTTATCAATTTCGTTTGAATGTGATGCAGTTGGTAGCCAACCATTCATACAAAGTTAACCATTTTATTATTTATGAGTAACAAAATAGTTATAAAAAAAATTTCAGAACATTAAAACATCTATTTATTTTTAAATTTTTTGTAGGGCGAATCTTCTTCTTATTCTCATTGGCGTTTTGGACAACGGAGATTTACATGGCGATGTGTGCTTGAAGTATGTGAGGTGTGTGGCGGCGGACTTTGAAATTTATTTTAAAGTGTATGTGAGGGAGATGAAGATTTGAATTTGAGTATTTAAATTTGAATTATTATTTTGAATTTGAATTTAGTTTTGTTGTTAGATCCAAATATTTGAATTTGAATTATTAATTATGACAGTTATTTGTCCTTGATTTTAGGTTTCCTTATTAATGTAAATTGTATTCTTTTTATAATTATTTGGTTGATGCACTTTTCTTGTAATTACTTTCTATTTGTTGTATACTTATGTAAAGGACCCTTTTTTCTTTTATGTTTTTCTTTGATATTATCATTGAGTTTATTAGAGAGAAAAATATTAAGTTTTACATTTAAGTTACACTTATATTAATTTTATTATGTTAGTAATTTTGAAGATATTATTTAATTTTTCGTTCAAATTCATAAATTTTGGATGAAAAAAGTTGACTAAAGAAATTGTCCGTTTATTTTTTTTTATTTTCCATTCATTAAAAAACTAAGTAGCAAAAAAATTGAACAAAAAATTTAAGTTCTGGCCATTTTATTTTTTCCGTTCATTTTAAAACTTAGTAACATAGTGTAAATGAATATCATCCCACAACCTGTCTCATTGAATAAAATGAACTTTTCTCCTATCGAAATGATCTATTTGTCAAAATAATAACGAAATACTACTATATTGTTTTTATTCATTTCCTTCCGCCCACAGAGACAAAATTAAAGTGAAATACGATAAATAGAAAAAATTCCAATAAAACATTGTGAGAAAAGTAAAAATAAAATATTGTGAGAGACAACCCACCAAGTAACTTTTCTTTAACCGGGTCCATGCACGAAAGACGCTAACCCACAAAGTGACTTTTCTTTATCCGGTCCATGCACAGAGGAACAAAATTACAAAAGTCCCATTTATTATCCATTTCTACCGAGGAAAGGTCAATGCCTTTTAGACAATCATGTTCAATTTACTGATATTAACTTCCCAGCTATCACCATGTTTTATATATTTAATGATGCTCAAAAAATAATAAAAATAAAAAAACTTTGTGTGGAAACTAGATATTTAAACATTAATTTTGGGCCCAAGTTTAGTGGAAGAAAAAAAATAAACAACATTTAACATGTTATCATACCACATACATATGAAATAACGAAAGAAAGAAGAGATAACTGGTTGATAAAGCAATGGATTGCGATACTTTTTGGAGTATTTGTACAAATGACAAGCCCAACTGCAAATATTTCAGAAGACGCTCATTTAGCAACAAATTCTGCTCATTTCATGGCAGACTCTTATAACAATTATGAAAGAAAACAGAAATAACAATGGCGAATGTCCGACAATTCATCCATACAAAAAACTGCAAGGCACCCTTAAACTTCCAAGCAATCGAAAGAGGAGGGAGCAGATGACAAAAAAATAATAATCACTTTTTTCTTTAAATTAAAAAAATGGCAGAAAAGGGTACCCACATTAAGCGCCGGAGTGGGATACTGGAGTTGTAACAAACTGGCCATCCTTGTACAAATGAACAAACTGTTGCGGCAAAGAATGTTCCACCTGTAACAGAAACATGACAGCCTATGTAAATACACAAACATCAGACTTGCTAAAGACCGTATTTAAATTTCCCTCACAATCTGTTGACTAAAAAATTCAAAAGGGAGTAGAACTGACTTTACTGATCCGTAAAGAATGGATATCTTCCTTCACTAAAAGGGCAAGGAAGGTACATAGTATGTTATTAAAAAAGAAAAACAAAACTATATTTAACTTCTCTTTCAAGAAGCATCTGAGTATTGCTCACTGAAGGTTGCCTACTTGTGTGTGTGGGTTTCTGTTTGTATATGGCTTCCCACGGTGCCACTTTGGCTATAGATAGCTTTCAAAAGGAAGAAAATTGTTATTTATTACATAGTATGTGCAAGAAGGAAGAGGAGGCAATTGATCAGCTATCACTTCATTCAGACTTGGTGACCTTTGTAATGTTTTAAACGGGGGCAGAAAAAGCCAGATTTTGCTACATCATGTTTCGTGTCTTACATTTGGAGGAAGAAGAATCAGAGATATTTTAAAAGCATTGACCTCCTCGCTTAGAGATGAGTTTCTGGATTTACAGATTTCTTGTTTTCTTCTTGGTTCGGCAAGAGTGGACACCTTGGGCTTGTACGAATTAATGTAGGAAGACAGAAAAGGGAAAAAATAAAAATAAATAACACAGAGAAATATACCTCATCGTCTTTAGGAGTAGCACCAGGCACCAACACGTTTACCTCGCTTGACTTGGCTGTTGTTATGGAAGCCTCCAAAGAATCTTTGCTCAAATATAATTGGCAACCTCCTGTATTGTCTACTGAAATTGTGGGGGCTGAACCCTAAATACCAACCACAGGAAAGAAAGGCTTACGTACAGCCTAAATCGAGCCTTCACACATTTATAGAGTAACAGAGTACTGATGAGGTATAAACTTTGGTATAACTTACTATTATAAAACAAAACAAGCATCACAGATATATCAAACATGATACACATGAAGCAAAATAAAGTAAGACAAGATACCTGGCATTGCACCTCAACACCATTGCAGTTAACAATCTCGCAAGCAGCCACAACATCCTGTTTCAAAATTGGAATATTATGTGAGCACGTATATTTCTTATACAACTTAGCAGATTTGTTTCAAATATTTACTATACCAACCGTGAACACAATCCCCATCTTACTGCATTTGTCTATGGTTATGTTGTTAACTTTCCCTGCACAATGTTCCGGTAATTGTAAGCTCTTCATGATAGCCTAAACAGAACTCAAATCTCAAAAACACTAATGATTGATTCCTAACAGATTATAAGATCATGCGAGGTAGAAATGCTTTTGATAAGATAGCAAAATTTACCTTGGATCTGAAGAACAGAATCTTTACATGCAAAAATATACACGGTTTGCTTTGAATCGCAGTCATCAATAACTAAATTCTTATTTCCAATCTGGTATTCAACCACCCACCTGCCCAGTTATACGGCAGGCAACGTCGCATCAATCACTTATATAGATCAAAAGACAAATTATAACCATGAATTGATACTCACTTACGACCCATTTGAAGCTCTAACTTGGGAGGTACAGTTTTGGAGGAAGAAGATGAACTGCCACGACTGCCTTTCTCATTAGCAGTAACAACACCAGCTCTATCTGCACGGTTCTTTGTTTTCATATCGTCTGTGACCTTTCTCAACCCTACAAAGAAATAAATCAGATAAAAAAAGGAAAAATTGTTTCTCAGAAAATTGTAACTAAGAAAACAAACAAAGCAATGAACCATGAGAACTACCAGAAGTCGCAGGCTTCCCTGAACTAATTTCTTGAAAAACAGCAGCCATCCCCTCCTTTGGGTGAGATGATGAAGGCTGAGGAGTTTCCGAACTGAAGAGTGAAGCAGGCGGAGGAGGTGGAGCAGCAGGAGCACCCGATGTAGGAGCTTTTGATGGAGCAGACTCAATAGTCTTCCCTGTTACACTCCATACAGGACCCAATGGATAGTGAGCCTTCACATAATCCCTCAAGCCCGGTACATAAAGCTCCTTCAAAGCTTTTGCCCACTCTACATGATTTGGGTCTTTATTTCTGTATTCTACGAGAACCTTACACAATGCAGTAAAAACATATCAGCAGTAACCACCTGAAATTACTTTGTGATATGTGACATCATCTACATGGTGAAATAAATGTGTAACTAACTCTTTATGACTATACATATACACATTTTTGTTAGGAAATTAACATTGCCCGACAGAAGCATCAAATAGCAAGCAGATAAAGAAAAGTGATGGTGTACAAAAATGAATACAGTAACATAATAATATTATAAGATCAAAGTTTTTATGTTACTCCCTAATTAATTACTGCATCAAAAATTCAAAAAATGTCAGAAAAAAAGGAAATGGCATGTATAAACACACAACTACACAAGTACATTAATAAATAGAAGCTGTCTACTGTTCGCGAAAGAAAGAAGTAAAAATAAAAACGCAAAATTCAGCTACTACTTTATTTAACACAAAATAATACAAATAACTAGCTGATATAATCTGCACAAAAATGAAAAAAAATAGGTTTCCTTCTCTTCTGGTTTCTAACAAACAAAAAACATGTTCCATTTCATTTGAAATGGAATTTTCCTCTGAAGTAGGCCTAAGAATCAGCTTCCTCCAATTATATTTATGTAATTTCATCAATTATTAACCAAATATTTATCAGTCGTCACATTGCAATGCCCTATATGTCAATCAAACAACTTTTCCCCTCCAAAACATCAGTTCACATCCATAAATATGTACAAACACACAAAGTCGTAAGAAGCATAAAAAATGTAATACCTACTTCTTAAATCATGATTTGGGATGCAATGTCAGTACCTTGTTATTGTAAAATTCGGCCATTTGCCAACTTTCTTCCACATGTGCAATAGGCATGCTCATGCCTGGAAAAGGCAAGAAGCATAATAAGGAACAAAGAGAAATGAATGAGTTGATCACTTTCAAGCATCAAAAAGTCGGATATTTCTCTCACCGCAATTTTTCCCTGTATATGCAATCCACGCAAGCGCTGATATACTGTCCGCAACACTCTTCAAGTGATTGAAGAAATCAGATCGTTTCCCTTCTGTCATCATATTCGCTTTTGTAATTACTTCATTTAATGGCTTGAGAAATTCAACCAAACCCTCCATGTCAGGCTTCTACACAAGCAAGTGAGCAAATTCAGCCATAAGGCCATGATAAACAGAATAAATGATTATAACGTAAGGTTTCTTACAACCTTATTCACTACAAATACCAAAAAAGAAGATCCCACATAATCATACACCCATAATTTCACATCTCTCTCCACAACTAAGATGAATCCTTGTTTTTTAATACAAAAGATGACTCAACACCATCTCAGATATTCGCATGATGTTACAAAAGATTGTAATAAGTATAATCCAAATGATGGTATTAACAAACATTACAATTGTCACAACACAGTTAACTAATTCAATTCCGTATAGATTAAAAGTACTGTATTTGATATCAGGGCAACTTATATTTGTATAATCCAATCCATAGCAGGAACTGTAACATTTTAATCACATAAGCAACAGATAAATCTATAACATTTAAGGAAAAGAAAAAACAACTATATTACTAAATACACACAATGTGTAATCTTATTAAAACAGAATTCTAATACATATATACTCCTGGAATGTATATGTATATACATAAACATAAAAATATATGGAATGAAAAGAAAAAGACTTACCTGTGATTGTTTTACTTTGATAATAAGCTCCTTCTGAACAGAGAAGGCTTGTTCGAGAACCTTTGTAACATCCAAAACCTCTCCCCCAATCTTCTCCGCAGCACTCGAAAGGCTGCCTAAGAATTCCGCCATGAAATCCTCAAATGCTGTGACTGACGGATCAATCGCCGCCGCATCTCCGCGACTGTCCGCCGAACCCCCTGGTCGGAATCCGCCGGATAGCGACTCCAGTCGCGCCACGGCAGACTCCAATCTCTCTATCAACTTCTCCTCCATAACGTCCGCTCCTCTCTCTCTCGAACTATCAGATTGAGCGGATCTGGTGGTAATTAATTTGTCCTTCGCGCTTTAAATCCGGCACTTCTACTAACGGGTGTGAAATATCAGGCATTATATAGGCAGCGGCTTCATTTTGGAGGTAAACGTGTCAGTTCCAAGGTAGACGTTGGCGCTTTCGACGTTGAGAAACACTTTTTATTATTGTATGGATATAAATTTGACATTTTCACCACTAAAAATGTTCTCAATTAAATTGCATTTGTCAATAAATATGTAAAGATAATTTCAATTAATTGGATGCACCTAATACTTAAAAATTAAATACTTCACTCTTTAAGCCTTAACCAATAAATTCATCAAAGGTCATTCTTGTTGTTGATACACTAAAAAGGTTTTGTATATGGTCCCTAATCTATATAACTAGCCCAAGCCCAAGCCCAAGCCCACGAGCCCGACTTTATGTATATATTACAGCCTAAAAAGTTGGGCTATTTTGGCTCGGCCAAATTTGGCCAGGCTCGTTGCGTACTGATCCGCTATTAAATTCATTTCACTTCATATTTTCAACATTTATCACATAATAGTAATGATAATTTATCACATAAAAATATAAATAATTGAAATATAAATAAATTTTAAAGTTAAATTTTTTTTTATTAATATTTAATTATATAATTAATATTTATTTAAAAAACTTAAACTGTTCGATCTCAATTTAAAATCGTGCCGATGATTAATTAATGAAATTGAACAAATCATACTCAACTTGACTCGTTGCTTAATCTTAACCATCACCGGTTCACCGCTCCTTTTTATCCAAAGTTGATTATTTCTGAAAATATAGACAAAATTACTATCCTGGATTCTCTCTCCCATCATCGAGGAAATAATGGACGGAGCAGGAATCGCCGGCGGACTAGGAGACCACAAGAGGCGGCGGCGCGTGGGTAGCAACAGCCGCCTCTCCTCCACTTTTGCCGTCGTCAATTCATCCCACACTGACTTAACCCTAACTGAAGCCTCTAACAAACCACCGCCACCGCTTCTCCGCCAAACCACCCCCTTTCTCTTCAACGACTCCTCCACCGCTGACATCATCCTCCACCTCTATCTCGAAAACTACCCGTCAGATGAATCCGAATCCGAATCAATCTTCGGCGTCGATTCGGTCGATCAACCGGACGTCCAGATCTACCTCCACTCCTCTATTCTCCATCGCTCGAAATACTTCGCCGCTCTCTTATCTGATCGATGGAAGATACAAACAGAATCATCAATGGCTCGGGTAAATTTGCCGGTAACTAGTTCAATCAACAATTGTTTAACCGTTCTACAACTTTTATACACTAACGATTTCTCGAACACAATTACTTCCGTTTCCATCGCTCTTTTGCTTCTACCGATTGCTCTTGAATTACTATTTGAGGACTGCGTTAGGGCCTGCGTTAAATTCCTCGAGGCCGTCCCTTGGACTGAAGAGGAGGAGAAAATAGTAATATCATTTATTCCTTTACTCAATCAAAAGGAATCGCAAGAGCTTTTAGCTAGAGTTTCCCCGGTGGACAATGATTGCTCAGAAGAAATGCTGTACGGATTAATTATCGCAGCAATTCATAATCATCCAAACATGGCATTTGCTAAAGCGTTTGTGGCAAAGCTGTTACGAGATTTTTCATCTAAAGAGTCGGCGAGGAGAGTGTTGGATCGTGTATTTTTGTCCAGTTTGAAGGTAGTGAACGAGTCGTTGGAGGAGTATTCGAGGCCGGACTTTAGAGGTGACAATAACGAAACTGAGGCGATTCAGAGGCTGCATTTGCATACTGCAATGAAGAATGGGAGGAATTTGTTGTGGTTACTTGAGAGGATGATTGAGTTGGGAGTGGCAGAGACAGCCGTTGAGGAGTGGACTAATCAGGCTTCATTTACGGCAGATTTGCAGAGGGCATTCCGGGATGAAGCGTGGAGGAATATTGTGCCAGCGCTCCCTGCTGTTGTGTTAAGGTGTACTTGTAAGCTGGCTAATGCTGTTGCTACGGGTTCTATTTTGGCTTCTAGACAGGTTTCATTTTTACTTCTGTTTCATACTTTCAGTATCAGCACCGTTTGAGTACAATTTATTTTCCTACATTGCATTTTGATTTGACCTGTCTAACATGTAGTCCAGTTGGTTAAAGATGATGAATTTAATTATTAGCAAATCTAGTACTCCTTAATTTTTATAGTATCTCCCTTATGGTTTCATTTTGCATACTCTGATTTAAGTTTTTGAAATTATCGAAGATTCGAGACCAACTTATAATTCATTTGCGAAGTCATCTTAGTAGTCCTTTCCAAACACAATTCCTCTTGATGGTTATGTATTAGAATGTGATTGGAGTTGAGTTCCTTAAAAGGAGCAGGTTAGTCAAATCAGAGTTATTATCTACTTTACTGGATATAAAAAAGTTATATGGTTTTTGAATTGGAGATTCAGCCTACATGATCTCTTATCAAGTATAGAGGCCAGAAAAGAAGAGTACTTTGTTACATAGGTTATGCATGCTGGAAGAGGTTAATTCATGACAATTTCCATAATTGAGTTAGTTTGGATATAATTCTTCCTAATCAATTTACTTGTAGGGGCAGATTACCTATCATGAAACATGTGACATATGGCAAGGATTCTAGAAAATATTTGTAAGTTTTTATTGATCATCGACACATTATCTTAACTTAGTACAGTTAATATTGTTATTTATTTTTAGCTGTAGGAAAAATATTTCCACATTCATGTTAAATTTTACACAAGAAGATAATCAGACAACAAACAAGAGGATTGGTTTGAGGTTTACATGATTGTAAATGGAATAGGGTTTAGGTCGTATAGTAAATTAATTAAAAGAGTGAAGTGAGATACGTGCTCTTGAATCAAGTCTATAGCTTCATTCTTTAAACAGTTATAACTACTTGTTGTCCGTTTTATATACTAACAATTCGCGCAAGTGCACACAGTCAATCAAGTAATATAGAAGTAAGAAGGATGTCGAACCCACAGATAACAATTGCTAACAATTACTCTAATTACCAAGTTTTTACCAATTTAACTCCACTTAAACAGTCATCTCAATTGATTTAATTAAATAAAAGTTAAAACTAAATTAACTAACAAGTATTGATCACCAAATGATTAAGACATAGGAATACAATTTTTCCAATTGTTCAACAATAATCGCTTTATGTTATTCCTACTTAATTAATCCAATGAGTTGCCAACTATGATTGACAATCAATTTACTAACATCTTTCAATGATTAATAAACAGATCTATTCCAATTATTTTGCTATTTTTATGCAACACACTTAAAATAGATTCATTAAGCACAAACTCCTAATCACTTTACACATGACATACAAGTACTTTCGTCTCATGTACTGTTATGTTATCCTTAGCAAGAATCAACAAATTTATGTATTATTATATTCAGATCTATTCTAAGACTTCCTCTTTCAATTCCATCAAAGATATCATGTTAATTGTTGGCCAAACAATTATTTAATTAATCACAAAATATAATAATCAACTCAATAGAATCAATCAATGGAAATAAAGATAATCGAATTATTGAATTGCAAAAGGTTTCATTATATTCTTAATAACTAAGAAATTAGTTCATCATTATATTAGAAACAAAAAGATTAAAATTAAATAACATCATAAGTACATATAGTGAAATTAAAGAGGAGAAGAAAAACTCTGTCGAGGAATTTCTAGTCTCTAAGCTTCAATCTCCTCTGTGTGTTCTTCAATGAAAATCTCAAAGTTCCAGTAAAAGTGGCTCTCAATGAATTGCATTCAAAAAGTCTCCCAAACAACTCTATTTATAACATCCATCAAAACCCTAATTATTAAGGTAACAAACAATCTTTTCATGAATTGAGATTGAGATTAAGGAAACAAAATCAGCATGAAATCCCTGTTCGACTCGCCCCACGCTGGGTGAACAGAACTCCTACTCCTTTGACGCGCCCCGCGCCGGTCTTAGCATAACTTCAGCGAGCCCCGCGCCGCTCTTGCAGCTTGCCCAATTTATCTAATTTTTCTCCCTTTTAAGCCCTTAAGTCCATCCTTGTCCTTTTTTCTTCAAATTACATAAAAACGCATAACAAGTAACATGCTTTACCCAAGAATTAGCAAAATACTAAAGCTAGAACTTACCGGATTCATAGGTTTTTAACCCACTCATCAAATACCTCAAACTTAAGTACTTGCTTGTAGCAACCTCACACAACTAAACTGACACAAACAAAATACAATGAATGCAGCTAACAATCAAGCAAGAACCACAGTAGTTAGTGTATTTGCCTCAGAGATAAATACGTAACTCACAGTCAACCTCGCATCATGTACAATCATAAACTCTCACATCCTCACCTCACCGACACAACTCTAGTCCCTTTCCGTGTGTGTGTCCAATATCATATCAGTAGTTTCAAAGTTATTTACGTGATCAATTTCATGTATACACTCACACTTCTGACCAATTTGCAACCAAACATGGCATCCACACAAAAGTAGGGTATCCAAATTTTAAAGCAAGTAAACATAATTCATTAAGTGCTCATGCTTCGCGGGTGCGTGTTACGCTCCATCCCACTATTTATTTATTGTGTGACTCGTGTATGTTCAACCCTCTGAGGCTTTTCAAAGTTACCCATTTATCGAACTTCAACCAACAACTCCCAAACCAGACGGTTTTAGGGTGCTGGGTGTAAAGACATCCTCTAAGGCTTACTTGTTCGAGTAACAAATGCCACAGAGTTGAACTAAGCCAACTTTTATTCCTTATGTATCTATATATTTTTTTCTTCTATTTTTCATGTGTTTTTGTTTTTTTGTATTTTTATGTGTAACTAAGATTCCCCCAAACTTATGTATCAACTAATGTCTAGCTTTAATCAGTGATCAAGCAAGTGTTCATGTCCTATCACATATAAAGTTTCTAATCGACACTGATAGTTACTGGTGGTGTGCCTGAATTTGAAAGAGGACAAAAATAGTGCTATGAGGTTCTTATGATCAAGTCTACCCTGTCCATGCTCCTTAATTTTCTGCAAGTTAGAATAAACCAAGCTCATCATTGACCATCATCTAAGCTACCAAGGCTCAAAGCTTAATCTCAATGCTAGATGATATGTTCATGCTTCTACCGACATAAATCCTACGTGAATTAATGAATGTTTTTTTTTATATGTAAAAATAAATGAATGAATCCTAAACTACTCATGCAACCTAACTATGTAACCTAACCATGCAAACACTTCACAAATAAACAAAATAAATAAATACCAAAACCCCCCAAACTTAGAGCAAGTAATGTCCTCATTACCATTAGAATAAGAGAAATTAAGACCAAGGACTTCCCTGAAGGACGAGTCAGAACTCGTCGTTGTTTCTTTCATTGTGTGAAGGAGGGTAGGCAGGCAAGGTAGGAGGAATGGGCAGCTGAACTGAATTAGTATTGGGGCTAAATCTGGAGAAAGCAGTGGCCAATGCAGTAAACACGCCAATATTATATGCATGCATGGTAGCTTGTCGTTGAGCAAGCCGCAAATTTTTTCGTTCCATTCGTTGCTGAAAACTAGTCGATGGCTCGGACTCATCCTCTTCAGCCATAGGCTCATCCATGTGCCGAGAGGATGGCGGTGGAATGACATCGCTCCATCCCAAGCTTTGGTACTTTTCGATGGTAAGATGGTCAATAATGGCCATCGGTTGTTGCATTTCCTTTGAAGAATGCCACTGGACTCCGGCCTGACGACATAATTTTCTAATGAGGAAGCCATGCAAAAGGCCTCCTGTGGTTTCCCCTCCTAGCGCTCTTTCAATAGAATCCTGAATAACCGAACCCACATCCTCGTTATGAATTTTGAGCTCACTGCGTACTTCATAATGATACACAATCTCATACAACAGCCGTGCCCTTTCTTTGGTAACGTCGTTTTGATGGCGCGTTGGCATTAACTTGACACAAATGAAGGCGTACCAAGCCTTGCCATAACGGCTCAACGCTGAATGGGGAAAACTGATCTTCTCATTTGTGCCAACCCTTGTGACCCACTGCGTTCCTGGATGACACAAATTTGCTATTATTGCGTCCAGATCTGGAAGATGGTCCTCGTATCGGCTGTTATGGAAAGCTTTAGGCAAACCAAAATGTGCATTGATTGAGGCGACGTTGAACGCCACCTGTTTGTCCCTTACGGTGACTACACTACCCTCTCTGTCTATTGCATTTGCGTAAAACTCCTTCACAATTGAGATCACAGCGGGTCGCGGCTGTGCAACTAGCTTAAACCAATTCCGTTCGGCTATCATTTGCGCCATATCTCCATCCAAATTTGCATCTGGTTTCAACCCCCGTTCTAAAACCAATGTCTCTCTAGCCAATACAGTGTTGAACTTTTCTTCGGCCTAAGGGCTTACAAATTTGGCTGGATCCCTCACTGTCGTAGAACTAGATTTAGCCCACCTTTGTCTCTTGGATGACATGATAGCTCAATACTAGGGTATTTGTTTACAACAAGTGCCGAAGTCTATTGTAATAATTACTCAAACACTTGGTAGGCAACTCCGAACTTTCCCCAAACTTTACTCCCTTTAGTTGATCAATTAGTACCACAATACAAATTAAATTAAGCACAACCTTGGGCCAACACAAACCCAAGGCACTTTCCAACAATGTAATATAAAACTACACAATAAAACAATGAACTTATTTTTGAAATTAAGAGAGCACAGTACTCGGAGTTTAATACCTCAGTGGATTGATGTGGATCCCACTTGTTAAGAACCCTTGATCGTGAAGCTTGTAACCCACTCCCTGAATGGAAGAGATGTTCGGTTGTTGGATTAGGGTTTGTAATTTGGGGACTAAGGTACGATTGAGGGAGGTAGCGTTGAAATAGGAATAGGAGATTGGAGTTTTAATGGGTTTGGGGTAGTGTTTAGGTTGTGTAATTGAGATGGAATGGGAGGTGGAGACTTATGAATCCGATTTGTAGTGGGGAAGAGAAAAATTGAAGAAGAGATTGAGTTGGATTAGGAGAGAGTGAAGAAAAAGGGATTGAAACCCTTGTTTTAATGTCTGACTTGGCCGACCCGCGCGCCCCGCGCTTGGTCCTGTTCCTTCTAGCGTGCCTCGCACTCAAGTTACTTGAGTTAGCTTGCATATAATTCTTCCTAATCAATTTACGTGTAGGGGCAGATTACCTATCATGAAACATGTGACATATGGCAAGGATTCTAGAAAATATTTGTAAGTTTTTATTGATCATCAACACATTATCTTAACTTAGTACCGTTAATATTGTTATTTATTTTTAGCTGTAGGAAAAATATTTCCGCATTCATGTTAAATTTTACACAAGAAGATAATCAGATAAACAAACAAGAGGATTGGTTTGAGGTTTACGTGATTGTAAATGGGATAGGGTTTAGGTTGTATAGTAAATTAATTAAAAGAGTGAGGTGAGATACGTGCTCTTGAATCAAGTCCATAGCTTCATTCTTTAAACAGTTATAGCTACTTGTTGTCTGTTTTATATACTAACAATTTGCGCAAGTGCACACAGTCAATCAAGTAATATAGAAGTAAGAAGGATGTTGAACCCACAGAGAACAATTGCTAAAAATTACTTTAATTACCAAGTTTTTACCAATTTAACTCCACTTAAACAATCATCTCAATTGATTTAATTAAATAAAAGTTAAAACTAAATTAACTAACAAGTATTGATTACCAGATGATTAAGACATAGGAATACAATTTTTTCAATTGCTCAACAATAATCGCTTTATGTTATTCCTACTTAATTAATCCAATGAGTTGCTTACTAGGATTGCCTATCAATTTACTAACATCTTTCAATGATTAATAAACAGATATATTCCAATTATTTTGTTATTTTCATGAAAGACACTTAAAATAGATTCATTAAGCACAAACTCCTAATCATTTTACACATGACATACAAGTACTTTCGTCTCATGTACTGTTATGTTATCCTTAGCAAGATTCAACAAATTTATGTATTATTATATTCAGATCTAATCTAAGACTTCCTCTTTCAATTCCATCAAAGATATCATGTTAATTGTTGGCCAAACAATTATTTAATTAATCACAAAATATAATAATCAACTCAATAGAATCAATCAATGGAAATAAATATAATCGAATTATTGAATTTCAAAAGGTTCCATTGTATTCTTAACTAACAAATTAGTTCATCATCATAATAGAAACAAAAAGATTAAAATTAAATAACATTTAAAGTACAAATAATGAAATTAAAGAGGAGAAGAAAAACTCTTTCGAGAAATCTCCAGTCTCTAAGCTTCAATTTCCACCTTGTGTGTTCTCCAATAAAAATATCCAAGTTCATGTAGAAGTGGCTGTCAATGAATTGCAGTCAAATAATCTCCCAAGCAACTCTCAAAAACATCAATTTATAACATCCATCAAAACCCTAATTATTATGGTAACAAACAATCCTTTCATGAATCAATATTGAGATTATGGAAACAAATTCAGCATGAAATTCCCGTCCGGCGCGCTCCGCACCCGATTTTCTCTTCAAGCGGCGCGACCCGGGTGAACAGAACTCCTGGTCACTTGGCGCGCCCCGCGTTGCTCTGGCAGCTTGCCCATTTTATCCAGCTTTTCTCCCTTTTAAGCCCTTAAGTCCATCCTTGTCCCTTTTTCTGAAAATTACATAAAAACGCATAACAATTAACATGCTTTACCCAAGAATTAGCAAAATACTAAGCTAGTACATACTTGATTCGTAGGTTTTTAACCCACTCATCACTACTCGTAGAGGTATGACAAGGAGAAGCTTTCGGCAACCTGGCTATTGTGGTGGAAGAAATCATTTGCTTCTGTCTGCCAAAATTGTTGAAATTCAGTTTTTATAAGTGAAGTGCAAGAATTTAATGATCTTAGTTTTAGGGCCCCTACATGTACTAAAGCTCAATTTGTATCATACTTTATATCTACTGATTTATTCTTCATCTTTAGCTGTTTAATGATATGCAATACTTGTACTTTAAGGCTTTAGATACAATTGAGCTGGTGTCATAATTTTTATTCCATTCTTTTTATTGGTTTGTTCTTTTTGCTAATGTTTCACATCCTTTCCTGAGGTGTATTTTACATACTTATCAAAATGTTAAAGTACACAAGTGTAGTTTGGAAATCTCGGAAGTTTTATCATCGTTATCATTCTCAAATCATCTATAAGACCTATGGTTGGTTGAATATGGTCTACGTTAATATATGCTCAACCTAAGATGTGATATCTACCAATCCTGATTCCTGAGCTACTAATCAGAGGTCAACTCTTAACCGTGTAGCTGATATACTTATTAAAGGGATTTATTTATTGAATTATTGTTTTAACAAGATAAAGTATTATTGTGGGGTAGGATTATTAACTGGCTTATTTTAATCAGAAAAAGGAAAATGTTGATTGACTTGAACATGTTTGGATGTCGTACCATATCACTCAGATTTGTTATATTCATAAAGTAGCAAAAGAGCCAACTCTCTGAACACACACATTTGCACACAGCACATGTTATTAACACATTTGTATGTTCAATTACTTGGTTTTCAGAGGCTTGCAGGATAAAAACTACCAGTTTTTAATGTCTTTTTGTCAAGAAGTTGAAATTTGAAGTTCCTGTGATTTTCTCAAAGTAGGATATTGTAATTGCAATTCTCTTGAATTTTAAAATGCCTGTATTTTTTTAGAAGTAGGATATTGTCATTGTCACATTTTTTAGATTATAGTGCATTTAAGAACCATAAATTAGGAAGTCATGAATATTTTATACATGAGTAAGCTATTTATGAGCAAGTTAACGACACTTTGAATTTTGAAATGTTGAGAAGCTGTGTAGACTATTTTCTACTTCTATACAGGGTTCATTTTGGTAACCACCAACAGCCCACCCCCCCAAAAAAAAAAAAAAAAAAAATAAAAAAATTTAGTACTTCCATGTACTTAAATATCTGAACATAGAAATGTGGAAAGAAACACATTTGAATTATTTTCCATTGCCTTTTATGTTAGCATCTTAATCTGAAGAGGATCTTGTCCTGATGCAGAACTCGAAGATGGCATTACGCAGTTTTGTTTTCTTTCCTCCGCAGGTTAGGATGAAGCTTGTGAGTGATTGGCTTCCTGTTCTGACAGTATGCAAAGATAACGTGTCACCAGTAATGTCAAATTATAAATCACTCTACCTTGAACTGGAAGAAACATTCTTGAAAATCACGTCAACGCTACCCTTGTCAGATGCACAGGAGTTGTTGCAGCAGTGTCTCAGCTTTTCAACTCGAAATGTTGATGACTGCCCACACTTGGTCACAGCTTTCAACACTTGGTTTCGTCGTGCAAAACAATTCCCGCCCTGGCTGCAAGCTGACAACTAATTGTCGTATTACTTGACTGAAGTTTACCTTTCATGTGGCAAAGGCTGTGCATATTGGACAGATGTTTAGAGAGAATAAGAGATCGAAAGAGACTATATTGTGTTTCAAGAATACGTGGCATGATGTTTTCTTGGAACTCTTTATATCAGGTACAAAAATAGAAGAAACTGGTCACTTTTTCGATAAACTTTTGAATAATTCAAACTTATTTGCAACTTTTTCTTCTCCTTTGCTCCTCTTAAAAGATATTTTTAGTTCAAGTTTATATAGGAAAATGCATGATGCTGCTTAAGCCACACAAACACATTCTTCCTCCCAAATTGAGAGAATCCATATTTTCTTTAGGTACATTCTGAATTAAAATTTCAATTACCGGTATCCGGGCATTACTTTTTGTTACATTTGATTAAAGAATGAGTTTTTACTAAAACTTTAGTTTTAGAAGTGAACTACCAATTTAGGGATCAAAATTTCTCCATGGAAAGGAACTAATGACCAAACTGTCTCTACCAAATATCACCAACTGTACTCGGACTTGATGGCAGTTAAATTTAGTACTATAATTCGTACAAGTTATATCTACTAAGCAGCCAAACTAGGGGAGTATAAACACAATTTTTTAAGTCATTTACATCATTGAAATAAATCAAATGAAAATTTGGTTTACAAAAAATAAGCACTTCTTTTATTTATGTAATATATTTTTTATAAGAGAGTATATATGAGAATGTTCCAGAACAACTATTTGCTATAGATTATTTTTGGATAGAGATATATAACCGTCCATTAGATTATTAAACGGTCAAAGATCACCATGCTGGATGCGCATTTGTAGATTAGGACTTGGTCTGGATTTATGTCTTAAAAGGAAGAAATTTTGACTTGTTCAACTCTACAGAACCAACAAACAAAACCAAATGAAAGACGGTCATCTGTGGATAATTTATAGTATTATAATTGACATAAAACTCAACTAATAAATCCCCACTATCATCAGTTATACGACATAGTTTTTAGGGTGGAGGGATTATATTACAATAGGAAGAACAAGGATTAGAAATTGTAATGTAATAGAAGTCGAGGAGATTCCGGGAAAATTCCTGCATTCATGTAACTGATGTAAGTACCTTCAAAACACCATTGTTTAACTTGGGAAAAAAAACACTATTTTTTATTTCACATACAAGGTCAACTAAATTTAACTAAAACCATCATTATGCACTTGACATGGAACGTGTAAGTTTCCCCATAAAAATCCACATGGGAGATATCAGAAACCCTACTGAGTTAGCTACTTCTGGATAAAGGTTGAGCAGAGAAGATGATGTTTCGGTTAGAGAGTAGCGGATATATCAAAATAGCCGCCTTCTGAAATTTCTGGTAGTTCCCTGGTAGGTTCGTACCAGCAAACCTACGCCTATTCCAATTCCAAGGCACACACTGAGGCCGATTCCAACGCCCACTCTGACGCCAGCCGTGAACCATGATAGCTCTCCATCTTCACCTTCTAAATAGTCCATCCCTGGATAAAGGTGGTTATACTCCTCGTTTTCTGGCTTATGATTTGAGTAATCAGTTACCTGCAAGATTAAAAGTAGCGGAGTGTGATGTTAAATTCAAAAGAAAGAAGATTAAACTAGAAACATATTACTTGAGTGCATAAGAGAGTACAAAGACAACCCTTTGTACATAGTAGTTAAGAGGGCTTTGAAGTTTGAAGAACTAGAGCTTTCCATCAAGAAAAAAAGAGAGCAGGAAAAATCATTTGAAATAGTTGCAAAAAGGAAAGATGTCTATCAAATTGTTGTAAACTTTACCAAGTGGAAACTTACATTAAGCAAGGAGTAGAAAAGGGACAGCTAGTGCCAACTAGTAAAAGTTCTGTAGATATAACTATGTATATCCATTCTGGTCAAAATTCATGAAAAAATAGCATTCAAGTCATCTAAATAAGACCACCATGCCAACTTGCCAAGCATGACTGACAATTCAGATATCGGAAGGTGATCCATTTCAAAATCAGTAATACTCCCTCTGTTCTTAAACATTTCAAAATCAGTAATACTCTTTATCGTTTAAGGTTAATGCACACAGATTAAGAAATATAATTAATACCTAGCAAAAATACTATACTACCCTTATTAATTGTCTCAATCAATTATTCTCCTCCCAATGTTTCTTATTCAATTCAACCAATTACTACTTGGATTATAGCATTAAATTGAATAAGAATCATGGGAAGGGAAGAAAACTTTAAATAGAAGAAAGCTTATTGGTAAAGTAGGAAAAAAATAGCTAATGTGTATTGATAAACTCAAAACGACAATCTTTTTGGAACAAAAATTACTTCCTAAAACGACAATCTTTTAGGAACGGAGGGAGTATAAGGAAAGTGAATACTATCACTAGCATATTTCCCATTATCATCACATGGGATCTGAAAGGTCAGGAAACACTGAGTTATCTACAAAATATCTTAGCATTAGCAGTCTTCTAACCATTCATTAGCAAGAGTAAAATTTTAGTTGTGAGCAAAGAGTAATAGCAATTTATCAAATACTAAAATAATTCTTTAACCAGTAAAGAGAAATGGTGAGCAATTTGGTAAGTAGCTGAATTGTCTGGTTATGTGTGGAAATAATAAGCACAAAAATAAATAAGATAAGATAACAATGGATAGGAGACCAAAAAAAAGAGACAACAATGAATAGAAGACCAAAAAAATTGACTGAAATAGTTTGAAAATATATATTGAATAGCAATGTGAAGGTTTGTTAAAACTTAAAAGGTTGAAATAATGTCACTCGGAACAAAAAGGGTAATATTGTATTATTCTCTAATTTAGAAACATGTGCCAAGCCCATGCTACCCTGGCCCATCAAGATAAGATTTAACATCCATCACTGCCTCAAGCATTGTCTACAAGGAAACTGCTAAAAGATTGAAGCATTTGTGCAGCAATTACAGTAAGCAGATCTACCACATCCTAAACTTAGATCAAAACCACAATAAATTAAGAATCTCAAATATTTATTAAGAGGTGTACACACCTGCAAACTAAGCCCAGATGGAACGTCTTTTTGGCTATCAGTAGCCTCATATTCTGGGATTGATTTCAACATCCACTTCCTAGTATGCTTTTTTCGTGAACTAAGCTGCAGAGAAGTTAAGATAATTGGGTTACCAGAGATGCAACCAGCCACGTAAACCTCGATTTCAGGTGACTCCAGACTCGTAGATTTTTTCACATTCAACAGGCCTGTGCCAACTTCTGATTCGCAGTTCATACACCACCTTTGCTCATGGTTTTCCTGTTCCCCTATACTCCCATTACTATAACTCGACTCTATCACACCAGATATCACAAGAACATCCTTATCAAAAACCTCAAACTTCACACTTCCTGTCATTCTTATACTATCAGTACTCACAAATGTAACTTCCTCAGATTTCTTATCAACCCCATCCCTTCTAAGAAGGTTTGATGCTCCGTCTGAATAGACGCTCGTTCGTACACCATTTACTTCAAGAATTGTATCGTGATTCAATGGAATATGGTTCAGAGTAAGGTATCCAGGAGTTGCATCATCAATGTCACATTTGCTAACTCTTACATAAAAAACTCTTAAATCAAGCCAAGACAGTGATACCTTAACAACAGGCTGGTAAGAAGTGTGTCTCTTGATGCTATGGCAATTCTCAGCAACTCCATTTCCATTTGCTTTCTCGTGAGAATTCACCATGTCCCTCATAAAACTTGAGTTTCCATTCACTCTATCGTGAGCATTTTCCATGGCTCTCAAAGAAGTAAGAACTTAATCCTCCTTTGCATAACAATCCAGCATCACTAACCGAAATGTTGAGTTGCAAAACCCCATAAAGCAAGTCTCAAATGGGTAACAAGAATGTCAAGAAATCCAAATCATAGCAATTCACAAATAGAAATTGGGACATCGAGTACGGAAACAGAAAAAACCACAAACCCAATACTTGAAAAATAAAACAGAAGAGATTGAGATAGTCCAACTATTCTACAAAAACAAGCAAAATTATCTGGATGAGGAACTTTCTAGCTGATCAATAAGAAACCCAAATTAGATGGAGAAATCCTCAAGATCAGAATATGGTGAAGAGCTAGGGAAATTTAACTTTAATATGAAATGAAAACCATCAAGACAGAACTTGAGCAAATGAGTTTGACTTTAAGGTGGCAACTTTTGTTTCTTTGATGAATCAAAAACCAAAAGAAAGAATCAACTAACTAACCCAAGGAAGAACCAAGGAGGATACAGTCACTGTTGCAGCAGGAAACAAGAGATAAAAAGTAGAGATAAGAGAGGATGCAGAAATACTGCAAACAGGAAA
The DNA here is from genome assembly GCA_020205615.1 of Panax quinquefolius. NCBI lineage: Eukaryota > Viridiplantae > Streptophyta > Magnoliopsida > Apiales > Araliaceae > Panax > Panax quinquefolius. Next base: position 121,604,621 of record CM035158.1, read on the forward strand.
TACCAAAACTAGAGTTAAAGAAACCAACAAAGTCTATTAGCTAAGACGCTGACAGCACTTGTTATTTAGCTAAAGCACACTGCACATCATGTCTTCGCCCAAATTATTTTATTTTTGCCTAATTTAAACTAACATATAAATAAATCAGACCCCAATCAACGAGAAAAAAAGAATAGAAGATGAAAGGAAGAAACGCAAGTTCTAAAACAGATTAAGAAAAAAAAAACATTTAAGAATAAAGCAGAATTCAAGAAGAGAGAGCCATACCAGCACCATCTTGTCTAAACACTGCCTCAAAATTTCATTACTAATAAAAGCGGCTGTGTTAAAGAAATTCAGTAAGAACCACCAAATTGAACACAGCCATCAATTACAAATACTCAAAACTCACCACAAATTGATTTATACATTCTTCACCTCTAGCTTCGTGGCCTTCAAATTCTGAATGATTGAATTGAATTGAGCCTTTTCCAAACACAAAACAAACAGAATAAAACAGAGCAGCCACGCAGGGTATGATGATAAATCAAATAAAAAACCTGAGAGACCCAATTCCTCAAATGGAAGAAACTAAAATGGGTTCCTTTTGTTTTCTAATTTTTCAATCTTAGATCAATTTTCCTGGCCGATTTTATTATATAAAATTTATCGTAATTTAACTTTATCACGTATTTATCAATATGTCTTGGATCAATTTTCCTGATCTCCTTGTGAGACTGGCAGAATTGTCTGTTCTATGGTGGGTGCGTGGGTTTTTAGATTGTATTACTGTTTTTGTACTACATGCGACAATAGTGTCCCTATAATTAATTATTATTATTATTATTATTATTATTATTATTATTATTATTATTATTATTATTATGTATATATATAATCTCACTTTAATTATTTTAATTTATTATATAAAATTTTAATTATTTATCAATATATATATATATATATATATATATATTTTAACTATAAACTTTTGATATATGACGGTAAGTCGGTGACAGTGTGACACTGTTTATATTTAAAAGACTCTTTTAAGTCTTAACGAAAAGAAACGCGCGTCTAGAAAGGTAATGGTGAGAGATTTAATGTCAAACTGAGGTGATTAGTACAAGACAAGAGGAAGGCAATGAATTTGACTATTCGATTGTTGTCTCCGTCTATATAATACTCAATGCAACAAGAAGGATTGTCAATTTGTCACGCATATAATTATTTTGACTAATAAACATAATAATAATAATAATCTTTTTAATTTACAATTTAATTATTTTGATTCCAAACTTCCTGGAAATACTACCATTGATTCAAAATTAAGATTATGTTTGATCTATTTGTTATAATATTTATTTTTAAAAAAAATTAACCACATTAATTTTAAAAATATCATATTTTACTTTCAAAACATTTGATCAATAGTTATTTCTAAAGTGTAGTAAATAGATCCATATTTATGTGAGATGGATCTTTTAAAATATTAATTCCCTAAATGAATAATATCAAATTTGAGTTTAAAATATCAATTTATTTTTGGAAAGGTAAATTTAATCTTATATTTTGGAAACCAGTGGAGTATTACAAATTAAGATTTTTTTAAAAAAATACGTTATTATAATATATCTTAATTTTTAGACTAAAATATAGTTTGTACCTTAAATATTGTAAGGTAATTGAAGTTTACACTTAAAACATATCCAAGTACGCTCACTTTTGAAGGACAAACATCAAAAAAAAAAAAAAAAAACTTTGTAGTGCACTCTTATACGTTTTAAACGAATTCGGTTAGCATGAAGTGAACAGTCTCCAATACATTGTTGACACACAAGCGGGGAGATCACCTGATACTAGTTGTGACAACAATAGCTATGCCTATGAAACTCCAGAAAATAGGGCAATGCAGACAACCAAAGGAAATTTTACAACTCATAGATGGATTTTGTTCATCTGTTATGACACTCTCTCTCCACATTGATGCACATTTGTTTGTACCAGCATAACTTTCAATTAATTAACAGAGTCTGCACATATCTTCAACGATTTCACCTATAGTTTAGTTCCCACATAAGCAAACAGTTTACACTATCAATCTCTTAAATGACTCGACATGAACTTTAATAGATCTTTACACCAACATTTTAAATCCAAATTAAGCCTGAGGCAGTCATAAAATTGCATAACAAGGTTGTACAATTTGAAAAGACATAAAATTCCTACCTACTAAAATTAAAGATGCAACAGAATCACTTCTTGCATATCATGTGGCCGCCGAGTGTTGAGAACTTACACCAGTAAATGGGGAGGAAATAGTAAAGAGTTGGCGGAACTAACAGAAGAATTAGAAGAGAAACCGTTCAGAACTACAGAAGCAAAGCTGATCTGGTTTGAAATGACTGCAGCCAGGAGCCTTTGTCACCGAGGAACAGCGAAGTCTAAGGAATTTAACAAAAAATTATAAAAAAAACAATCAGTTGATCAAATTTCAGTCAGAAGAGAATGATTAAGTTCTTGAGTGGTAAAGTACAATAAGTGTAGACAAAGAGATGTACTCATCAAGAAATAGAAGAAGACCACAGGGATAAATAGTGTTTTGGATGGTTACAAATTGATTCAATCAGTTTAGTAAGCAGAACTAGTGGTCACGTGACTAACGTCAGTGCAGTCCTAGAGAAGTTCAATTAATTATATCATTGACTCACTAACAAACCTTTTCTGAGAAAAAAATGCTACTAATAAGAATGACCATATCAACTCAATGAGAAATCAAGAATGTTATAGAATGAAAGATTTTATTTTAATTCAACGGAAAGAGCTCAACTTTATTCCAGACCTCACAACCACTTGAATAACTTGGATAAATTGTTAAAAAATGTTTAGGTCCTGGTGGAGGCACTGAAAGATGGATGAAGCGAAGGAGATGATGTTTATAAACACTAGCAACTTCATATAATAAAGACATGAAATGCTTCCCAATTACAAAAAGGGAGATTTATATATAGGGAGGAGAATACAATTATCTTTAAAATCTAAAGAGAATATCTAGCCCATGGCAGTAAGCGAGAGAACTAAGATGAAAAGCTAGTAAGCAAATAATCCATCCTTCTAAACTTCAGAGCCCATCTCAGTTCCTATCTATTAGCAGAAGTTTCAGCGATTGTAGGTGCTCAATGTCCCAAGTCACATAATTTCTCCATCCTAAGCCTTTTTTCATATGTAAGTAAATGTATCTGTTCTATGCCTATTCATGAAACTAAATAATATATTTATATATAAGAAAACACTCATTAACACTAGCTAACGAAGTTAATGAGAAATTATTATATTATAAGGATTTGGTTCAATATTCATAAAGGAAATACCAAGAATCCCACCTATGATACATAAAAGTAACAAGGAAAGAGGAGAGCACTCATTGTTGTTTAAAATCAGAGGTAAACGCAACAAACTTGTATCAAAATGAACCGTGCAATTCTTAATCATAATATTAAACAATAACATTTGAGAACAAAAAGAAGCCCCTTAATGGCCCAAATAAAAAACATCAGTTGGTAACATAGTTAGACAATTTTGCATAAGCTGCAAAAATCAAGAACTTTCGAGCTTAAGAGAGTATTTCCTTCTAAAAATGATACAGAAAGAAAATCTCATGCACTTATTTCCCTGTTTTAATCCTGCAAGCCTTTGTCACAATGGTGTTGCAAATCCTATAGCAGCAAGTAGAAGAACTAGTCAGAATTCACATATGATAAGGAGCAAGAGTAATCCACAATTACCTAATAATCCTTATGCTATTATAAACACTCCAAGACATTTTCCACGTTCAACATTTCTAATGCTAAATACTTTGTGTCGCATTATCTTTCCTAGGTCCCATTATCACATTTAATTTACTTGTAACATAATGCAGCTTCAAATATTGCAGCTAAATTTAAAAGCAAAGGCGGAACTAGGAGGGGGCAGGGACGGGACGGGACGGGGCGGGCGAGGTGCGGGAAAGCGGGGTCTTGGGGCGGGGGGGAGGGGAGGGGCAGCTGCCCCGGTAGGGTGGCGCCGTGGCAGTCCAGGCGGAGCTAGGGGGGAGCAGGCCAGCAGGGGCGAGGGGGGGGGGCAGCAAGGATTTTTACTCATTTTCATTTTGCAACGGAAAAGTTGAGTCATCCGGTGATTACACCGTTGATTCTTCTGGCGGGAATTCCATTCTTTTCACTGGTATCAGTTATCACTGTTTTATTTCGCCAATAACTTTCAGTTCCGGGAAAAAAATTTCCTTTTTTGCAACTGGGTTTGACTCAAGTTTGCGATTTTGAAGAATTTTGTTTAACTTTATGATTAAATCGGGTAGCTTTTCGAGTTAAATTGAGGACTTTGGGTTATTTGAGCGTGTTTCGTAAGACTGCTTTGAAAAGAGTTTAGTAAATTTATAGTCTTTGATGCTTTTAAATTATGTTATATGCTATTTTTTTTCTGAGAAAAGCTTTTTGACTTTAATTATTGTTGGGGAGTTGGATTAATGGTAGTTGATTTTTCTTCCTATATCTAGGGATTTGTATTTATGTTGTTGGAGTGTTGACATGATGACAGGTGACATGTTTGTGAAGTACTGTAAGAGACTTATGTAAGAGCCTGTGTCTAATGGTTCTCCACTAATTTCTGCTTCTGATTGGGGTTTGGTCTTGGCATAGTGTAGCAATATTTTTGAGTTCCTGTTTTCAGTCGTTGGGGTTTCCCTTTGTTAGATGATAAGTATCGCGAGGATCTGATTCTTGCCGCCCGTTCTCACTCATTCAAATGAAAAAGAAGTTTTCTTCAAGTCAATAAATAAATTTTTTTTATTAATATATTTTGCCCCCCTTAAAATATGTTCTGGTTTAAAAGTAACTTACTCATTGAGGTAAAAACCATAAAATCAAGTAATGTTACTAAGAAATACGTTGAGTTTTGAAACTACCTTGAGAAAGCCAGCTCCAGCAAGCAGAATCAACGGCAATACTGGACTTGAGACGAGCAGAGGCAATGGCACTGTAAAGTGGCATCATTGACTCCACGCTTCCCAATACCGAAGCAACCCTAAATAACACATATATACACATAATTTTACATAATATAAAAAATTTGAGACTTAGAAGTACACAAATGTTAATGTACATACATACTATATAACCTTTTGAAATAAGAATCCACTATTAGATGAAAACATACATACACATAAACAGTTGAATGAATATCATACATTTTGAAATACAAAAATCCATACGAGCGCACACACACACATACAAACATATACCTTAGAGCTGCGGAACGGCTGGGTCTAGTGGATGAAGAGAAGGGAGAGGCCGTAATGGGTTTGGGAGTTAGGGTTTTGGAAATAAGGCTGGATCGAGCTGTGAAGTTCCTCAGGCCGGCGGTTACAGCTGATGTACAAGCTGAAATGGCCATTTCGGTGAGATTTTGGAGGTGTCGGGCTAAAACCCTATAGTCCTATACAATGACGACGCTGGTGAATATATGTTTTTGTTTTGGGTACAATTTTCGTTTCATTTTATTAAACGACATCCCTTTGTAATTGGATTTGGAACCGATCAAGCCAACCTGTTTAGTGTTCACACATTCATAAAGTTTTGAGTATTATAGTAATAAATTTACATCGATACATATTATTGATAAAAATTATAAAATAATCTCATTTATTATATATATTTTAAAAAAAATAAAATTAATACTTATTCAATCATAATATATATATATATATATATTTTAAAATGTAGTGAATAAATTTTGTAAAAAAGAGTAATTTTTTGTATATATGAAATACAGTACAGAATTGTCAGTTCAATTGAGTCGATTAGGCCCATCAATCAAAAGACTTAAAATTGGAGAAATTTGTTAACTTGCCAATTTGACTAGTCAAATTGAATAATCGAATAGGTGACCCAAAATGCATGTTGCAATAACTCAAGATTTTTCAATAATTTTTTAAAAATTTTTTTTAAAAGAAAGTCATCCACTCTTAAACCATATTTAAGTGCATCCCAAGAATCTTTTATGCTAAATAAAATTACCCTCCGATAGTAAAATTGATCAAAATGTACCCTAAAATTCTTTTTAGCTGAACAAAATACATCCCAAAATTCGTTGCAATAAACAAAATGCACGCTCACTTTTGAAGGACTAAAACATCAAAAAGAATTTTGAAGTGCACTCATACGTTTTAAACATCGAGGTCGAGGGTGCAAACTTCAACAACTCTACAAACTTCAGGATTCAAAGTGTATTTTAGTCTAATTTTTATAAATTTACTAGTAATTGCTCGTGCCTGAAGTCACGGCGTAACAAAAAATTAGATTAAAATTCGAAAAATACTACATTAACTAAAATAACTTACAACACATATCCAACCACCAAAACATCAAGCTAGTCGCTACTAATTTCAAGAAATTTCGGTAGAGTTTTCTTTAAAAATAGATATCCCGAAAAATATAAACCTGTCTATAAAATAATAAGTTATTCACATATAGAATACACAAAAATCAAAACTATATTCTAAACTATAAACCTTCATCACATTCAAAATGAGAACACTAACAATCATTACTGTAACACTGAATTGCTAAACAATCCATAAAAAACCTAAAGAACCTATTTGATGTGCATGATTCCAATGAGAAGCTTACTGCATACTGTCATTTCAAAATGATTATGGAGTGGATTGACAACTGAAGGCGTAAGCAAAAGAGCCCAATCTGGAAGAATTTAAGAGATTTTGAGGTGAGAGGCAAATTTGAGTTTTCTTTATTGGAAAGGAAAAAGAAATTGGGAATCACAATAAATTTTAATAATTTCCAATTCGATACGGATCATGATTGCCCCTCAGGTTCACATACCGAGAATTTGTCGCATTTGTAGATTTGTATGTATGCTATTCGAGGAAATCCTTCTGTTTTATGTTCCTTGAAAAATTGCATATTTGGTTTCACGCCAACATTCGCTCCTGTTATGTCATCTGCATACAGAACCAAGGGTATTAAGCACGTAGAAGAATTAAACACATAAATGATATACTGATGGAAACAATAACAAGCTTTTCAAAATCATATATTGCCAAACCAAAATTCATCATTATGCATCATATCTACTCTTAGGTCTAATTTTCCCAAAGGTTTCCACAAAAAATAAAATAAAATAAAAGTGAGGGCATCCGAGGATTTACCTTGTGTCGCAAAGCGCTTGGTAGATTCAGTCATGGCGGTATATCGTTTGTCCTACACAATATTCAGTCATCCCACAAACTCCACAGTTCGCAAGTTTGCAAACACTCAATTTGGTCCACCTAAAAAGTCCCAAATCGTTTGTCCTACAAAAGAAGTTTAGGGTAAATCAGAGATAGAGAAAAAGAGATTTGGAATGTATGTGGGAGGAGGGAGAGATACAGAACAAAAGAAAAAGTGAGGGAATCGATTTTGCGGGGAAGGGGAAGAAACTGAAGTGATTGAAGAGGAGGCAGTGAAGAGGAAGAGGAAGAGATTACACATTACTGTCTAGTAGCTTATGTAAGACCCCGAAATTTTTAAATAAAAAGGAATTTTCTTTATTTTGAAATAGTAAGGGTTGATTTGATTAATGTGGATAGTTAAGGGTTAAATACGCAAATATTTCAAAATAAGCAAGTGGTTATAAAATATTCATTGTTGTCGGGGAATATTCGTTTGGTCGTGGAATATTCGTGATCTTTCTCGGGAATATTCGTATGACGGCCAGCAGACCATGTGTGGGGCCCCATAACTGAGAAAGCGATTGGATGAAGAAAAACGACAAATATAAGTTGTTTTTAAATAATCTGCGTGGTTATTGTTCAGCATTATCTTGTTGGAATACCCTTGGTTAAAACACACTATCTACGCCGTTGTTGAACAAGAAGACACCGTATTGCACCAATTATTGATTCTTACGTAGAAGGCACTACTCAATAATGGTTACGAAATTATTTATTCAAAGATTTTATTGAGTTAATAATTGCATTGCGTTGATATTTTATATTCTTTGTTTGTTTCAATAATTGTCATTACACAATCTTTTTCATTATCGAAGTAATAATTCATATTATCTCGAATAATATTATTAGATAACATTATTGGCAATGTCTAGAAAGTTACGCCTAAGGAGAGGTTTGGTCATCTAATTGCGCTACCAAAGTAGAAAGAAATTCTTATTGAAAGCCCCTCTTCCTGAACCGCCTCGGTTGTCAATATTGTGATTCTCAGTAATATTATTTGTGAATAATTAATTATTGATTTATATGATGAGGAAAATATTGATTTTATGTGGATATAGATGGAGAAAATTTTTAAAATGACAATTGTTGAAAATTAATATTTTATCTTTTTCTCGATAAAATAATTCATTTAAATATATTATTTTAATAATATATTAACGGTGATATTTTTTTACAATGAATGTGGGATATATGAGTATATGAGGAGAAAGAGTATTTTTGTGGTATTAAATGTTTAACACATGTTTTGTGTGTTGGTGGACACAATTATTAATCGAAATTTGATTATAGCACAGTAAAAATCGCCCGTTTGTGGATTTCGGTCGATTTTTGTTTGGAATTTGGAAAACTTTCTTCTGCAAAGTTGTAGAGAATTGAATTTCCTATAAAACTCGCGAGATTCGAATTTTCTGATGAAAGGGCTATTTATTATGAATTATTGAAGTTCAAGCTCAAAATAATTGATTTTGGGAGTTTAAATTATTTTTGTTAAGAAAAACGTTTTTGTATTTTTTGGACATCATTAACATGTGTGGCTGGTGTTTTGACCAAAAGGTGGCTAAGGAAAATTTGTATAATTATATTAATATTATATTAAATTTTCTGCTTTGGTGTTCTAAGCATTTTCCTATAAATAGGGTCTTTAGGTTAGAATTGAAAATCACACCGTAAACCCAAGTTTTCTCTATTTCTCTCTCGATATTTTGAGCGTATTCTTGTGAGTATTTTGAGTATACTTTGAGTATTGCTAGATTCGGTGCAAGTTCCTTCAAAGACTATATATCTTTGATTCTAAATTAAGATCTTGATCTTTCGAGGTAAGGGATATTATTTTTTTCGTAATGATATTATTTCTTCAATATCATTATCTTTGAAATGTTGATCTGAAGTTTTTATCAAATTTGGAACTTTTTTTCATGTCGGGTTACTATTCATGAGTTACTATTCATGAGTTACTATTCACGAGTTCTTATTCATGAGTTACTATTCACGAGTTACTATTCACGAGTACTATTCATGAAGCGTGAAGATGTTTTTTGTGGAATTTCTATCTTTTGGTGTCGAGTTACTATTCACGTGATACGGCACTATTCACGATATCTGACACTATTCACGATACTCTGACTATTCAACTAAAAATAAAATTTCTTCTTTTCGTCTAAAACATCTATTCCGGATACTAACTCGATTGTATCCATGTTTTGATCATTCTTGAATTTTACACCACTATGATTATTTTGAGGTATTTTTGGATGTGGATAAAACCAAGTACGAATCCTTAATCCTTAATCCTTGTCATTTTGTTTCACCGGATTCGCTTTTTAAAAATATTTTCATCATCCTCGATTTAAATGAAGATATTATTGAATATCTTTGGCTTTTGTAGTCTGCAAGATGAATGATTTCTGAAGAATATCTTTGGCTGTAGTGCAAAGATGAACAGTGTTGAGATGAACATGACCGATTGATTAATATCTTTGGCTTCATAGTACAAAGATGAACAGTGTTTAAATGAACATGACCCAATCGATGAATATCTTTGGCTCAGTAGTGCAAAGATGAATATTTGATTCCGTATGTATATTGATTGATGTTACAGGATAAAATATTGATGATGGATCGTTAAATTCATAGATTATAGTAGATTTCATTCTCTACGTAACTCTTCTACATGAATTATTATTTCACGTGCGAATATTGATCTCAAACTTGTTGTCTCATTGTATTCTATCGATTTTCCCCGTGTTGAAGACTAACGATAATTTGTTGTATATTATCTTAGTCATAATATTCTTTACTTGGGCTAGTTGAGCTCACCCTTTTCCTTTGTTGTTCCATTTTTTTCTTCTCGGGAGGCGAGAATGTAAGCAGTCTTAGTCGGGTATGGAATGAAGGTTCTAGAGAGAGTTGTTTAGTAGTCCTCACCATTTTTGTAAAATAATGAATCAATAATTATGATGGGGATTTATTTGAGTATAGATATTGTCTAGAAGATAATATTTGTATTCAAACTCACGCTTTCTTGTTGTAATAATAAAGTTGTAGTTGTTTACATCGCACTATGTATTTGGCGACTTTCGGAATGGGTGTTGTGTATACCTATTTTGGGGGCGCCACACTAACTATGCCGAATTTTCATGATAAGGTGATCTATAATAAGTACATTTCATTTTTACATGATCTACATAAAAACTAAACATAAAGAAGCTAACAAAAATGCAATTCAGAATATAAAAAAATGCTCAACCTAACAAAAACAATCTAAAAGCTACAGATAACATTCATGTTTAATATCAGGGTAACCTTACAAAAATCCCACAAAAGCATAGAAAAATAAAAAGTAAAACCCAACTAAATAGAGGTAAACTGAACAGGGCCTCAAAAAAATAAAATATTTTCATAACATCTCATCTCAAAATAAACGTATACTACTTATATGCAAGCATATGCACATATAAACGCGATATTCCCAAAACACTTCTTCTTTACACCATACAGCAAAACCCCTATTCTATAACCAACTACAAAACTATTAATGGAGTCTAGTAATGGCAAATTAGAAATTGTTCCACAGAAACCCCTAAAGAATAACTGAAATTAGGGTTCATAATTATGTGGGGAAAAACATAGAAAAAGATTTAAATTTTGGTTTAGGTTTTAAAAACATAGAAATGCAATGCACGGGCTAGTATGAATAATGAATAATGGATTTAATATCGGATTTAAATTTTAAAGTAGGACATTCATGTCAAAAAAGGATTGGAAGTACTCAATCTATGTACTAACATTAACTCATATCCCACAAATTCAGATTAAGTAATGAGTTCAGTCAATATTAGAGAAGAAATTGAAGAGAGATACATACCTTGAACATTAGTTAGCAAGGTCCTTATAGACAACTTCAAAAATCCTTACCCTGAATCAAAACCATGTAAATGAGACAACTTAAATTATTAATATGATGAAAAAAAAATAATTATCAATCTAATATCGTCTAAAATATACTTTAATATAATTATAATTATAATTATAATAAACTGAGAAGAATAATCTCTATTTGGTTTTTGATTATATTAAAAATAGAAGAGAAGTAGTAGAAATTATAATTAGTTATATTTCATACCTGAGTTAATTGGGTAGATCTCAAATTACAATTAGTTATGTTTCATACCTAAGAAACTTTCGATGGTTAAATTGATTTGGGATTATATCATTACTTTGACTAAAAACACCATAAAATTGTCTCTATTTTCTCGTACCAATCATAGTTGATATCTTTATGACCCCCAATGAAAACTGAAGGAGATTATCAAATGTTGTCCCTATTACGAATACACAATATTAATCATATTGTTTATTTATAGCTCTGTCTCTATTTTCTTAGTAATATGAGTGAGCATTCAACAACTTTTTCATAGAATGTATAACCTTGATTAAATTGTATTACATTTTCAGCAAATTCAAAGACTTTTTATTCCAATAAAACTGAAAGAGACAAATTTACATTATTTATACGAATCTTTTCTCCAAAGAACTAAGATTATCGACTCGATAGAAAAGAAAGGTGTAAAAAGAGTAAGACCCCAACTTATTATTAATGAAATTTAATTTTCTCTATTTATTATTTTGAAATAGTAAGGGTTGATTTGATTAATGTGGATAGTTAAGGGTAAAATCATGAAATACTTCAAAATAAGCAAGTGGTTATAAAATATTCATTGTTGTCGGGGAATATTAGTTTGAATATGGAATATTAAATGCTTTGTCGGGAATATTAAATGCGACGTAGCCTGACCTAATATGGGCCCATATTGAAGCGATTGGATGAAAAGCGCACAAATATAAGTTATTTAAAAATAACGATAGTAGTTATTCTGATTAATCTTTGTTAAAATACTCGGTGGTTAAAACACGATAGCACGCGGTATTGCACAATTATTGATTCTTACGTGAAAGGCACTTTTCAATAATGGTTAAAGTAATTCTTCTTCAATATTTTTTTATTGATTTAATAATTCTTTGCGTTGATATTTTATATTCTTTGTTGTTTGATAATTGTCATTACGATATTTTTCATTATCGAAGCAATAATTCATATTATCTGAATAATATTATTAGATAACATTATTGGCAATGTCTAGAAAAGTTACATCTAAGGAGAGGTTTGGTCACCTAATTGCGGCATGATGAGAGAAATTCTTATTGGAAAGCCCCTCTTTCACAGGAAGCTACACGGTTGTCGATATTGTGATTACTGTAATATTATTTGTGAATAATTAATTATTGATTCATATGATGAGGAAAATATTGATTTTATGTGGATATAGATGGAGAAAATTTTAATGTGACAATTGTTGAAAAAAATGAAATTTTATCTTTTTACGATAAAATAATTCATTTAAATATATTATTATATTTTAATAATATAATAATGGTGATATTTTACAACGAATGTGGGATATATGAGTATCTGAGGAGGAAGAGTATTTTTGTTGCAATAAATGTTTAAAACATGTTAAACATATCGGTGGACCCCATTTATTGGTTGAAATTTGATTATAGCTTGTAAAAATCCCTTTTTGTGGATTTCGGTCAATTTTTGTTTGGAATTTGGAAAAACTTTCTTACGCAAAGTTGTAGAAATTGAATTTCCTATAAAAACTCGTGAGATTCGAATTTTTACTGATAGAAGGGCTATTTATTATGAATTATTGAAGTTAGAAGCTCAAAATAATTGATTTTTGGAAGTTTAAAATATTTTAAATAATAAAAATATTTTTTGTTTTGTTTTGTGGGCTACAACATGTGCATAATGAGCTGAGATCAGATCTAGGAAGGTGGGCGTAGAAATCTTAATATATATATTAATATTATATTAAATTTTACTACTTTTGGTTGTTCTAGCATTTTCCTATAAATAGGGTCTTTAAGTTAGAATTGAAAATCACACGAAAACTGAAGTTTTCTCTCTCTATATTATCGGCGTATTCTTGTGAGTATTTTGAGTATACTTTGAGTATTGTTAGATCGGTCAAGTTCAAGTTCCTTGACCTTTATATCCTAGGTATTCCAACTAAAAGTCTTAATCTTTCGAGGTAAGGGATGTTATTTTCTTCTCGAATGATATTATTTCTTCAATATCATTATCTTTGAAATATTGGTTGGAACTTTTTATCAAATTTGGAACTTTTTCATGTCGGGGTTACTATTCATGAGTTCTTATTCATGAGTTACTATTCATGAGTTATTATTTCTTATTCACGATCTTATTCAAGGAAGCGTGAAGATGTTTTTGTGGAATTTCTATCTTTTGGTGTCGAGTTACTATTCACGTATCGGCACTATTCACGTATCACTTATTATTCATAGAAAAATGAAATTTCTTCTTTTTGTCCAAAATATCTATTACGGATACTAGCTTTGATTGTATCCATGTTTTGATCATTCTTGAATTTTACACCACTTATGATTATTTTTGAGGTATTTTTTGGACATGGATAAAACAAAATCTGACGAATCCTTAATCCTTAATCCTTGTCATTTTGTTTCCTTTGGATTCGTTTCTTTAAAAATATTTTCATCATCCTCGGTCTTAAATGATGATATTATTGAATATCTTTGGCTGTAGTGCAAAGATGAATGATTTCTGAAGAATATCTTTGGCAGTAGTGCAAAGATGAGCAGTGTTTAGATGAACATGACCAATGATGAATATCTTTGGCTGTAGTGCAAAGATGAATATTTGATTCGAGATGTATATTGATTGATGTTACGAGGGATAAAAGATGAGCGATGAACTTTTAAATTCATACATAGAAGATAGTAGTTTGCATTCTCTACTTAACTCTTCTAATGAATTATTATTTCATTGCGAATATTGATTTAAAATTTGTTGTCTATTGTATTCTATTAGATTTTTCCTGTTGAAGACTAACGATAATTTGTTGTATATTATCTTAGTCATAATATTCTTTACTAGGCTAGTTGAGCTCACCCTTTTCCTTTTTGTTCCATTTTTCTCTCGGGAGGCGAGAATATAAGCGAGTGCAGTCGGGGTATGGAATGAAGGTTCTAGAGAGAGTTGTTTAGTAGTCCTCACCATTTTGTAAAATAATGTATCAATAAATGTGATGAGGATTTATTTGAGTATAGATATTATACAGAAGATAATATTTGTATTTAAACTCACGATTTCTTGTTGTAATAATAAAGTTGTAGTTGTTTACATACCATGTATTGACAACTCGAGAATGGGTGATGTATACCTATTTTGGGGGCGTCGCGGTTGGTATCGAGCTTAGGGATATGATCTCTGGCGGAGATCGGGGAATAGAACTAGGAGGGAGAGGCAGAGTAAATCCTTGGCTAGTGTGTCCTACCTAAGCTTATTTTTTTAGTTGGTCGATATATAAGGATATTATGTGATATATTGATTTCCTTAATTAACCCTTGTTTTATGGCGGTGTTTGAGAATGTCGTTGAGAATATTAACAATGGAAATGAGGCCAGTGGAGAGCGCTGTACTCACCAACGAGGAGAAGCGTGCAGCAGTGGCAATGTTCCTCCTGTGAACAACACCACTGGCGAGATGATGAGCGAGGGGATGTTTAGAAGTTTTTTGCGGTTCATGCAAAATCGAGACGAGGAGACTTCGTGTTCAAAATCTGAGGAGAAATGATAGCAATTCACGGGTTATCCTGACCCAGCGAGTTCAAAGTTGGGACCACGAAATTTAAGGAAAGCGGATCCGATCATGGCGGAAACATGGGTCAAGCAAATTACCAAGATATTCGATGTCTTGGGATGCGGAGAAAGCGAAGATTCCATTCGCCACCTTTATGTTCCGTGGCGAAGCGGACTCTTGGTGGGAGTCTGCATGAAGCGTACCCATCCGGCCGCTTTTCGGCATGTCTTGGGAGACGTTTGAAAATTTATTTAATGACAAATACTTTCACGAAAGTGTTAAATCGTATGAAGGAAGTGGAGTTCATCGATTGGAACAAAACAACATGGCGGTGTCTCGATGCGAGGCAAAGTTTGCGAGTTATCGGTTTTGCACCTCATTTGGTGGAGAATGAGGAGCGTGTGGCGCGGATGTTTTTTGAGGTTTGAAACCGGCGTCGACGATATCTCATTTCTCATAAATTTTCTCTCTATTCGGATGTTGTAAACGAGGCTCTCGATTATTAGAGTGAGATACTTGATGCGGTCAACGAGGACCATAACGAGGATCGTACGAGAGATAGCGATCAGCAGAATAATGATAACCGGTGGAGAAAGAAACAAACGGACAAAATGGTAACCACTCTGGGTGGTAATCATGGCCATGAAAATAGAAGAAGCGAGTCGGGGAGGAGATTTTAAAGAGGAGATTTAACAACGACCATGTGAAGGCAGCGGTCTTGCGTGACAATGGTTCTAAGGGAGAGAAACGACCACCGGTCGTATCTTATAAATCACGGAAAAGAGGACATATCGGTCAAAGCGCCCTAGCAGATTCAAGGTATGCTATAATTATGGAAAGGAAGGACATATCGCTCGAGATTATGCGATGGCGAAACCTAGTTCGGCGGGGGACGGTGACTCAAAAATGTCGAAAAAAGTCAAAGTCAACGATTAGGGAAGAAGCGTTTGTTGTGGTTGGTCATAATCGAGAAACCCAAGCGAGGTGATCACGGGTAAGCTATTTATAAATTCTTGCGAAGTTTATACCTTACTTGATCTGGGTGCTACCCATTCATTTATCTCTCCTGCGTGTGCTCAGCGTTTAAACTTGACTCAGGAGAAATTAGACTTTGACCTATCTGTGGAAACTCCGTTAGGAGAAACTTTCATCACATCCAACATTTATAAATCTTGTTTGATTCAAGTTGGCACCATCACCTTACACATTGACCTTATCTCTTTAAAGATACTTGCTTTTGATGTGATTTTAGGGATTGATTGGTTAACTACTCATCATGCCAAAATTGATTGTTTTAAATAAGGTTGTTAGTTTTCATATTCTAACCAACTTTTTATGCAATTCAAGCAACTAAACCATTAAAATCAATCACTGTCATATCTAATCATAAAGCTATTCGTTTATTGAAAAGCGGATGTCAAGCTTTCTTAGCCCATGTTATGGATTTGAATAAAGACACGTCAAATTTGAATAATATTCACATTTGTTATTGACTTTCTGACGTATTTCTAGAAGAACTTCCGGTCTACCCCGAGCGTGAAGTTGAATTCTTTATTGATCTTGAACTGGTACAAAGCCCATTTCTAAAACCCCATATCGAATGGCTCTATTGAACTTGAGGAGTTAAAGGTCCAACTACGAGGAATTGTTGGACATCGGTTTCATTAAATCTAGTACATCTCCTTGGGGTGCTCTGTTTTATTTGTAAAGAAGAAAGAGGGGAGTATGCGACTTTATATTGACTATCGGGAATTGAACCATGTCACCATCAAGAATAGGTATCCTCTACCTCGTATTGATGACTTGTTTGACCGATTGCAAGAGGGCACAATTCTTTTCAAAAATCGATCTTAGTTATGGATATCATCAATGAAGATTAGGCGAGGATATTCAAAAGGCGCCTTTAGAAACTCGATGCGGGCATTATGAATTCTTAGTCATGTCTTTGGATGACTAATGCTCTATGACTTTCATGGATATGATGAGCCAAGTATTCAAGGAATATTTGGATCGGTTTATTGTTGTCTTTATTGATGACATCCTTATATATTCCAAAATCGTGAAGATCATGAGCACCATTTGAAATTTGGTACTCGAAAAGGCTTCGTGAAAACAAACTATATGCCAAATTAAAGAAATGCGAGTTACGGCTTGAGGAAGTAGCATTCCTTGGGCGCGTGGTGTCGAAACATGGAGTATCTGTTGATCCGTGAAGATTGAAGCAATCTGAAGTTAGAACAACCGAAGTCGGTGGTGAAATCACGTAGCTTTTGGGCTTAAATTGGTTATTATCGGAGATTAGTGGAAGGGTTTTCTCGAATCGCTACTCCATTAACTCATTAACTTCGGAAGGATACAAAATTCGTTTGGAAGCGAAGAATCGAGAAAAGTTTCCAAGAGCTTAAGAGGAGACTTATTTTGGCTTTTTCTAACAATACCATCTGGTTCGGATGGATTTGTTATCTCTGACAATGATGCTTGAGGCAAAGGGTTAGGATGTGTTCTCATGCAGCGTGGGAAAGTCATAGCCTTATGCCTCGCGACAACTTAAAAGAGTATGAGAGAATTATCCTACTCATGATCTAGAGTTAGCGGCCGATCGTTTTTCATAAAAAAGATATGGAGCACTTATCTATATGGGGAGGGAGAAAGTGGAGATATATTGAGACCATAAAAAGCCTTAAATATTTCTTCACTCAAAAAGAACTCAACATCTTGGCGTGACGTTGGCTCGAGCTATTGAAGACTACGACCACACTATTCATACCATCACGGAAAAGCGAGCGTGGTAGTGGCGTTGAGTAGAAGATCATATCACGAGGAATGAGTGCGATGATGTCAAGTATCGCGTAGAGCCAACTTTAATAGAAAAAGTTAAGGTTGCTCGAGCCATGGGCCGGGCGATCGTCGTATGAAGAAGAAAGTACAAGAAGGAGCTATTAGGGCGAGAATTGATGAAGAAGGAATACTTGAGTCCACTCTAGACTTTGTGTTCTAACGACTACGATTTGAAGTACAAGATTATGATGGAGGCACCTGATACACCATTTGCAATCCATCACGGAAGTACTAAAATGTATCGTGATCTTGACATACATTTTGGTGGAACAATATGAAGAGAGAGATTGCAAAGTTTATCTCGATGTGTTTAACTTGTCAGCGTGTAAAGGCGGACATCTAGTACCTAAGGGTCCGTTGCAACCACTTGAGATTCCGAAATGGAAGTGGGAACACATTACCATGGATTTAGTTCACGGGTCTTCCTACGGTTTCTCGAGGCATCAATGCTATTTGGGTTATTGATGATAGATTAACCAAGTCTGCTCATTTCTTGCCGTCTGGGAGACTTATTCACTTGAGCGTCTTGCTAGTATATACGTGAATGAGATTGTGAGGTTGCATGGCATGCTGTATCCATAGTTTGGGATCGTGACCCAAGATTCACTTCAAGATTTTGGGTTAGCTTGCAAAAAGCTATGGAGCGCAGTTCTGATTCGATTCGGCGTACCATCCTCAAAGCGGACGAACAATCGAGAAGGGACTATTCAAACTCTTGAAGATTTATTAAGACTACGTGTCCTAGACTTCAAAGGCGGTTGGGATAAGTATTTACCATTGGTGGAATTCTCCTACAACAATAGTTTATCGAGCAGCAAGTATAGGTGTGGCTCCATTTGAAGCATTATATGGGCGAAAGTGTCGCTCTCTCCGATATGTTGGGGGATGAGGTGGGTGAAGCAACATTGTTGGGACCCGAGTTGAATGCGTATGACTACGGAAAAGATCCAAATGATTAACAAGCGTATACAAAGCGGCACAAGATCGACAAAAGAGTTATCACGGATCTTCATCGAAAGGGCGTGGAATTTAGTGTAGGGGATCATGTATTGTTGTGCGAGTTGCTCCATGGAAGGAGTTACAAGATTTGGGAAGAGAGAAAGCTCGATCCACGATTTATTGGTCCATTTCAAATTCTTGGCCAGAGTAGGAAATGTAGCCTATAGACTTCGCGTTACCTCAAGGTATGTCTACGTGTTCATAATGTGTTTCACATATCTCGTACTTAAATAAATATGTGAAAGACCCGAACCACGTTATAGAGTTAGAACCAGGACGAGATAGCCAGAAGACTTAACGTGTGAGGAGGTACTGTCAAGATCTTGGATAGGAAGGAGCATGTCCTACTGCCTTGAAAAAGGTCATACCACAAGTTAAAGTTTTGTGGAGGAATCATCTTTATAGAAAATGACACAGGAATTGGAAGCGGAAATGAAATCGAGGTATCCTCACCTTTTGAAACACCGATCGTCGTCAATTTAGAGGCGAAATTTCATAAGGAGGGAGGTTGTAAGACCCCAACTTATTATTAATGAAATTTAATTTTCTCTATTTATTATTTTGAAATAGTAAGGGTTGATTTGATTAATGTGGATAGTTAGGGGTAAAATACATAAATATTTCAAAATAAGCAGTGGTTATAAAATATTCATTGTTGTCGGGGAATATTAGTTTGGTGGTGGAATATTAAATGCTTGTCGGGGAATATTAAATGCGACGGTAGCAGTGACCATGTGGGCCCCATGTGAAGCGATTGGATGAAGAAAGCGAAAATATAAGTTGTTTAAAAATAACGGCGTAGTTATTCTGAGATTATCTTTGTTAAAATACTAAATTGGTTAAAACACGACGATAGCACGGTATTGCACCATTATTGATTCTTACGTAAGAAGGCTTTTTTCGATAATGGTTTCGATAATTCTTTATTCGATATTTTATTGATTTAATAATTCTTTGCGTTGATATTTTATATTCTTTGTTGTTTGATAATTGTCATTACGATATTTTTCATTATCGAAGCAATAATTCATATTATCTGAATAATATTATTAGATAACATTATTGGCAATGTCTAGAAAGTTACATCTAAGGAGAGGTTTGGTCATCACCTAATAATTGCTTGCGCCCGATGAGAGAAATTCTTATTGGAAAGCCCCTCTTTCTGAGGAAGCGCACAGTTGTCGATATTGTGATTACTATAATATTATTTGTGAATAATTAATTATTGATTCATATGATGAGGAAAATATTGATTTTATGTGGATATAGATGGAGAAAATTTTAATGTGACAATTGTTGAAAATTAAAATTTTATCTTTTACGATAAAATAATTCATTTAAATATATTATTATATTTTAATAATATAATAATGGTGATATTTTACAACGAATGTGGGATATATGAGTATCTGAGGAGGAAGAGTATTTTTGTTGCAATAAATGTTTAAAACATATTAAACATGTCGGTGGACCCCATTTATTATTTGAAATTTGATTATAACTTTAAAATCCCCGTTTGTGGATTTGGTCAATTTTGTTTGGAATTTGGAAAAACTTTCTTACGCAAAGTTGTAGAGAATTGAATTTCCTATAAAAACTTCGTGAGATTCAAATTTTTACGATAAAGGGCTATTTATTATGAATTATTGAAGTTAGAAGCTCAAAATAATTGATTTTTGGAAGTTTAAAATATTTTAAATAATAAAAACGTTTTTTTTTTACTTTGTGGGCTAAAACATGTGCATAATGATGCTGAGATCAGATCTAGGAAGGTGGGCGTAGAAATCTTAATATATATATATTATTTATTAAATTTTTACTAACTTTTGGTGTTCTAGCGTTTTCTATAAATAGGGTCTTGGGTTAGAATTGAAAATCACACGAGAAGCTGAAGTTTTCTCTCTCTATATTATCGGCGTATTCTTGTGAGTATTTTGAGTATACTTTGAGTATTGTTTGGCGGTGCAAGTTCCTCCTTGACCTTATATAGTTATATTCGGTTAGAAGTCTTAATCTTTTTCGAGGTAAGGGATGTTATTTTCTTCTCGAATGATATTATTTCTTGATATCATTATCTTTGAAATATTGATTGAACTTTTTATCAAATTTGGAACTTTTTCATGTCGGGGTTCTTATTCATGAGTTCTTATTCACGAGTTCTTATTCATGATTCTTATTCACGAGTTCTTATTCACGAGTACTATTAAATGAAGCGTGAAGATGTTTTTGTGGAATTTCTATCTTTTGGTGTCGATTCTTATTCACGTATCTGGCCTTATTCATATCGACCTTATTCACGTATCTGATTATTCATAGAAAATGAAATTTCTTCTTTTTGTCCAAAATATCTATTACGGATACTAGCTTTGATTGTATCCATGTTTTGATCATTCTTGAATTTTACACCACTATGATTATTTTTGAGGTATTTTTGGACATGGATAAAACAAAATCTGAATCCTTAATCCTTAATCCTTGTCATTTTGTTTCCTTTGGATTCGTTTCTTTAAAAATATTTTCATCATCCTCGGTCTTAAATGATGATATTATTGAATATCTTTGGCTGTAGTGCAAAGATGAATGATTTCTGAAGAATATCTTTGGCTAGTAGTGCAAAGATGAGCAGTGTTTAGATGAACATGACCATTGATGATGAATATCTTTGGCACATGTGTGCAAAGATGAATATTTGATTCGGATGTATATTGATTGATGTTACGGGGATAAAAGATGAGCGATGAACTTTTAAATTCATACATAGAAGATAGTAGTTTGCATTCTCTACTTAACTCTTCTAATGAATTATTATTTCATTGCGAATATTGATTTAAAATTTGTTGTCTATTGTATTACATTAGATTTTTCCTGTTGAAGACTAACGATAAATTTGTTGTATATTATCTTAGTCGTAATATTCTTTCTTTGAGCTAGTTGAGCTCACCCTTTTCCTTTTTGTTCCATTTTTCTTCTCGGGAAGCGAGAATATAAGCGAGTGCAGTCGGGGTATGGAATGAAGGTTCTAGAGAGAGTTGTTTAGTAGTCCTCACCATTTTTGTAAAATAATGTATCGATAAATGTGATGAGGATTTATTTGAGTATAGATATTATCTAGAAGATAATATTTGTATTTAAACTCACAGTTTACTATTTGTAATAATAAAGTTGTAGTTGTTTACATACCATGTATTGTACAACTCGAAATGGGTGATGTATACCTATTTTGGGGGTGTCCTGGCTTGTATATCATAGATAAACACAAAGTTTAAATACAAATATTATCTTCAGACAATATTTATACTCAAATTAAATCCTCATCACATTTATTGATACATTATTTTACAATAATGGTGAGGACTATACCTACTAAACAATTCTCTCTATAACCTTCATTTCTAAAGAGAATCAGATAGAATCATTATATCCACTCTAGAATTGTATCTACATGTAAAACATAATCCACTACATTAAACTATCTCAATTGTGGCGAGAAGAAAAATGGAACAACAAGAGGAAAAGGGTGAGCTCAACTAGCCCGGTTTAAATAAATATTATCTACACTATAAGATAATATACAACAAATTATCGTTAGTCTCCTCTCTCTAGAACAGGAAAAATCGATAGAATACAATGAAAAAAATGGAACAACAAAGTTTCGAGATCAATCAATGAGGAAAAATAATAATTCATGAGAAGAGTTACGTTGAATGAAATCTACTATAATCTATGAATTTAATAATTCATCATCAATATTTTATCCTGTAATGATCAATCAATATTCATCTCAATCATCAAATTTTATCCTGTCATCAATCGATATTCATCTCAAATCAAATCTTTTGCATATTCATCAAAATATTCATCAATCGTTCATCTCTCACACTGTTCATCTTTGCACTAAAGGCCAAAGATATTCATCGATCGATCGTGTTCATCTCAACACTGTTCATCTTTGCACTAAAGGCCAAAGATATTCATCGATCGATCATGTTCATTTAAACACTGTTCATCTTTTGCTTCTGGGCCCAAAGATATTCTTCGAAAATCATTCATCTCTTTGCTACAAGAGCGAAAGATATTCTTGAAATCATTCATCTTTGCACTACAGGCCAAAGATATTCTTGAAATCATTCATCTTTGCTCTTCTGAAGCCAAAATATTCAATAATATCATCATTTAAGGCGAGGATGATGAAAAATATTTTAAAGAAACGAATCCGGTGAAACAAAATGACAAGGATTAAGGATTAAGGATTAAGTACTTGGTTTTATCCACGTCCAAAAATACCTCAAAAATAATCATAGTAGTGGTGTAAAATTCAAGAATGATCAAAACATGGATACAATCAAAGCTAGTATCCGAATAGATATTTTAGACGAAAAGAAAAATTTTCATTTTTAGGTGAATAGTCTTAGTGATAAGTGAATAGTCTAAGATATCGTGAATAGTCTTAGTATATCGTGAATAGTAACTCAACACCAAAAGATAGAAATTCCACAAAAAAACATCTTCACGCTTCATGAATAGTACTGCGTGAATAGTAACTCGTGAATAGTAACTCATGAATAGTAACTCGTGAATAGTAACTCATGAATAAGTAACCCCGACATAAAAAAGTTCCAAATTTGATAAAAGTACCAACCAATATTTCGAAGATAATGATATTGAAGAAATAATATCATTTGAGAAGAAAATAACATCCACTACCTCGAAGAATCGATTTCTTGGAAGGAAAGGTCGGAAGTGATCTTTGAATGAAACTTATCTTGAGCAAACAACTCTCAAAGTATCTAAATACTCACAAAATCGCTCAATAATATAGAGAAAGAGAAAACTTTGTTTACGGTGTGATTTTCAATTCTAACTTAGCCCTCTATTTATAGGAAAATGTTAGCCGCAAAGAAGCGAGACTTGACACTGCTACTGATGGCTTTACTGCTACTATTGCCACCCACCACATTTGAAATAAAATTCAGCACATTTTTTCACCAACCACAAGTGGGGCCCACTCAATTCTAGAATTTTCCACCAAAATCAATTATAAACCTAATTTCCGAATCAGACACCTCTTAAAATTCACAACAAATCATTAGTGCATTTTAACGGTTCAAAATTTGTGGACATATACTCAACTTATGTATGTATAACATATCCAAAAATTACCACAATCCAACGGTCGGATTAAAAATTATAACCCATGATATATCTCAAAACCCACGATTTGATTTTTAATACCTCCAATCCGATAAAATCTTGATAAAACACCTCAACATTAATTCCTTCATTAATAACCACATAAATAAATCCATCATTTATATTCATATAAAATAAATATTTCCTTATCATATGAATCAATAATTAATTATTCACAAATAATATTACGAAATCACATTTATAATGACGGTAGTTCCCGGGAAGAGGGGGGCTTTCGATAAGGATCTCTCTTCTTCTTGGCGCGCATTAGGTGACCAAACCTCTCCTTGAGCGAAACTTTCTAGACATTGCCAATAATGTTATCTAATAATATTATTCAAATAATATGAATTATTGATCCGATAATGGGAAATCATGTGCGGTGACAATTATTGAACAACAATAATATAAAATATCAACGCAGACAATTATTGAATCAATAAAATAAAATATTGAGCGAGTAACTCTTGTGAAAATTATTGAGTAGTGCCATCTTACGTAAGAATCAATAATTCAACAATTACATGCAATCTGGTAATACTGCTCTTTGTGCGACCACGCGTATTCATCATATTTTAACCACCGGGTATTCCAACGATCTTACTTGGTAACAACTTCTGTGTTATTTATAACCACCCAAACTTTGTCGTTTTCTCATCCAATCGCTTTTTAGTTATGGGGCCCACACATGGGCTGCTTTGGTTATCGAATAATATTCTCAACAAGATCTGAATATTCCACGACCAAACGAATATTCCCAAGCGAAAATGAATATTTTATAACCACTTGCTTATTTTGAAATATTTGCGTATTTAACCCTTAACTATCCACATTAATCAAATCAACCCTTACTATTTCAAAATAATAATTAAAGGAAATTCCTTTTTATTTAAAAAAATTTGGGTTCTTCTGACCTCCCTCCTTATGAAATTTAGTCCTCGAAATTGGCGTGCGTACTGGTGTTTGAAAAGGTGAGGATACCTCGCTTTTATTTTAGTTTCCAACTCCCGGTCGTTTCCTCTATAGCATGATTCCTCCACAAAACTTTAACTTGTGGTATAACCTTTCTTGGCGTAGGGCATGCTCCTTCCTATCCAAGATCTTGGCAGGTACCTCCTCATACGTTAAGTCTTGGCTATCTCGTCGATTCTAACTTCGATAACGTGGTTGGGTCTTTCACATATTTACGAAATGCACGGATATGTGAAACACATTATGAACACGAGACATACTTGGAGGTAACGCAAGTCTATAGGCTACATTTCCTACTCGGTTGACAATTTGAAATGGACCAATAAATCGTGGATTGAGCTTTCCTCTCTTCCCAAATCTTGTAACTCCCTTCCATGGAGCAACTTCGCAACAATACATGATCCCCACATTAAATTCCACATCCTTTCGATGAAGATCCGCATAACTCTTTTGTCGATCTTGTGCCGGTTTGTATTACGTTGTCGAATCATTAGTCATAATACGTACTAACTTTCGGGTCCCAACAATGTTGCTTCACCCACCTCATCCCAACATATTGGAAACGACATTTTTGTCCATATAATACTTGAATGGAACCATGCCTATATTTGTTTAATAACTATTGTTGTATGAGAATTCCACCAATGGCAAGTACTTATCCCAACTTCCTTTGAAATCTAGGACACACGAGTTTTAATATATCTTCAAGAGTTTGAGTAGTCCTTTCTACGATTGCCCATCCGGTTTGAGGATGGTATGCCAAACTAAATCGCAAATCCGTGCCCCCATAGCTTTCTGAAAGCTAACCCAAAATCATGAAGTGAATCTTGGGTCACTATCCAAAACTATGGATACAGGCATGCCATGCAACCTCACAATCTCATTTACGTATATACTAGCAAGAGGCGTTCAAGGAATAAGTCTCCGTATCGGCAAAAATGAGCGGAGACTTGGTTAATCTATCAACAATAACCCAAATAGCATTGATGCCTTGAGAAACCGTAGGAAGACCCGTAATGAAATCCATGGTAATGTGTTCCCACTTCCATTTCGGAATCTCAGTGGTTCTGGCGGACCCTTAGGTACTAGATGCTCCGCCTTTACCGTTGGCAAGTTAAACACATCGAGATAAACTTTGCAATCTCTCTCTTCATATTGTTCCACCAAAATGTATGTCGAAGATCACGATACATTTAGTACTTCCGGATGGATTGCAAATGGCGTATTGTGTGCCTCCATCATAATCTTGTACTTCAAATCGAGTCGTTAGGAACACAAAGTCTAGAGTGGACTCAAGTATTCCTTCTTCATCAATTCTCGCTTAGGAATAGCTCCTTCTTGTACTTTCTTCTTCATACGCGCGCATCGGCTCGGATTACGGTGGCTTGAGCGACTTTAACTTTATCAATTAAAGTCGATTATACTCGTATATCATCACGTGGGTACCTAGAGTTTTCATCTCCATCTCTATTATTTGTAAATTATCTGAAATTAGTCTTTGACAATATCGTACTTTCGTGCTTATATCGATCTTCTACTCAACACGTCGGCTACCACGTTAAACTTTTCGAGGATGGCATGGTCGAAATGTCTTTGAAATGAGTCTCCTCTTGAGTTCTTGAAGCTCTTCCCACATTCCTTGCTCCATTCAAATTTTGTATCTCTGAGTTTAGCTACGTTAATGGAATAGCGATTCGAGAATATCCTTCAACGAT
Source organism: Panax quinquefolius (assembly GCA_020205615.1). Taxonomy (NCBI): domain Eukaryota; kingdom Viridiplantae; phylum Streptophyta; class Magnoliopsida; order Apiales; family Araliaceae; genus Panax; species Panax quinquefolius. The sequence goes on from CM035158.1 coordinate 121,631,280, forward strand.
ATCTCCGATAATAACCAACTAAGCCTGAAAACTACGTATTTCGATTCTTGACTTAGGTTGTTCTCAATTGTGACTCATATCCCAACCTTGGATAGCACGTCACAATGACACCTATCGGTTTACCATCGCACGAATATGGCGTCCCTTACGAGAGTGCGCTTAGGTGAATTCCACAAAGGAAGTCACAAGATAAAGGCTCAGTACCAAATTCTATAGTTGAATTTTAACTCACGAAGTTCAATAGGAGCCATTCGATATGAGATTTTAGAAATGAGTTTTATCTGGGTTCAAAGTCGATACAAAATTTAATATCGAGGCTTTGGAAGTAAGCCAAAAAATTCTTGAAAAATACGTCGGGAAAAATCAATAACAACGAGAATATTATTCAAATCGGCGTGTCTTTATTCAAATCCATAACATGGACTAAGAAAACTTGACATCCGTAATAAATGAATGACTTCATGGATTGATATGAAAATGTTTGACTACAATGGTTTGATTGCTTGAGTTGAATAACGGGTTGCTTAGGAATATGAAAACTATGACAACTTACAAAAGCAATCAATTTTGGCATGATGAGTAGTTAACCAATCAATCCCAAAAGCAAGTATCTTTAAAGAGATAAGGTTAACGGTAAGGTAATGGTGCCAACTTGAATCAAACAAGATTTTTAAACAACGGATGTAATGAAAGTTTCTCTAACGGAGTCTCCATAAATAGGTCAAAGTCTAATTTCTCCGTAGTCAAGTTCAAGCGTTGGTATAAGCAAGAGAGATAAAGAATGGGTAGAACAAATATCTAGTAAGGTATAAACATCGCAAGAATTTATAATTAACTAACTTTGTCTTAAACCGTTCGGGTTCCTCGCATTTTGACCCCAGTCACGACAAACGCTCTTCCGGAATCGTTGACTTTGACTTTTACGGGACATCCTTTTGAGTCACCGCCTCATTGCACTAGGTTTCGATATCATCTGATCTCGAAGCGATATGTCCTTCTTTTCCACAATTATAGCATACCTTAAACTGTTGTGGGCGGTTTGGTGATATGTCCCTCTTTCCCGCATTTGTAACATATCTGATAGATGGTCTTTCTCCTCCTTGGAACCGATTTTCACTTTGGCCGAGCGTCTTCACATAGTCGTTGTTGAATCTCCTCTTTTTAAAATCTCCTCCCAACTCGCTTCTTCTATTTTCATGGCCACGATTACCACGGAGTGGTTCTGCCTTTGTCCGTATTCTTCTTTCTCCACCGGTTATCGTTATTACGATGACTACTATCTTGGTATGATCCTGGTTATGGTCCCTCGGTTGAGCGTACTCGTTATCTCGCTCTAACAATTTGAGCCACATTTACAACATCTCGAATAGAGAAAATTTATGAGAAATGAGATCTTGGCGTATCTGGGGTTTCAAACCTCTCGAAACATCCGCGCGTCATCGTTCCTCATTCTCCACCAAATGAGGTGCGAAACTGGATAACTCATGAACTTACGCCTCGTCTTTGGGACACCGTCATGTTATTCTGCTCCAATCTAATAAACTCCACTTCCTTCATATAGCGAATACTTTTCGAGGAAGTACTTGTCATTGAATCTATTCTGAAACGTCTCCCATGACATCTTTGAGTCAAATTGAATGGAGTGCGCTTCACATGATTCCCACCGATGTCTGCCTGCGCCACGGAACATAAAAGTAGCGAATGGAACCTTCGTTCCTCCGTGTGCATCCCAAGACATCGAATATCTTGGTAATTTGTTTGACCCATGTTTCCGCCATAATCGGATCGGGCTTTCCCTTAAATTCGGTGGTCCCAACTCTTTGAACTTCTTGGTTTGTGACCACCGTGAATTGCTATCATCTCCTCCTCTGTATTTTGAACACGAGTCTCCTCGTCGATTTTGCATGAGCTGCAAAAAGCTTCTAAACATCCCTCGTTCATCATCTCGCTTTCGATGGTGTTGTTCAAAGGAGGAACATTGCCACTGTTGCACGTTCTCCCTCGTTGGTAAGTCTGAAGCATCTCCACGGTCTCATTTACTCCATTTATTAATATTCTCGATTCGACATTCTCAAATCTTTCATCAAAAACAAGGGTTAATTAAAAAATCAATCACATAATATCCTATATCTTGACCAACTAACAAATAAGCTTAGGTAGGACACCTTAGCGAAGGATTTACTCGTCTCTCCCTCCTAGTTCTATTCCCCGATCTCCGCCAGATCATATCCTAAGCTCGATACCAAGCTGGCGACCCCAAAATAGGTCCATTCCATCCAACCCATTCGAAGTCGCCAAATACATGAAATACGAAACAACTACAACTTTATTATCACAACAATAAAGCTGAGTTTAAATACAAATATTATCTTACTGACAATATTTATACTCAAATAAATCCTCATCACATTTATTGATACATTATTTTACAATAATGGTGAGGACTACTAAACAACTCTCTCTAGAACCTTCATTCCATACCCAGGCTAGTACTTCATTACATTCTGCGCCTCACGAGAAGAAAAATGGAACAACAAGGAAAAGGGTGAGCTCAACTAGCCCGATAAAGAATGTTATGACTAAGATAATATACAACAAATTATCGTTAGTCTCCAACGAGGAAAAATCGATAGAATCTGATAGGCAACAAGTTTCGGATCAATATTCGCGATGAAATAATAATTCATAGAAGAGTTACGTAGAGAATGAAATCTACTATAATCTATGAATTTAACGATCCATCATCAATATTTTATCCTGTAACATCAATCGATATTCATCTCAAATCAAATATTCATCTTTGCACTACAGAGGCCAAAGATATTCATCAATCGGTCATATTCATCTCAAAACACATTCATCTTTGCACTAAAGGCCAAAGATATTCATCGATCGATCATATTCATCTCAACACTGTTCATCTTTGCACTAAAGGCCAAAGATATTCATCGATCGGTCGTATTCATTTAAACACTGTTCATCTTTGCACTACGGCCAAAGATATTCTTGAAAATCATTCATCTTTGCTTTCTGAAGCCAAAGATATTCTTGAAAATCATTCATCTTTGCACTACGGGCCAAAGATATTCTTCAGAAATCATTCATCTTCTGCACTTAAGCCAAAGATGATGAATAATATCATCATTTAAGAAGCGAGGATGATGAAAAATATTTTTAAAAAAACGAATCCGATGAAACAAAATGACAAGGATTAAGGATTAAGTACTTGGTTTTATCCACGTCCAAAAATACCTCAAAAATAATCACGGTGGTGTAAAATTCAAGAAATGATCAAAACATGGATCTGATCAAAGCTAGTATCCGAATAGATATTTTAGATTTAAAAGAAAAATTTTCATTTTTTAAATGAATAGTCTTAGTATTAAATGAATAGTCAGATATCGTGAATAGTCTTGATATCGTGAATAGTAACTCAGACACCAAAAGATAGAAATTCCACAAAAAAAACATCTTCACGCTTCATGAATAGTACTCGTGAATAGTAACTCGTGAATAGTAACTCATGAATAGTAACTCGTGAATAGTAACTCATGAATAGTAACCCCCAGACATGAAAAAAAGTTCCAAATTTGATAAAAATACCAACCAATATTTCAAAGATAATGATATTGAAGAATTAATATCATTTGAGAAGAAAATAACATCCTTACCTCGAAGAATCGATTACTTGAAGGAAAGGTCGGAAGTGATCTTTGAATGAAACTTATCTTGAAAGCAACAACTCTCAAAGTATCTAAATACTCACAAAATACGCTCGATAATATAGAGAGAAAGAGAAAAACTTTGTTTACGGTGTGATTTTCAATTCTAACTTAGCCCTCTATTTATAGGAAAATGTTAGCCGTAAAGCGGACTTGACTGCTTTTACGATGGCTTTACTGCTTTTACTATTGCCACCCACCACATTTGAAATAAAATTCAGCATTTTTTTTCACCAACCACAAGTGGGGCCCACTCAATTCTAGAATTTTCCACCAAAATCAATTATAAACCTAATTTAGAATCCGACACCTCTTAAAATTCACAACAAATCATTCAGTGCATTTTTAACGGTTCAAAATTTGTGGACATATACTCAACTTATGTATGTATAACATATCCAAAAATTACCACAATCCAACGGTCGGATTAAAAATTATAACCCCATGATATATCTCAAAACCCACGATTTGATTTTTAATACCTCCAATCAGATAAAATCTTGATAAAACACCTCAACATTAATTCCTTCATTAATAACCACATAAATAAATCCATCATTTATATTCATATAAAATAAATATTTCCTTATCATATGAATCAATAATTAATTATTCACAAATAATATTACGAGAATCACATTTATAATGACCAAATTAGTTCCCGAGAAAGGGGGCTTTCGATAAGGATCTCTCCTTCTTGCGCGCCTTGATTAGGTGACCAAACCTCTCCTTAGAGTAACTTTCTAGACATTGCCAATAATGTTATCTAATAATATTATTCAAATAATATGAATTATTGATCGATAATGGAAATCTTTGTGCGATGACAATTATTGAACAACAATAATATAAAATATCAACGCAACAATTATTGAATCAATAAAATAAAATATTGAGCGGTAACTCATGTGAAAATTATTGAGTAGTGCCATCTTACGTAAGAATCAATAATTCAACAATTACATGCAATACTGGTATGCTCTTTATGCGACCACGCGACATCTTGTATTTTAACCACCGGGTATTCCAACGGTCTTAATTGAGTATAACTACGCCAGCTTATTTATAACCACCCAAACTTTGTCGTTTTCCTCATCCAATCGCTTTCAGTTATGGGCCCACATACACATGGTTTGCCACAGTTAATACGAATATTCCCAACGATCACGAATATTCCACGACCCAAACGAATATTCCCAACGTAAATGAATATTTTATAACCACTTGCTTATTTTGAAATATTTGCGTATTTAACCCTTAATTATCCACATTAATCAAATCAACCCTTACTATTTCAAAATAATAATTAAAGGAAATTCCTTTTTATTTAAAAAAATTTCGGGTTCTTACAGTAATGACAGGCTCCCAAATTGGATTCCAAATTTTGTGTCACATAAACACACATCATCATTACATTGTTGCCCAATATCTACATTAATTATATAGGTCCACCATTATGTTGAGTAACCAATGTCATAACATCTATATTTTTAACACAAAATTTAGGATCATAGCATTACTTTAAACCTAGCTTTGTGCGGAGTTACCAAAAGAAAAGAAAAAACCCATGATAAGAAAAAGAGCTACAGAATAAAAGAACATAAAAGTTACCGTATTATCAAGCATGGCTACAACTTTATCGCCAGCTTTGCAGTTTTTGACATCAAATCCAAACTCCACCACCTCTTCTACTACATCAGTAACTATTCTAACATCTATATTTTTAACACAAAATTTAGGATCATACCATTACTTTAATTATATAGGCCCAATATCTATATGTTTGATACGTTTGGGTTATTATAATATGTTTGATATGTTTGAATATATTATAAATAATAACTTGATACGTCTGAGCCGTGTTGTGCTTTCTCAAATTATAGAATTATAATATTTATGTATAATTATAATATTCAAGTTATTACACGTGCCTTCTACACGTGCCTTTTACATAAATATTTGGGATTATATTGCTATACTAATGCACGAATAATAGATTTTGAATAGATTATACTGTTATACTGTTTTATACATAGCAGTATAATAGATTTTGATTTTTTTAGTCCTCACCAATTTTATTTTAAAGCATGACTCATATTAAACATAAACCAAAACAGTCTGAAATAAACTTGGTTCTTGAGAAAAACAAAATCTACATAACTAACCTTGAGCTTCTTAAGAAGTTCATACCCAATCATTATTAGATTCACCTTCAAGCCCTATCACAAATCCAACAGAAAAAACTAACACATTTAAACAAAATCTACACAGGTCTGTTTTATTTAATAGTAGAGTTTTGTTTGGTTGCTTATTAATCTTAGCCAAGTATTCATTATTTAAGAAAGACCTATCACTCAAAGTTTCCTTCTACTTTGTATCACAAACCAAAAACATAACATAGATGCTGTGTGAAAAGAAGCAGATCCAATCTCCACACATTTTGAGAGCTAATCATAGAATGAAGGAATCACCAACCCAGAGTGAGAAAGAATACAATATTACAATTACATGTTAACAACATGTGAATAGGAGAAGTAGAGTAATTTCAGCAAATTTGTCTTGCCCATCCCCAAAAAAAGCAAAATAAATGCATACTAGAGGAAAACCAAACTCATACAGCCCGAACCCTATTAAAGTTACCAATGGAACTACAGGGAGAGGACTCATGAACCTGATCATACAAGGAAAATGACAGAATTACTAAACCAACGCCATACAGGGATGCATAAATTTTGAAGCCACGACAATTTGGATATCTAATTATTCAGAAATAGGAGTCTATGATTAGATTTTCATACAACAATATTTAATTATTAATTAACCTTGTGACATTACGCCAAAGGCCACTAAAACCGATAACAATATGAAGAGTTGAAGCAACAATAAGGGCACCCCAGGTCCCCCACATTATCTTCTAAAATTTCTGCATGACAAGAATCGATAAACACAAGTACTTTTGGTTGGCAGATTAAACAAGGAGAAAGTTTATCGACCTACCTCTTGAGGATCCGTAAGGTCACCAGATCGACCACCAAAATGATTGAAAGTGTTGTAGGCACAAAAGTATAGGATGCTCCAATTCAAAGAAGGTAATCGGTACCCAATAACGTCTGGTCAATGTATTCAATCCGACCCACAAACAATGGCGTTTGAATCATCTTCGCTTTCTCTTCCTAAAAGTAGTCATTCACTCTAGTTCCATTAACAAAAACTATCATAATTTGAAATGACATCAAGAAATCAAAGCAAAATGAAAGAATTGTCAATAAAAAATATAGAGATGAGTGATAGAATATTACTACAACATATTATTCTTGTCCTTTTCAAAAGTCTTACATTTCCTCCTCCCATTTGGGGGACCCGAGTAGAGGGATGAGAACCTGTTGTTCCAAGCATCACAAGATAATGTTGGAACCCAAGTAATATGGCTTCAGCTGCATAAAAATTAGCTTATTTGAATGAAACACCAATAATTTATTTCATCAAATACTATTCAGGTCATGAAAAAATCTTACTACATTAACTTAAAACATTGAAAGTTACATGTGTCCAACAGTAGGGTCCTATAAACAGATCATAAAGCCATATGTTTATTTCTTAAGTTTATGCTTTATACCTCAAGAGCCCAAAAGAAGCAGATACAATATATTTCGCTTAATCAAAACCCAAAGAAGACAAAAAAGTTTATATATACTCAACAAAAACACCCCTCAGATGTCAAAAAATAAATAAGAAGTCACTCATGAAATTTCAAGGCAAAACCACCCAATCAAAACCCAAAACATCCTGAATTACCGATTACATTGAGAATCAGAAATGTCAGAACCCTAATTAGACAAAGAGGGGGAAAGGGTTTTAAATAAACGAACCCTAAGTAAACTGCTTATAAGAGACTCATACTACTCCATTTTGATTTCCCAGAAATGTTCAAGAAATCTACAGTCAATCAACCAAATTAGAGAAACATAACAAACAGAAAAAGAAATCAAAAAAGGGGGCACCAATGATTTTTTGAGAAACTATCAATTTCATAATTTAATTTGTACAACAAAATTATATACATATATACACACAAACACACGTAAATACAAAGAGAGAAAGAAAGCCAAGAAATTTATAATTCAACAACCAAAATGGGGAAACATATCAAACAGAAAAATAAATCATAAGAGGGAGTGCCAAAGATTTTTGCGAGAAACACCAACTTCATCATTTAATTTGTAAAACAAAATCATTAATGTATTATATAAAAACACAAATATATAGGCAAACCTACCAATGTTAGAAAAGAGTGAATTTTAGTAGGAGAAATGTAGATTATATACAGATTCCCTTACACATATATTTCGCTATTAATTAACATGAAGAAGAAAAGAAGCAGAATATTAATTACCTTGGCCGCCACCTCCACTTCAATTTCCATAGCCTCCACCATCACGACCACCATCATCACGACCGTCGTTTCCACCATATCCTCCTACCCTGCCACCATAACTCCTTCCTCCTCCACTACCACCATAACCCCCTCTCTCACTGCCACCTCCACCGTCACTTCCTCCATAGCCTTCACCGCTGGCATCATATCCTCTGCCTCCTCCACTTCCGCCATATCCACCATCGAAACTATCTCCGCCTCCACCTCCGTAACCTCCGCCGCTTAGCGGTGGAGCAGATCCGTTGCCTTTGTGATCGCTTGGCCTCTCTTTCTCCCTTCTTTCCAGCGGACTCTCTTTCTCTTCCTCACTCTGTATGCTATGGTTTTGGAAACTCAGCTCTGTGTGTGTAAGAATAGAGAGAGTGATAGAGGGTTTGAAATTTGAATAAGGGGAATGAGAGAGAGAGCTGCTGACGTGGAATTGGATGAGACACTTATGTATTTTCTCTCTTTGCTCTGTTTTATATTATAGATTTTATCTAAATGCTGCTCATATTCAAGATATCATCTTCAAGTTACTTGTCTTTTAATTGTTTTCAAAATAAACATTTGTAGTTGCATACAAAAAATTTGCTTGGAAGATTCTCAGAAACTCAAAGAAAAAGGACAAAAAATAAAAAATATTGTTGCCATTATTGCCTAATAGCAACAAGAGTTGTTATTAATACTAGTTATGACAACAATGGCTATGAAACGCAAATATCAAGGATATTCCACTAATTTCATGGAGTATAGAAATCAAAACTTTAACCAACTGAGTATAATAAAGAATGGAATAACAAAAGAAATCACCAAGCATGCGATCTGGATGATGAGTTATTCCAATGTAATAATAAATAATAGAACCCAATTAAATGCGAACGCACAAACAGGATATTCCAATAGAATAATAAATAATGGAACCAGTCATGCGTAAAAAGCCTGAGATGGGATATGTGGCGCCCCAAAATAGGTCCATTCCATCCAACCCATTCTCGAGTCGCCAAATACATGGTACGTAAATAACTACAACTTTATTATTACAACATATAAATCGTGAGTTTAAATACGAGATATTGTCATCTAGACAATATCCACACGCAAATAAATCCCCATCATAATTATTGATACATTATTTTACAAAAATGGTGAGGACTACTAAACAACTCTCTCTAACCTTCATTCCATACCCCGACTAAGACTTTCGCTACATTCTCGCCTCCCGAGAAGAAAAAATGGAACAACAAGGAAAAGGGTGAGCTCAACTAGCCCAAGAGAAAGAATATTATGACTAAGATAATATACAACAAATTATCGTTAGTCTTCAACAGAAAAAATCTAATAGAATACAATTGACAACCAATTTTAAATCAATATTCGCAATCTGAAATAATAATTCATTAAGAAGCAAGTAGAGAATGCAAACTACTATCTTCTATGTATGAATTTAAAAGTTCATCGCTCATCATTTATCCCTCGTAACATCAATCAATATACATCTGAATCAAATATTTATCTTTGCACTACATGGCCAAAGATATTCATCACCGTCATGTTCATCTAAACACTGCTCATCTTTGCACTACGGGCCAAAGATATTCTTCGAAATCTTTCATCTTTTGCACTACAGGCCAAAGATATTCATCGATTAGTCATGTTCATCTAAACACTGCTCATCTTTTTGCACTACGGGCCAAAGATATTAATCGATCGCAATATGTTCATCTCAACACTGCTCATCTTCATGACTACGGCCAAAGATATTCATCAAGAAATCATTCATTTTGCACTACAGCCAAAGATATTCAAGAATATCATCATTTAAGACCGAGGATGATGAAAAATATTTCAAAGAAAACGAATCCAAAGGAACAAAAAGACAAATATTAAGGATTCGTATTTTAAACAATCCAAGTTCAAAAATACTTCATAAGTAATCGTAGTAGAGTAAAATTCAAGAATGATCAAAACATGGATACAATCAAAGCTAGTATCCATAATAGATATTTTGGACAAAAAGAAGAAATTTCATTTTTTGAATAGTGTATGTCGAATCGTGAATAGTCTTCAGATACGTGAATAAGAACTCTTCACACCAAAAGATAGAAATTTTACAAAAAACATCTTCACGCTTCGTGAATAAGACTCGTGAATAGTAACTCATGAATAATAAACTCATGAATAAGAATCTCATGAATAAGAATAGTAACCTTCGACATGAAAAAGTTTCAAATTTGATAAAATTTTCAAACCAATATTTCTAAAAGATAATGATATTGAAGAAATAATATCATTTTCAATAAAATAACATCCCTTACCTCGAAAATAAGACTTAGTTAAACACCGGATATAAAGGCTATGACTTTGAACTTGCACCATCAGTATATCAACACTCAAAGTATACTCACAAGAATACGCTCGATAATATAGAGAGAAAAACTTCGCTTTTTTGGTGTGATTTTTAATTCTAACCTAAGCTCCTATTTATAGGAAAATCGCTTAAACACCAAAGCGAAAAATTGAATATAATAATATTATTTATAAACAAAATTCCTTAGCCCACCTTTGAAATCTGATTTCACCCATAGCACATGTTAAATGAGGTTCACAAACTCACCAAAAACGTTTTTCTCAAAATAATTAATTAAAACTCCCAAAATCAATTATTTTAACTCAAAACTTCAATAATTCATAATAAATAGCCATTTTATCTGAAAATTTGAATCTCGCACATTTTATAGGAAATTCAATTCTCTACAACTTTGCGTAAGAAAGTTTTTCCAAATTCCAAATGAAATTTGACCAAATCCACAAACGGGTGATTTTACAAGCTATAATCAAATTTCAAATCAAGAAATGGGGTCCAATTTACACACAAAATATGTGTTAATCATTTAATGCAACAAAAATACTCTTCCTCCTCATATACTCATATATCCCACATTCATTGTAAAAATATCACCGTTAATATATTATTAAAATAATATATTTAAATGAATTATTTTATCGTAAAAGATAAAATATTAATTTTCAACAATTGTCATTTTAAAATTTTTCTCCATCTATATCCACATAAAATCAATATTTTCCTCATCATATGAATCAATAATTAATTATTCACAAATAATATTACGTAGTCATAATATCGACAACCAGCAGCTTCCTGGAGAGAGGGGGCTTTCCAATAAGAATTTCTTCTTCTTGGCGCCAAGCAATTAGGTGACCAAACCTCTCCTTAGATGTAAATTTCTAGACATTGCCAATAATGTTATCTAATAATATTATTCAGATAATATGAATTATTGCTTCGATAATAAAAATCACGTAAATGACAATTATCAAACAACAAAGAATATAAAATATCAACGCAACAATTATTGAATCAATAAAATAAAATATCGAATAAGAATTACCGTAACCATTATTGAGTAATGCCTTCACGTAAGAATCAATAATTGGTGCAATACCGTGTCTTCTTGCTCAACAACGCGTATTAGTGTGTTTTAACCACCGGTATTCCAACAAGATAATTGTAAATAACTACGCCGCTTATTTATAAACAACTTATATTTGTCATTTTCTTCATCCAATCGCTTTCCGTTATGGGGCCCACAAAAGATCTGCTACCAGTCAGTATTTATATTCCCGACAAAGATTTAATATTCCACGACCAAACGAATATTCCCCGACGATAATGAATATTTTATAACCACTTGCTTATTCTAAATATTTGCGTATTTTACCCATAACTATCCACATTAATCAAATCGACCCTTACTATTTCAAAATAATAAATAGTGGAAAATAAATTTCATTTATTAATAATTTTGGGGTCTTACAACCTCCCCTCCTTATGAAATTTCGTCCTCGAAATTGACGTACGTACCTGGTGTTTCGAAAAGATGATAATACCTCGCTTTCATTTCCATTTCCAACTCCCAGGTCATTTCCTCAATAGCATGGTTTCTCCACAAAACTTTAACTTGTGGTATAACCTCGGTACATAGGACATGTTCTTTCCTATCCAAGATCTTGACAGATACCTCCTCGTATGTTAAGTCTTCTATTATCTCGTCGTCCGGCTTCTAACTTCAATAGACGTAGTTCGGTCAGTCCACATATTTACGTAACATCGATACTTGAAAAACGTTATGAACACGCGTCATACTTCAAGCGGTAAACGAGTCTATAGGCTACGGCCCTATTCGATCGAGAATTTCAAAATGGATTAATAAATCGAAGGTTTGAGCTTTCCTCACCTCACCGATTCTCGCTTTTGAAATAACAACTTCTTGACCTTCTTCTTCAAATTCATCACCCGGTGTAGTAGCTAATAAATTTTAACTTTATCGATTAAAGTCGATTATACTCGTATATCATCACGTGGGTAACTAGAGTTTTCATCTCCATCTCTATTATTTGTAAATTATACTGAAATGAGTCTTTGATAATATCGTACTCATTTCAGTATACGATCTTCTACTCAAGACGCCACCACCACGTTCGCTTTTTCGGGATGGCATGGTCGTAACATGTGTTGAAATGAGTTTCCTCTTGAGTTCTTTGAAGCTCTTCCCACATTCCCTGCTCCATTCAATTTTATATCTCTACGAGTCAGTTGAGTTAATGGAATAGTGATTCGAGAATATCCTTCAACTAATCTCCGATAATAACCAACTAAGCTTCAGAAAGCTACGTATTTCGATTACCGATTTAGGTTGTTCTCAATCGTGACTCATATCCCAACCTTGATAAGACGTTACAATGACACCTATCGCTTTTACTATCGCATCGAATATGGTGTCCCCTACGGAGAGTCCGGGCTTCTAAGCATTCCACAAAGGAAGTCACCGATAAAGGCTCGGTACCAAATTCTATAGTTGAATTTTTTAACTCCCGAAGTTCAATAGAGCCATTCGATATGAGATTTTAGAAATGAGTATTGTCTGGGGTTCAAAGTCGATACAAAATTTAATATCGCTCTTTGGGAGTAAACCAAGAAATTCTTCAGAAATACGTCGGGAAAATCAATAACAACAGAATATTATTCAAATCGACGTGTCTTTATTCAAATCCATAACATGGACTAAGAAAACTTGACATCCATAATAAATGAATGACTTCATGGCTTGATATGAAAATGTTTGACTACAATGGTTTGATTGCTTGATTTGAGTAACAATGTTGCTTAGAATATGAAAACTAACAACCTTACGAAAAGTAATCAATTTCTTTATGATGAGTAGTTAACCTTAAAATCACATCAAAAGCAAATATCTCTATAGAAATAAGGTTAACAGTTAATGTGATAGTGCCAACCTCGAATCAAGCAAGATTTCTAAACAACGGATGTAATGAAAGTTTCTCCTAACGAGTCTCAATAAATATGTCAAAGTCTAATTTCTCCGTAGTCAAGTTCAAACGTTGAGCGCAAGAAGAGAGAGAAAAAAGAATGGGTAGAACCGGTATCTAGTAAGGTATAAACTTCGCAAGAATTTATAATTAACTAACCTGGTATAACTTCGTTCGGGTTCCTCACATTTTGACAGTCACGACAAACGCCTTCCAGAACCGCTTGACTTTGACTTTTCGGGACATCTTTTGAGTCACCATTCCCATTGGATCGGTTTCGATACCGTCTAATCTCGAGCGATATGTCCTTCTTTTCCACAATTATAGCATACCTTAAACTGTTGTAGGCGCTTGGGTGATATGTCCTCTTTCCCATTTGTAAATATACACCGATGGTCTTTCTCCTCCTCGAACCAGCCACATCGGTGCCGACGTCTTCACATGGTCGTTGTTGAATCTCCTCTTTTAAAATCTCCTCCCGACTCGCTTTCTATTTTCATGGCCACGATTACCACCAGAGTGGTTACCGCTTTGTCTCAGATTCTTCTTTCTCCGCCGGTTATCGTTATTATTCGATGATCTGCTATCTTGAGATGATCCTCGTTATGGTCCCTCGGTTGAACGTATCTCGTTATCTCGTTCTAACAACCGAGCCTCGCCGACAACATCTCGAATAGAGAGAAAATTTATGAGAAATGAGATATTGTCGTATCGGGTTTCAAACCTCTCGAAACATCCGCGTCACGCTCCTCATTCTCCACCAAATGAGGTTCAAACTCGATAACTCCGCGAACTTCGCCAGTCTTTGGGACACCGCCATGTTATTCTCGCTTCCACTAATAAACTCCACTTCTTTCATATGATGAATACTTTCGGAAAGTACTTGTCATTGAACTGCTTCAAACGCCTCCCATGACATATGCCGAGTACAAATGGATGGGTACGCTTCATGATTCCCACCAAGAATCACTCATTACGGAACATAAAAGTAGTGAATGGAACTTTTTGTTCTCCGCATCCCAAGACATTGAATATCTTGGTAATTTGTTTGACCCACGTCTCCGCCTTTAATCGGATCCGGCTTTCCCAATTCGTGGTCCCAACTCTTTGAACTCGCTTGGTTGTGACCACCCGTGAATTGCTACCATTTCTCCTCAGATTTTGAACACGAGTCTCCTTCGTTCGATTTTGCATGAACTCGCAAAAAGCTTCTAAACATCCCTCGCTTCATCATCTGCTTTCGGTGGTGTTGTTCACAGGAGGTACATTGTCGACCACACGCTTCTCCTCGCTTGGTAAAGACAGCATCTCCACTGGTCTCATTTACTCCATCATTAATATTCTCATTCGACATTCTCAAATATCGCTATAAAACAAGGGTTAATTAAGGAGATCAATATATCACATAATATCCCTATATATCGACTTAACTAACAAATAAGCTTAGGTAGGACTCACTAGCGAAGGATTTACTCGCCTCTCCCTCCTAGTTCTATTCCCCGATCTCCGCCAGAGATCATATCCCTAAGCTCGATGCCAACCGTGACGCCCCCAAAATAGGTCCATTCCATCCAACCCATTCTCGAGTCGCCAAATACATGGTACGTAAATAACTACAACTTTATTATTACAACATATAAATTGTGAGTTTAAATACGAGATATTGTCATCTAGACAATATCCACACGCAAATAAATCCCCATCATAATTATTGATACATTATTTTACAAAATGGTGAGGACTACTAAACAACTCTCTAGAACCTTCATTCCATACCCCACTAAGTACTTCGCTACATTCTCGCCTCCCCGAGAAGAAAAATGGAACAACAAGGAAAAGGTGAGCTCAACTAGCCCAAGAAAGAATATTATGACTAAGATAATATACAACAAATTATCGTTAGTCTTCAACAGAAAAAATCTAATAGAATACAATAGACAACCAATTTTAAATCAATATTCGCAATGAAATAATAATTCATTAGAAGAGTTAAGTAGAGAATGCAAACTACTATCTTCTATGTATGAATTTAAAAGTTCATCGCTCATCTTTTATCCCCGTAACATCAATCAATATACATCTGAATCAAATATTCATCTTTGCACTACATCCAAAGATATTCATCGATTAATCATGTTCATCTAAACACCTGCTCATCTTTGCGCACGGGCCAAAGATATTCTTCGAAATCATTCATCTTTGCACTACAGTGCCAAAGATATTCTTCATTAGTCATGTTCATCTAAACACTGCTCATCTTTGCACTACGCCCAAAGATATTAATCACCGTCATGTTCATCTCAACACTTGCTCATCTTCACTCACTACGGCCAAAGATATTCATCAAGAAATCATTCATCTTTGCTACTACAAAAGCCAAAGATATTCAATAAATATCATCATTTAAGATCGAGGATGATGAAAAATATTTCAAAGAAAACGAATCCAAAGGAAAAAAAGAACAATATTAAGGATTAAGTATTTTAAACAATCCAAGTTCAAAAATACTTCATAAGTAATCAAAGTAGAGTAAAATTCAAGAATGATAAAAACATGGATACAATCAAAGCTAGTATCCATAATAGATATTTTGACAAAAAAGAAAATTTCATTTTTCTATGAATAAAGTGCCAGATTCGTGAATAGTCTTGTATCGTGAATAAGAATCTCACCAAAAAAATAGAAATTTCATAAAAAACATCTTCACGCTTCGTGAATAGTACTTCGTGAATAAGAATCGTGAATAGTAACTCTCGTGAATAAGAATCTCATGAATAGTAACTCGTGAATAAGAACTCATGAATAAGAATCAATGAATAGTAACCCCGACATGAAAAAAGTTCCAAATTTGATAAAATTTCCAACCAATATTTCAATAATGATATCAAGAAATAATATCATTTTCTAATAAAATAACATCCCTTACCTCGAAAGACAAGATTTAGTTGAAACACCTGATATAAAGCTATGACTTGAACTTGCACCGTATATCAACACTCAAAGTATACTCACAAGAATACGAATACGCTCGATAATATAGAGAGAAAACTTCAGCTTTTGGTGTGATTTTCAATTCTAACCTAAGCTCCCTATTTATAGGAAAATGCTTAAACACCAAAGCGAAAAATTGAATATAATAATATTATTTATAAACAAAATTCCTTAGCCCACCTTTGAAATCTGATTTCAAATATATAGCACATGTTAAATGAGGTTCACAACTCACCAAAAAACGTTTTTCTCAAAATAATTAATTAAAACTCCCAAAATCAATTATTTCTACTCAAAACTTCAATAATTCATAATAAATAGCCTTTTTATCGTAAAAATTGAATCTCGCAATTTTTATAGGAAATTCAATTTTCTACAACTTTGCGTAAGAAAGTTTTCCAAATTCCAAATGTAAATTGACCAAATCCACAAACGGGTGATTTTACAAGCTATAATCAAATTTCACCAAGAAATGGGGTCCACCAACACACAAAACATGTGTTAATCATTTAATGCAACAAAATACTCTTCCTCCTCATATACTCATATATCCCACATTCATTGTAAAAATATCACCATTAATATATTATTAAAATAATATATTTAAATGAATTATTTTATCGTAAAAAGATAAAATATTAATTTTCAACAATTGTCATTTTAAAATTTTTTCCATCTATATCCACATAAAATCAATATTTTCCTCATCATATGAATCAATAATTAATTATTCACAAATAATATAATGTAATCACAATATTGACAACTGTGCAGTTCAGGAAAGAGGGGCTTTCCAATAAGAATTTCTTCTTCATCGCCAAGCAATTAGGTGACCAAACCTCTCCTTAGACAAAACTTTCTAGACATTGCCAATAATGTTATCTAATAATATTATTCAGATAATATGAATTATTGCTTCGATAATAAAAAATATCGTGTAATGACAATTATCAAAACAACAACAATATAAAATATCAACGCAACAATTATTGAATCAATAAAATAAAATATCAATAAGAATTATCGTAACCATTATTGAGTAGTGCCTTTCACGTAAGAATCAATAATTGGTGCAATACCGCAAGCTTCGCTGTTCAACAACACGATTAGTGTGTTTTAACCAATTTATTCCAACAAAGATAATTGTGTAATAACTACGCCAAGTATTTATAAACAACTTATATTTGTCGCTTTCTTCATCCAATTGCTTTCCGTTATGGGGTCCATAAAAGATCACAACCATTACATACGATATTCCCCGACAAAGCATTTAATATTCCACGACCAAACGAATATTCCCCGCGATAATGAATATTTTATAACCACTGCTTATTCTAAATATTTGCGTATTTTACCCATAACTATCCACATTAATCAAATCGACCCTTACTATTTCAAAATAATAAATAGTGGAAAATAAATTTCATTTATTAATAATTTTGGGGTCTTACAGGATATTCCAACAGAATAATAAATAATGGAACCAGGTCATGCGTAAAGCACAGACAGGTTGTTCCAACAGAATGATAAAGAATGGAATAATAGAAGAGTTTCACCATGTATGCAAGATTAAGATGTATGAAAGTTATTCCAACATAATGATAAAGAATGGAATAACAAAAGAATTTCACCAAGTATAGGGTAGCCCTCGTATACAGGTTATTCCAACAGAATAATAAAGAATGGAATAACAGAAGTTCTCTTCATGAAGACGAAAGAAAGAAATAATACCCCTTACCTTAATAGGAGATTGAATACTGCAGTAGTGTAGTAACATAATACTATTCTTCTTTCTCTCTTATTCTCTATATACTTTCTCTCTCTATAGCTTGAATTAATTCGTGAAAAATAATGAAGAACTAGACCTCTATTTATAGAAGATTTCTAGTTTAGCTCTTGCAATGTAAAAAAAAAAGTGGCTTGACGACTGGTGATGTAAAAAGAAAAGTGGTTTGCGAAATAATAGTCCGCCGCTACACCTCATAATTCATAGCTATACCGCATATTGAGAATAAGAAGAAGATTCGCCTTACAAAAAGTTTAAAAATAAATAGATGTAACTTTTAATGTTCTGAGTTTTTTTTTATAACTATTTTGTTACTCATAAATAATAAAATGGTTACCTTTGTATGAATGGTTGGCTACCAACTGCATCACATTCAACGAAATTAGTAACTTAATAAAATTGAATTGGTTACCTTGGTCTGAAGGTTTGTCTACCAACTGCTCTGATACCAACTGTGACGCCCCCAAAATAGGTATACATCACCCATTCTGAGTTATTCAATACATGGTATGTAAACAACTACAACTTTATTATTACAACAAGAAACTGAGTTTGAATACAAATATTATCTTCTGCATACAATATCTATACTCAAATAAATCCTCATCACATTTATTGATACATTATTTTATAAAAATGGTGAGGACTACTAAACAACTCTCTCTGAACCTTCATTCCATACCCACTGCATAAATGCTTTATATTCTCGCCTCACGAGAAGAAAAATGGAACAAAAAGAAAAGGGTGAGCTCAACTAGCCCAAGAAAGAATATTATGACTAAGATAATATACAACAAATTATCGTTAGTCTTCAACAGGAAAAATCTAATAGAATACAATAGACAACAAGTTTTAAATCAATATTCGCAATGAAAATAATAATTCATTAGAAGAGTTAAGTAGAGAATGCAAACTACTATCTTCTATGTATTAATTTAAAAGTTCATCGCCTATCTTTTATCCCCGTAACATCAATCAATATATATCCGAATCAAATATTCATCTTTGCACTACAGTGCCAAAGATATTCATCGATTAATCATGTTCATCTAAACACTGCTCATCTTTGCACTACGGCCAAAGATATTCATCGAAATCATTCATCTTTGCACTACAGGGCCAAAGATATTCAATAATATCATCATTTAAGACCGAGGATGATAAAAAATATTTTTAAAGAAACGAATCCAAAGAAACAAAATGACAAGGATTAAGGATTAAGGATTCATACTTTGTTTTATCCATGTCCAAAATACCTCAAAAATAATCATAGTGGTGTAAAATTCAAGAATGATCAAAACATGGATACAATCAAAGCTAGTATCCGAATAGATATTTTGACGAAAAGGAAAATTTTTATTTTTCGATGAATAGTCTTGAGTATTCGTGAATAAGATCAGATATCGTGAATAATAGGTCGTATCGTGAATAAGTAACCCCCGACACTAAAAGTTCCAAATTTGATTAAAAGTTCAGATCAATACTTCGACATAATGATATTAGAATAAATAATATCATTAAAAAAATAATATCCCTTACCTCGAAAGATCAGTACTTCTAGCTGAAACACCGGATATAGTGTAAGACCCCAAAATTTTTTTAAATAAAAAGGAATTTCCTTTATTTATTATTTTGAAATAGTATGGGTGGATTTGATTAATGTGGTAAAATGCGCAAATATTTTAAATAAGCAAGTGGTGATAAAATATTCATTATTGTCGGGGAATATTCGTTTGGTCGTGGAATATTCAGATCTTTGTCGGGAATATTCGTACGACGACAATGCGATCTTTTGTGGGCCCCATAATGGAAAGCGATTGGATGAAGAAAAACGACAAATATAAGTTGTTTATAAATAGCAGGCGTAGTTATTCACAGATTATCTTTTGGAATTCTTAATGGTTAAAACACACTAATCGCGTTGTTGAGCAGAGAGACACAGTATTGCACCAATTATTGATTCTTACGTAAGAAGGCACTACTCAATAATTGTTACATAATTACCGCTTAGTATTTTATTTTATTGATTCAATAATTCTTTGCATTGATATTTTATATTCTTTGTTGTTTCAATAAATTGTCATTACACAAAGATTTTCCATTATCGAGACAATAATTCATATTATCTCGAATAATATTATTAGAAAACATTATTGGCAATGTCTAGAAAGTTACATCTAAGGAGAGGTTTGGTCACCTAATCATGGCCCAGAAGAGAGAGATCCTTATTGAAAGCCCCTTTCTCTGAGGACTACACGTCACAAGATCTTGTGATTCTCAGTAATATTATTTGTGAATAATTAATTATTGA
Organism: Panax quinquefolius; assembly: GCA_020205615.1. Lineage (NCBI taxonomy): Eukaryota > Viridiplantae > Streptophyta > Magnoliopsida > Apiales > Araliaceae > Panax > Panax quinquefolius. The sequence continues at coordinate 121,651,856 of CM035158.1, forward strand.
TTTATATGATGAGGAAAATATTGATTTTATGTGGATATAAATGGAGAAAATTTTTAAAGTGACAATTGTTGAAAATTGAAATTTTATCTTTTTCTGATAAAATAATTCATCTAAATATATTATTATATTTTAATAATATAATAATGGTGATATTTTTACAATGAATGTGGGATATATGAGTATACGAGGAGGAAGAATATTTTTGTGGCATTAAATGATTAACACATGTTTTGTGTGTCGGTGGACCCCATTTCTTGACTGAAATTTGATTATAGCCTGTAAAATTGTCCGTATGTGGATTTCGATCAATTTCTGTTTGGAATTTGGAAAAACTTTCTTCTGCAAAGTTGTAGAGAATTGAATTTCCTATAAAAAGTCGCGAGATTCAAATTTTCTAACAAAAGGGCTATTTATTATGAATTATTGAAGTTTCGGAGTTCCGAAATAATTGATTTTTGGGAGTTTTAATTAATTATTTTGAGAAAAACGTTTTTGGTGAGTTTGTGAACCTCATTTAACATGTGCTATGGCTGAAATCAGATTTCAAAGGTGGGCTAAGGAATTTTGTTTATAAATAATATTATTATATTCAATTTTCTACTTTGGTGTTCTAAGCATTTTCCTATAAATAGGGAGCTTAGATTAGAATTGAAAATCACACCAGAAACTGAAGTTTTCTCTCTATATTATCGAGTTTATTCTTGTGAGTATTTTGAGTATACTTTAAGCATTTGCTATATATGTGCAAGTTCAAGTCATAGCCTATATCCTGTTTCAACTAAGACGACTTTCGAGGTAAGTGGATGTTATTTTCTTCAAATGATATTATTTCTTCAATATCATTATGTCAAATATTGGTTGGAACTTTTATCAAATTTGGAACTTTTCTTCAATATCATTATCTTTGAAATATTACTAACTATTATCAAATTTGGAACTTTTTCACGAGTTACTTATTCATGAGTTATTATTCACGAGTTATTATTCACGAGTTACTATTCACGAAGTTACTATTCACGAGTACTATTATGAAGCGTGAAGATGTTTTTTTGTGAAATTTCTATCTTTTGGTGTCGAGAGTTACTATTCACGATACTAAGACTATTCACGATACTCTGACTATTCACGAATCACTTTAGACTTTTCAATTTAAAAATAAAATTTCTTCTTTTCGTTCAAAATATCTATTCTCGATACTAGCTTTGATCAGATCCATGTTTTGATCATTCTTGAATTTTACACAACTATGATTATTTTGAGGTATTGTTGACATGGATAAAACAAAGTACTAATCCTTAATCCTTAATCCTTGTCATTTTGTTTCACCGGATTCGCTTTTAAAAATATTTTCATCATCCTCGCCTTTAAATGATGATATTATCGAATATCTTTGGCTGTAGTGCAAAGATGAATGATTTCTTGATGAATATCAGGAGACCCTCGATTTTATCAATAAAGATTTAAATTTTGTCGAAATAATTTTTAATATTATGGTGTGAATTTGAGATAAATATTATAGTTGTGGGTAGTATTTATAAATTTTGCAAAGTATGCAAGTGGTTATATTATATGCGATCGGTGGAGAATATCTTAGCTTTAGCAGGAATATTCGCATAACTACTCAATCATTGGTGGACCCCAATAATGTAATTATTGGATTGATCGAGAAAACGACAAAAATATTTTATTGAAATAACGATTTGAAGTTTTACCGCTTGATACCGTTGAACTACTTCGGTAGTAAGTAAAAGTACAAGAATACGTGTGGTGGTTGCATAGTAAATGCATGCGGTATTGATTATTAATGCTTATGTGAGAAGTCACTCGCTTTGATTCCATTATTATTTCGATTAATAATATGAATTATTATAAATTGATAATGACGCTTTTGTTTTACTCGTATTATTAACGTAATAAAACGTAAACATCTTTTATATAAAATGTAATACTTTATTAAAGTTATTCTATAAATAGAATATATTATATTTTATTATTATGCATAGTGTTGCGTAGTGTTTTGTGTGACGCCCCCAAAATTAGGTATACATCACCCATCTTGGGTTCCACTTTACATGGTACGTAATTTAAAAACAACTTATTAACATAACTGCTGTGGTACAATACAATATATAAACGTGAGTTTAAATACAAATATCGCTCTACTAGATATTATACAAACTCAAACAAAAGTCCTCATTACGCTTATTATCACACTATTTTACGTATAAATGAGGACTACTAATGCTATCTTCGTGACCATCACTGCTTCCCGACTCGTCCCAAATTTATATTATCATTTCCTCAAGAGAAAGCGAATGAAAGAAAGGGTGAGCTCAACTAGCCCAAGAAGAAATATTATGACTAAGATAATGCGTAATAAATTATCAATAGTCTTCAATAATGTTAAACCGATAAAATACAATAGACAACCAGGTTTAATCGGTAGCAGAATATGCAATCCATTAAAAGAGTCAAGTAGAAAATAAAGTCTACTATCTTTTAGGTTTTAAAAGGTTTTTCATCATCGCTTATAAATGAGACTCAACTTTAATAAATATTTCACATCATCGAATCACCCTCGCACTACTACCAAGGATATTCTTTAAGATCACGACCACAATTATTCATGCACTACGGGCCAAGAATATTTGTGTATTCATTAATGGTCATGATCATGCCAACAATCGTCCCATCAATGCACTACTACCAATGAGGATTTTTATCACATCATTTGTAACATTACTACCATGATTACAATCGAATAGTCTCGGTCATAATCATACCAAGTCCATCTATGCATACTAAAGTGCCACAGATGACTTTCAAAAAATATAAACATGAGGATGATGACAATGATATAAGAATTCAATAAAACAAGTTCAAGAATTATTTTATCCGGAAATTATTAACGTCCAAATTGTCAACATGATACTCGCTTTTGTAGAGTAAAATTCAAGAATGATCAAGAATATTTCCATGAAAGATATCGGATGAAACGCAAATATCAAGGATATTCTACTAATTTCATGGAGTATAGAAGTCAAAGTTTTAACCAACCGGGTATAATAAAGAATGGAATAACAAAAGAAATCACCATGCATGCGATAGATCGCATGCATAAAAGTTATTCCAATGTAATAATAAATAACGGAACCGTGTCGTGAAATTCACAATCGGAGTGATGTTCCAATGTAATAATAAAGATGGAACCAGATCCTGTAAAAAACACACGATAGGATATTCCAATGTAATAATAAAGATTTTAACCAGTCCGGTGTAAAACACATGCATGGATGTTCCAATGGTAATAATAAAGATTTTAACCAGTCCTGTAAAAACACATGCATGTGATGTTCCAACATGTAATAATAAAGATTTTAACCAGTCCTGTAAAACACACGCATGTGATGTTCCAATGTAATAATAGAAGAATGTCACCAAGTATAGGGTAAACCACTTATACAAAGTTATTCCAATGTAATAATAAGCAATGGAATAACAACAGCTTCTCTTCATGAATAAGAAAGAATAACACCCCTTACATTTGGTAGGAGATTGAATATCGCAGCAGCAGTAAGAACAAAATACTCTTCTTCTTTCTCTCTTATTCTCTCTATACTTTCTCTCTCTATAGCTTGAATGAATTCGTGAAAATAATGAAGCCCTAGGCCTCTATTTATAGAAGATTTCTAGCTTAGCACCGCCAAGTGTGAAAAGGCAAGTGGCTTCGACGATTTGGTTTGACGCCTTTAATGTGAAACGACAAGTGGTTCGACGCTTTGTAATGTGAAACGACAAGTGGTTCGACGTCTGTAAAGGTAATTACTATTAACGAAGGTAAATACTATCGACGAAGGTAAATACTATTCACAAGGGTAATTACTATCGACGAAGGTAATTACTATCGACGAAGGTAAATACTATTCACAAGGGTAATTACTATTGACGAAGGTAATTACTATTGACGAAAGGTAAATACTATTGATGAAAGAGACTCTTAGATGATGACATATGAGCCCCCATAAAATAATCAAACTTACCACAAATTTTTTTTTCATCAACACATATTTAATCTTTCAACAATTATTAATCATTTATAACTTGTCGTCTCAATTATTGATTTAATACTATAACATATTATACATGATGATATCTTTGTGACAATAATTGAATCAATAATATAAGAGATATGATGCAAAGTGATTATCAGAGCAATAATTGAAGCATAAATTGAGTGACTTCTCACGTAAGCATCAATAATCAATACCGTGTGCTACTACGCAACTACGCCAGACATCGTATTTTTACCAACGGGTAGTTCAACAGCTTTAATTCGGTAACACCTCCGCCGTTATTTTTATAAAATATTTTTGTCGCTTTCTCAATCGACAATAATTCCGTTGTGGGGTCCACCAATGATTGAGCCATTTATATTTAATATTCCCTAACAAAAGAATATTCCCCACCAAAACGAATATTTTATAACAACTTGCATACTTTGCAAAATTTATAAATATTACCCACAACTATAACATTATATCAAATTTATTCCATAATATTCAAAAATAATATTTATAGAAAAATTCATCTTTATTTATAAAAGTCGGGTCTTACAACCTCCCTTCTTATGAAATTTCGCCCTCGAAATTAGGGTACGACACTCTGTATGTCAAGAGGTAAGGATACCTTGATTTCATTTCGATTCTAACTCCCAAGTCATTTCCTCAACATCGTGGTTCCTCCACAAAACTTTGACTTCGAGGTATAACCTTGAGCGTAGAATATGTTCCTTCTTATCCAAAATTTGAACAGAACCTCTTCATACGCCAAATCTTCCGCTATTTCGTCCGGCTTCTAACTCAATAATATGGTTCGGGTCTTTCACATATTTACGTAATATAGATATGTGAAAAACGTTATGAACACGAGACATATTTCAAGCAGAAAAGCGAGTCTATAGCCCACGCCCTACTCGATCGAGGATTAAAATGGACCGATGAATCGAGGGTTAAGTTTTCCTCTCTTCCAAATCTTGTAACTCCTTTCCATGGAGCAACTCTTAACAACACATGATCTCCTATATCGAATTCCACGCCCTTTCGATGAAGATCAAGATAACTCTTTGTCGATTTTGTGAGGTTTTTATACGTTGTCGGATCGTTTGAATCTTTTTCCGTAGTCATACGTATTCAACTCCGGCCCCAACAACGCTGCTTCACCCACCTCATCCCAAAGATAATCGAGAACGACACTTTCTTCCATACAACGCTCAAATGGAGCCATGCCAATACTTGCTTGATAACCGTTGTTGTAGGAAAAAACTCCACCAATGGTAAGAACTTGTCCCAACTCCCTTGAAATCAAGGACACAGAGTCTTAATAGATCTTCAAGAGTTTGAATAGTCCTCTCCGATTGTCCGTCCGTCTGAGAGGATGATATGCCGAAGCTAAATCGTAAGTCTGCGCTCATAGCTTTTTGCAAACTAACCCAAAATCGTGAAGTGAATCTTGGGTCTCGATCGAAACTATGGATACCGCAAGATACCATGCGCCTTACAATCTCGTTTATGTACATACGAGCAAGACGTTCAAGTGTATAAGTTTCTCGTATTTCGTAAGAAATGAGCGCACTTGGTCAACCTATCAACAATGACCCAAATCGCATCAATGCCTTGAGAAACCTTAGGAAGACCCCAGAATCTAAATCCATGGTAATGTGCTCCCACTTCCATTCTGGAATTTCAAGTGGTTGCAATGGACCTTTTTGGTACTTGATGCTCCGCTTTAACTCGCTTGACAAGTTAGACACCTTGAGATAAATAAATATTATCTCTCTCTTCATATTGCTCCACCAAAATGTATGACGAATATCATGATACATTTTGGTACTCCCAAGATGGATTGCAAATGGTGTGTTGTGTGCCTCCATCATGATATTATACTTTAAATCGTATCGTTAGGAACACAAAGTCCGAGTCGACTCAAGTATTCCTTCTTCATCGATTCTTGCTTCCTAAGATAAAGCACCTTCAGACTTTCTTCCTCATACGCATCGCCTCCAAATCCAGAAGCTTGAAAGCAAATTTAACTTTATCAATTAAAGTCGGTTCTACTCAGATACTCGCTTATCATCACATGCGTCCCTCGAGTCTTTAATTCTATCTCCATCCTTTGCAAGTCACACAAAATGGGTCTTTATAGGCTGACAATATCGCACTCGATTGCATATGATTTTCTACTCAATGCGCCCACCTACCACGCTCGCTTTTCCGTGATGGTATCGATGGTACGATCATAATCTTTCAATGCTTCAAGCCAACGTCGTTGTCGCATGTTGAGTTCCTTTTGAGTGAAGAAATATTTGAGGCTTTTATGATCCGTAAAGATCTCCACTTTCTCCCCATACAAGTAATGCCTCCAAATTTTAAGTGCAGAAGATATAAATGCTAACTCTAGATCATGAGTAGGATAATTCCTCTCATATTCTTTGAGTTGTCATGAGGCATAAAGCTATTACTTTCCATGTTGCATGAGAACACATCCCAAACCTTGCCTCAAGCATCATCAGAGATGACAAATCCTCCGAGCCAGATGGTATTGTCGTAACAGTCTTTGAAATAAGTCTCCTCTTGAGTTCTTGAAAACTCTTCTCACATTCTTCGCCTCCAACCGAACTTTGTATCTTTCCGAGTCACCGAAGTCAATGGAATAGCGATTCGAGAAAATCCTTCCACGAATCTCCGATAATAACCAAATAAACCGAGAAAGCTACGATTTCTATCATCGATTTAGGTTGTTCCCACTTTGAATAGCTTCAATCTTTCTTTGGTTCAATGAGATATTCCATGACTTGATACCACGTGCCCAAGGAATGCTACTTCTTCAAGCCGTAACTCGCATTTCTTCAACTCGCATAAAGCTTATATTCACGGTTTTGGAGTGTCACCCTCAAGTGTTGCTTTCATGATCTTCACGGCTTTTGGAATAAATAAGGATGTCATCAATAAAGACGACCACAAAGTGATCTAAATATTCCTTGAATACTCGGTTCATCATATCCATGAAGGCAAAGAGGAGCATTAGTCAATCCAAAGGACACGACTAGGAATTCATAATGCCCGCATCGAAGTTCTCGGCGAGTCGCCTTTGGAATGTCACGGTTCTAATCTTCAATTGGTGATATCCTAACGAAGATCAATCTTTGAAAAGAATTTGGCTCTTTGCAACCGGGTCAAACAGTCATCAATACGTGGCAATGGATACCTATTTTTGATGGTGACGTGATTCAACTCCCGATAATCAATACAAAGTCGCATACTCCCATCTTTCTTCTTCACGAATAGTAATGGTGAGCACCCCAAGGAGAAGTACTAGACGAATAAAGCCAATGTCTAACAATTCCTCGCAGCTGGGTCTTTAACTCCTCAAGTTCAATAGAGCCATTCGACATGGGGCTTTGAAATAGGTTTTGTACGGGTTCAAGGTCGATACAAAATTCAATTTCACGCCTGGGGTAGGCCAGAAGTTCTTCTTCGGGAATACGTCGTGAAATTTATTAACAATAGAAATATCGCTTAAAACCGACGATTTTTTATTTAAATCATGATATGAGCTAAGAAAGCTTGACATCCGCTTTTCAATAAACGAATAGCTTTATGGCTTGAGATGACCGTGATTGATTTTAATGGTTTGGTCGTTTGAATTGCATAATAGGTTGATTAGGAATATGAAAGCTAACAACCTTACGAAAACAATCAATTTTGCATGATAAGTAGTTAACCAATCAATCCCTTTGAATCACGCCAAATGCAAGTATTTTTAATGAAATAAGATCGACAGTAATGTGAGGGTACCGATTTGAACCAAACAAGACTTATAAACAAAGGATGTAATGAAGGTTTCTCCCAACGAGTTTCCACAGATAAGTCAAAGTCTAATTTCTCCTGAGTCAAATTTAATCGATGAGCGCAAGTAGAGAAATAAAAGAATGGGTAGAACCGTATCAAATAAAGTATAGACTTCATTAGAGTTTATGATAAGCTTACCCGTGATGACCTCATTCATTCGGATTCCTTGCTCTTTGGGAGGTCACAACAAATGCTCTCCTCAGACTACCGGCTTTGAATTTTCATGGATGGCCTTTGGTGCCTCCATCCTAGCTGAATTTGTCTTCTGTGAAACGACAAAATCGAGCTAAGTGACCTTCTCTTCCACAATTATAACACGCTTTTAGACTCGGCATGACGCAGCTTTGACCGATGTGTCCCTCTCCTCCGCATTTGAAGCATATAATAGGTGGTCTTTCTCCTTCCTTAACAATGGGTCTTTGGTCTTTGACGCCTTTCCATCATCATTGAATCTCCTTTTCTTGAAATGTCCATTCTTATTATTTTGGCCCCGATTACCACCGGCGTGGTTACCATATCCGCCTGTTGATTCCTCCACGCTTGTTGTCACCGCCTCGATGACTATTCTCGCCGGTATTATAATTTCGGCCACCGCTTCTTTTAGTTGCGTTGACTCATTATCGCGCTTCCACTAATCGAGCCCTATTTACAACATCCTCAATACAAACACGCTTTATGAGAAATAAGATGTCGACGATCTCCCGCTTCAAACCTCTTAAAAACATTCGCGCCATTCTTTCTTCATTATCCACCAAGTGGGACGCAAAACCGTGATAACTCCGCAAATTTTACCTCGTATCATGACACTGGCCATATTGTTTTGTTCCAACTTGATAAACTCCACCTTCTTTCATGTGGCGAATACTTTCGTGAAAGTATTTGTCGTTGAATGACTCTGGAACTTCTCCCAAGATATCTTCAAGATGCAATTTGGTTGAGTACGCTTTCTCGATTCCCACCAAGAATCCGCCTCCGCCACAAGAACATAAAGGCGGCAGTGGAACCTTTACTCCTCGAGCATCCCAAGACATCAAATATCTTGGTAATCTGCTTTATCCATGCTTCCGCCGTAAGTGGTTTTGCTCTCCCTTAAACTCCGGTGGTCCTAGCTCCTTAAATTGTTTAGCGGTGACCGCCTCGAGAGTTTTCCGTGTTTCCACCTACGCTTTTGGGATGAGAGTCGCTCTCGCTCATTGTTGCATAAATTGCATAAAAGCCTCCGAACATTTGATCATTCGTCATTTGGTCAAGTGTTGTTGTTTGCATGAGGATTGTCGCCTTCGATGCACATTATCCCGATTATTGATATGTGGTGAATCAACAATCGCTCAAGGCCCATTGCTATTCTCAACATTCTCGATATCATTTTCAGATATCGCCACAAAACAAAAGGTTAATTGACATGTAACAAATTATCCTATCTTCTCGACCAACCAATAAAATATCACATAAACTTAGGTAGGTCATACTAGCGAAGGTATTCCCTGTCTCTCCCTCCTAGTACTATTCTCACATCTTAGCCAGGATCATATCCCTAAGCTCGATACCAAATGTGACGCCCCCAAAATTAGGTATACATCACCCATCTTGGGTCGACACTTACATGGTACGTAATTTAAAACAACTTATTAACATAACTGCTGTACAATACGACATAAATCGTGAGTTTAAATACAAATATCGCTCTACTAGATATTATACAAACTCAAATAAAAAGTCCTCATTACAATTATTATCACACTATTTTACGTAATAGTGAGGACTACTAATGCTATCTTGAGACCATCACTGCGTTTCCCACTCGTCCCAAATTTATATTATCATTTCACAAGAGAATAAAGTGAAAGAAAGGGTGAGCTCAACTAGCCCAAGAAGAAATATTATGACTAAGATAATGCGAATAAATTATCAATAGTCTTCAATAATGTTAAACCGATAAAATACAATGAATAACCAAGTTTAAGCTGCAATGAATATCGCAATCCATTAAAAGAGTCGTAGAAAAATAAAGTCTACTATCTTTTTAGGTTTAAAAGGTTTTTCATCATCATTTATAGTTTGAGACTCACTTTTTAATAAATATTTCACATCATCGAATCACCCCTCGCACTACTACCAAGATATTCTTTAGTATCACGACCACAATTATTCATGCACTCACGCCAAGAATATTTGTGTATTCATTAATGGTCATGATCATGCCAACAATCGTCCCATCAATGCACTACTACCATCGAGGATTTTTATCACATCATTTGTAACATTACTACTCATGATTACACCGAATAGTCTCGTCATAATCATACCAAGTCCATCTATGCACTACAGCCACCACGTAATGACTTTCAAAAAATATAAACATGAGGATGATGACAATGATATAAGAATTCAATAAAACAAGTTCAAGAATTATTTTATCCGAATTATTAACGTCCAAATTGTCAACATGATCATCGTTTTGTAGAGTAAAATTCAAGAATGATCGTAAGAATATTTCCATGAAAAGATATTTGGATGAAACGCAAATATCAAGGATATTCTACTAATTTCATGGAGTATAGAAGTCAAAGTTTTAACCAACCGGGTATAATAAAGAATGGAATAACAAAAGAAATCACCATGCATGCGATAGATCGCATGCATACGTGTTATTCCAATGTAATAATAAATAATCTGAACTGTGTCGTGAAATTCACACCGACAGTGATGTTCCAACAGTAATAATAAAGATGGAACCAGATCCTGTAAAACACACGAGATAGATATTCCAATGTAATAATAAAGATTTTAACCAGTCCGGTGTAAAACACATGCATGTGATGTTCCAACAGAATAATAAAGATTTTAACCAGTCCCGTAAAACACATGCATGTGATGTTCCAAATGTAATAATAATAAAGATTTTAACCAGTCCTGTAAAAACACATGCATGTGATGTTCCAATGTAATAATAGAAGAATGTCACCAAGTATAGGTAAACCACTTATACAAAGTTATTCCAATGTAATAATAAGCAATGGAATAACAACAGCTTCTCTTCATGAATAAGAAAGAATAACACCCCTTACATTTGGTAGGAGATTGAATATTTGCGCAAAGTGTAAGAACAAAATACTCTTCTTCTTTCTCTTTATTCTCTCTATACTTTCTCTCTATAGCTTGAATGAATTCGTGAAAATAATGAAGCCCCAGCCTCTATTTATAGAAGATTTCTAGCTTTTTTCCGCCGTGTGAAAAGGCAAGTGGCTTGGACGAATCGGTTTGACGCTTTGTAATGTGAAACGACAAGTGGTTCGGACGCACCGTAATGTGAAACGACAAGTGGTTCGACGTCTGGTAAAGGTAATTACTATTAACGAAGGTAAATACTATCGACGAAGGTAAATACTATTCACAAGGGTAATTACTATTGACGAAGGTAATTACTTATCGACGTTAAGGTAAATACTATTCACAAGGGTAATTACTATCGACGAAGGTAATTACTATCGACGAAGGTAAATACTATTCACAAGGGTAATTACTATCGACGAAGGTAAATACTATCGACGAAGAGACTCTTAGATGATGACATATGAGCCCCCATAATATAATCAAACTTACCACAAATCATTTTTTTTCATCAACACATATTTAATCTTTCAACAATTATTAATCATTTATAACTTGTCGTCTCAATTATTGATTTAATACTATAACATATTATACGGATGATACTTTGTGACAATAATTGAATCAATAATATAAGAGATATGATGCAAAGAATTATCTTGTGTAATAATTGAGCATAAATTGAGTGACTTCTCACGTAAGCATCAATAATCAATACCGCGTAAGCTACTTACGCACTACGCCAGACATCGTTTTTTACCACCGGGTAGTTCAACAGCTTTTAACGGTAAACACCTCCGCCGTTATTTTTATAAAATATTTTTGTCGTTTTCTCAATCCGACAATAATTTCATTAGGGGTCCACCAATGATTGAGCCATTATGATTTAATATTCCCTAACAAAAAAGAATATTCCCCACCAAAACGAATATTTTATAACAACTTGCATACTTTGCAAAATTTATAAATATTACCCACAACTATAACATTATATCAAATTTATTCCATAATATTCAAAAATAATATTTATAGAAAAATTCATCTTTATTTATAAAAGTTGGGGTCTTACATTTTTTGTAGTGTTTTGCATAGTGTTGCGTAGTGTTTTGCATAGTAAAATGTTTTTATATAAATAGAATATATGATATTTTATTTAAAAGATTTTGCTTTAAATATGGATAGTCAGATTAAAGTAAATCAATCTGGACCGTTCATGGATTAATTACTATGCATTCTATTTTCCTATAAATAAAGCTCATTCCTTCATTATTTTCTTACTTAATTCAATTGAAACTCTGTAGAGAGAAATTATAGAGAGAAGCTATAGAGAGAAAATCTATAGAGAGAAAGAAGAAGAGTATTCTCGGTACTTCACTACTTTGATATCCAAAGTGTCTTTTACTAGAGGGATATTATTTGTTGTACATCTGTAAGGGGTATTATTCTTTCTTATTCATGAGGAGAACTTCATTATTCCATTCATTATTATTCTGCTGAATAACTCCTGTAAAAGTGGCATACCCTATACATAACCTCGTGATCATGCTTGATACCCTATACTTGGTGAAATCTTTATATTATTCCATTCTTATTTATTCATTGAATAACTCAGTATCGCTGAATCCCCTATACTTGGTGATCTTCTTCTCATTATTCCATTCTTTATTATTACTTTGGAATATCCTCATCGTGTGTTTTTACACCTTGACACGGGTTCTATTGTTTATTATTCTCGCATTTATTATTCATTGGAATATCCTCGTACGTGTGTTTTACACCTAACCGGTTCCATTGTTTATTATTCAAAGATTTATTATTCATTGGATCATCCTGTCTTGGTGTGAATTTCACGACTGGTTTCGTTATTATTATTCTATCGGAATAACTCGCCTATGCGAAATACCGCATACGTGGTGATTTCTTTTGTTATTCCATTCTTTATTATACCTAGTTGGTTAAAACTTTGACTTCTATACTCCATGAAATTAGTAGAATATTCTTGATATTTAAGCGTTTCATCCAAAGATATTTTCATGGAAATATTCTTCCGATCATTCTTGAATTTTACTCTCACAACACAATATCTTGTTGACAATTTGACGTTAATAATTCCTGGATAAAATAATTCTTGAACTTGTTTTATTGAATTATTATGTCATTATCATCATCCTCATGTTATATTATGTTATCTTTGGCTTACGTGCATAGATGAACTTAGTATGATTATGACCGTGGATCATTCGGTATAATCACGGCTTGTTATAAATGATGTGATAAAAGTCCTCGATGGCTCGTAATGCGATGGATAGTTTTTGGTATGATTATGACCGGGGTGATTCGGTATAGTCATGACCATTGATAATTTGATGAAAATCCTTGACCGTAGGTACGAGGATGATTAGATATTGTGGTTTATTCATTAAACCGAGTCTTAGTGATAAAAATTGATGAAAACCTTTTAAAACCTAAAAGATAGTAGACTTTATTTTCTACTTGACTCTTTTAATGGATTGATATTCCGCTGCGAGCTTAAACCGGTTGTCTATTGTATTTTATCGCTTTAATATCATTGTTGAAGACTATTGATAATTTATCCTGCATTATCTTAGTCATAATATTTCTTACTGGGCTAGTTGAGCTCACCCTTTCTTTCACTGTTCTCTTCAGGAAATGAGAATATAGCGGGGATGAGTCGGGAAAAAGAGTGATGGTCCTGAAGATAGCATTAGTAGTCCTCACTATTCTGTTAAATAGTGTGACAATAAATGTAATGAGAACTCCTTGAGTATGGATATTGTCTAAATGACAATATTTCTATTAGAACTCTCGCTTTATGTATTGTCGTATGTTACACACGGATGTATAATTAAGTTTGTATTTAAATTTATGTACCATGTAAGTGGCGACCCAAGATGGGTGACGATACCTAATTTTGGGGCGTCACGGTTGGTATCGAGCTTAGGGATATGATCCTGCTAAGATGCGAGATAAGAACTAGGAGGGAGATACGGGGAATTCCTCACTAGTATGACCTACCTAAGTTTATTTGTTATTTAATTGGCTGGTCGAGTATAGGGATAATATTTGATATATTAATTAACCCTTTTGTTGTGGCGTTGTTTGGAAATGGCAAATTAAAATATTCACAATGGAGTGAATGTGACCGTTGTGACACCTTTAATCACTAATCGAGTTAATGCAATGGTCGACGAGGAACAAATTAGAGATATCCACGTAGTGAATGAAGAACTAATTGTTGCACCTTGAGCTAGTTGCAGAGGTAGCAGTGAGAATGAGGAAGAAGAGGAAGAAGAGGAACCCCGAGGAGAATCGGTTAGAAGAAATTTATGATCAAAACTTAGAATTACAAAATCGTGTTCGTGACCTGTAAGAACAAAGTTGAAGAACGACAAACGGTCAGGAACAAAGGGATACAACAATTCAAAATTGGGTTACCCGATATGTGATGCTCGAACAAAAATCACGCTTTGGCGAGGTGTAAGATATTAAAGTTGAATCGAGAATTTAAAAATCAAAGATCACCGAAAGAAGAAGAAACAACTGAACGAAGGAGAATAGACGATGCATGGGTAAAAGTCGCGCACAACACGTTGATAGTGTAGAAAAAGACGTCCGATCCAATAAAGCCAAAATAGATGAAATGGACTTTGCTTTTGGAAAGAAATTGGGAGAACCCAACATCGAATTGAATTACCCTATGCATAGAGGTCAACCCGAATTCGATATGGATCGAGAATAATGATTCAAATCATGGATCGTGAATGTGAAGAAGCACTTAAGGGTGGAATGTACCCTATAGTAAAAGTCAAACTTCGGTAATTTAAGCGAGGCGTTTTTATTGAAAACCCTAACAAAGTTATTACGGGTAAATTAATTATTACGAAGTCTATACTTTATTCAATACAAGTTCTACCCACTTTTTATTCTACCTAGTTGTGTTCAATGTTTAAATTTGACTCAAAAAAATTAGACTTTGATTTATCTATCAAAACTTCGTTGGGAGAAACCTTTGTTACCTCCAATCGCTTATTAATCTTGTTGTTTCAAATAAACACTTTCACGATCTTATCTCTTTGAAAATACTTGCCTTTGAGGTAATTTTTGAAAACGATTGATTAACTACTTATTATTCTTTTTGTAAGGTTGTTAGCTTTCATATTCCTAACCAACCCGTTATACTGAATTCAAAGTAAACCAAACCCTAAAGTTAATCAACCGTTATATCAAACCATAAGTAAAGAGCCCGATCCTTTCGTTGTTGACTTCCTTGTGTGGAATGCACCGGCCGGACTTTCTCAGAGGCGACGCCATGAATGAAGATGACAAGTTGATAGGTATCATTGTGAGGTGCTATATCTAGGTTAAAGGATAGAAGTCACAATTGGTATCAATGTAACGTATCATCTAAGTCTTGGATAAGAGTAGCGCTTTTGAATGATATTTCTATCATTAATAATTTTCTTGACGTATTCTTGAAGATTTCCTAGCCTACCCTAGGCGTGAAATCGAATTTTGTATTGACCCCAAAGAAAAAACCCATTTCTTAAACCCTCAAATATTTCTTCAACTAAAAGGATCTGTTTACGAGGATTATGATGAAAGTCATAATAAAAGCATTGGACTAATAAAAATCATGGGTATATGAAGTATTAGTAAGTGTTATGATGAGTTGTGTTGGTTATTATGTGAAAACATGAAAGTTTCTTAGAAATCACAAAGAGTTGAAAATCAGATTTTGGTAAAAAACGTAACATGAAATTCAATTGACCATATCTCCTATTATATTTTGAATTTTTGAGTGTGGTTAAGTCCTAGATTTAGATCTATGAGTTTTGTAGCTTATCCAAGTGAAATCACTGAAAAAGGTGCTGTAGATTTTCGTGTGGACTGAATTTAGCAAAAGAGTCCAAAGCTGCAAATTACAAAAACGCTACTGCCCAGAAACTTTAAGGGGCTGTTTCGGCCACTAAATTTATGTGAAAAATTCTGGCCTTTTGGGACATGAAAATATATGTTATAAAGTACCTCCTGTCCAAAAATGAGCTCATTCTAACTTAAAATGAACAAGTTATGACCATTTCAATATTTAGGTTTTTTAACGAAAATGCTATAATCGGAGTTCTATAACTCCAGATGACCATGAAATTTAAATCGAGGCTCACATTAACATGTGTAAGGTCCTGCCAAGATTTGGAAATTTTGGAGTTAAACTTGAGGTAGCTAATTTCTTAAGGAATTAATTAGAAATTGATTTTTGAAAAATAGTAAATGAATTTTAAAAATTCCGAGAAAAATATATTTTCATCATGGGACTATATTATGCTAAATCCCAGAAAAGAAATATTTTTGGGACTGATTTGGTATTTTTCATGAAAATAGTTTAATTACTGAACATATGAGTTAAATATGTTATGTGAAGTATGAAAGTTGAAAATAGGATTTTATGGCTGAGAATCCTATATAGAGTATATGCATATTTTTTGATGAGGGATTTGATAATTGGTGATGATATCTTATGAGTATGGCAGTTTTGAATGATTAAATGCATTATATGGTAAAGCGTAAACAATTGAGATAAATTGTTTATAAATTTAAGAAGTATTGTTATAATATTAATGATATTAGATTATGAGATTATTAAGTGATTGATAACATGGGGATATTCTTGAATCTCGGATAAATTATATTATAAATGTTTAATATTTATCCTTTATCTCATTTGATTGATTCTTTATATCATTATCCTCACGCTTATATTATGTTGAAAGTCATCTCATGGCACAGAAGTGCATAGATGGACTTGGTATGATTATGACCGTGGATTGTTCTAAGGTATAATCATAACCGTAATTAAAACACGATTATCTTTGGTCGTAGTGCATGGATAATTTGTGGTCGTTAATACTAATGAATACACGATTATCTTTAGTAGTAGTGCATGGATAATTTGTGGTCGTGATACTAATGAATACACGATTATCTTTGGTAGTAGTGCATGGATAATTCGTGTTCGTGATACTAATGAATATCCTTGGCTTTCAGTGCGAGGATGATTCGATGATATGAATTAATTATTGAGTTGAGTCTCAAAGAATGAAATATTAATTCATGGATGTAAAAAAATCATCTTTGGTAGTAGTGCATTGATAGACTTGGTATGATTATGACCACGAATTATTCTAATATAATCATGATCAGAATTGAAAACACGAATATCCTTGGCCAAGAGTGCATGGATAATTCGTGGTTGTGATACTTATTAAGTCAAGCTGCGTCAAAGATTATTGGTTTTACAAATTGTATATCTTTAAATTTCAGAAGTGCAAATATGAATTGTTAATGAATATCTTTGGCGGATCATGAAGATGAATTTAATATTTTAACAACAAAGGTATTCAAGGTATCCTCATCTCTTTATCATACAGTATCGCACTTCTAATTTCGAGGGCTGAAATTCCATAAGGAGGGAGATTGTGAGACCCCAGATTTTATCAATAAAGATTTAAATTTTGTCGAATTTTTTTAATATTATGGTGTGAATTTGAGATAAATATTATAGTTGTGGGTAGTATTTATAAATTTTGCAAAGTATGCAAGTGGTTATATTATATTCGACCGGTCTGGGAATATTCGGTTTAGCAGGAATATTCGTACAACTACTCAATCATTGGTGGACCCTTATAACAAAATTATTGTTTGATTGATAAAACGACAAAAATATTTTATTGAAATAACGGCGGAAGTTTTACTGCTTGATCTTCGTTGAACTACTTTCGGTAGTAAAAAATAAGAATACGTGTGGTTGCATAAGTAAGTACACCTGTATTGATTATCGATGCTTATGTGAGAAGTCACCAGTTTGATTCCATTATTGTCGATTAATAATATGAATTATTATAGCGATAATGACGCTTTTGTTTTATTCATATTATTAACGTAATAAAACGAAACATCTTTTATATAAAATAGAATACTTTATTAAAATTATTCTATAAATAGAATATATTATATTTTATTATGCATAGTGTTGCGTAGTGTTTTTTCGTAGTGTTTTGCATAGTGTTGCATAGTGTTTGCATAGTAAAATATTTTTATATAAATAGAATATATGATATTTTATTTAAAAGATTTTGCTTTAAATATGGATCGTCGATTAAAGTAAATCAATCTGACCGTTCATGGATTAATTACTATGCATTCTATTTTCCTATAAATAGAAGCTCATTCCTTCATTATTTTCTTACAATTAATTCAATTGAAACTCTAGAGAGAAATTATAGAGAGAAGCTATAGAGAGAAAATCTATAGAGAGAAAGAAGAAGAGTATTCGGTACTTCACTACTTTGATATCCAAAGGTCTTTTACTGCAGTGAGGATATTATTTGTTGTACCCGTAAGGGGTATTATTCTTTCTTATTCATGAAGAGAACTTCATTATTCCATTCATTATTATTACATTGGAATAACTTTTGTAAAAGTGGCATACCCTATACATAACTTTGATACGCTGGCATACCCTATACTTGGTGAAATCCTTATATTATTCCATTCTTATTTATTCATTGGAATAACTCATATACACTTTAATCCCCTATACTTGGTGATCTTCTTCTGTTATTCCATTCTTTATTATTCTGCTGGAATATCTTGTCGTGTGTTTTACACCTTGACACAGTTCCATTGTTTATTATTCCGCATTTATTATTCTCGTTGGAATATCACATGCATGTGTTTTACACCTACTTCGGTTCCATTGTTTATTATTCAAATTTATTAATCTGTTGGATCATCCCGCTTGTGTGAATTTCACGACTTTCGGTTCCGTTATTATTATTCTATTGGAATAACTCGCTATATGCGAAATACCGCATGCATGGTGATTTCTTTTGGTATTCCATTCTTTATTATACCTAGTTGGTTAAAACTTTGACTTCTATACTCCATGAAATTAGAAAAATATTCTTGATATTTGCGTTTCATCCAGTATATTTTCATGGAAATATTCTTCCGATCATTCTTGAATTTTACTCTACAACACAAAGATTCTTGTTGACAATTTGACGTTAATAATTCTGGATAAAATAATTCTTGAACTTGTTTTATTGAATTATTATGTCATTGTCATCATCCTCATGTTATATTATGTTATCTTTGGCTTACGCATGCGTAGATGAACTTAGTATGATTATGACCAGGGATCATTCGGATAATCAATGGCTTATTATAAATGATGTGATAAAAGTCCTCGGTGGCACCGTAATGCAAGTTGATGGATAGTTTTTTGGTATGATTATGACCAGGGGTGATTCGATATAGTCATGACCATTGATAATTTGATGAAAATCCTTGACCGTGGTACATGGATGATTAGATATTGTGGTTTATTCATTAAACTGAGTCTTAGTGATAAAAATTGATGAAAACCTTTTAAAACCTAAAAAATAGTAGACTTTATTTTCTACTTGACTCTTTTAATGGATTATATATTCCGCTGCAGTTAAACTGGTTGTCTATTGTATTTTATCAGTTTAACATTGTTGAAGACTATTGATAATTTATCCTGCATTATCTTAGTCATAATATTTCTTACTGGGCTAGTTGAGCTCACCCTTTCTTTCACTGTTCTCTTCAGGAAATGAGAATATAGCGGGGATGAGTCGGGAAAAAGAGTGATGGTCCTGAAGATAGCATTAGTAATCCTCACTATTCTGTTAAATAGTGTGACAATAAATGTAATGAGAACTCCTTGAGTATGGATATTGTCTAAATGACAATATTCCTATTAGAACTCTCAGTTTATGTATTGTCGTATGTTACACGACAGATGTATAATTAAGTTTGTATTTGAATTTATGTACCATGTAAGTGGCGACCCAAGATAGGTGACGATACCTAATTTTGGGGCGTCACAAATATCTATGGCCCATAGTGCAAAGATGAGCAGTGTTGAGATGAATACGACCGATCGATGAATATCTTTGGCCTGTAGTGCAAAGATGAGCAGTGTTTAGATGAACATGACCAATCGATGAATATCTTTGGCTCAGTAGTGCAAAAGATGAATATTTGATTCCAGATGTATGTTGATTGATGTTACAGGGATAAAAGATAGACGACGAACTTTTAAATTCATATATAGAAGATAGTAGTTGCATTCTCTACTTAACTCTTCTAATGAATTATTATTTTCGCTGCGAATATTGGTTTAAAAACTTGTTGTCTATTGTATTCTATTAGTTTTTTTCCCCGTTGAAGACTAATGATAATTTGTTGTATATTATCTTAGTCATAATATTCTTTACTGGGCTAGTTGAGCTCACCCTTTTCCTTTTTGTTCCATTTTTCTTCTCAGGAGGTGAGAATGGAGCGAGTACTAGTCGGGGTATGGAATGAAGGTTCTAAAGAGAGTTGTTTAGTAGTCCTCACCATTATTATAAAATAATGTATTAATAATTATGATGGGGATTTATTTGCGTGTGGATATTGTCTAGATGGCAATATCTGTATTTAAACTCACAGTTTATATGTTGTAATAATAAAGTTGTAGTTATTTCTGTACCATGTATTTGGCGACTCAGAATGGGTTGGATGGAATGGACCTATTTTGGGGGCGTCACATATAAGCTATGACTTGAACTTGCACCGTATAGCAATACTCAAAATATACTCAAAATACTCACAAGAATACGCTCGATAATATAGAGAGAAAACTTGATTTACGGTGTAATTTTCAATTCTAACCTAAGCACCTATTTATAGGAAAATGCTTAGAACACCAAAACAGAAAATTTAATATAATATTAATATATAAATTAAATTTTCCTACGCCAACCCTCCAAGAACTTAATTCAGCTCATTCAACACACATGTGTAACACACCATAATGAAAAAAATGTTTTTGTTATTTAAAATATTTTAAACTTCCAAAAATCAATTATTTCGGAACTTCGGAACTTCAATAATTCACAATAAATAGCCTTTTGTCAGAAAATTCGAAACTCACGACTTTTTATAGGAAATTAAATTCTCTACAACTTTACAGAAGAATATTTTTCCAAATTCCAAACAGAAATTGACCGAAATCCACAAACGGGTGATTTTACAAGCTATAATCAAATTTAAGTCAAGAAATGGGATCCACCGACACATAAAACATGCTTTAAATATTTTTGGTAACAAAAATACTCTTCCTCCACATATACTCATATATCCCACATTCATCGTAAAAATATCATCATTATTGTAAGACCCCAACTTATTATTAATGAAATTTAATTTTCTCTATTTATTATTTTGAAATAGTAAGGGTCGATTTGATTAATGTGGATAGTTATGGGTAAAATACGCAAATATTTAGAATAAGCAAGTGGTTATAAAATATTCATTGTCGTCGGGGAATATTCGTTTGGTCGTGGAATATTCTTACTGTCGGGGAATATTAAACAACTTATATTTGTCGTTTTCTTCATCCAATCGCTTTCCGTTATGGGGCTCATAAAAGATTGCATACTATCAATGCATTTAATATTCCCACGGTAGTAGAATATTCCACGACCAAACGAATATTCCCTTTACGACAATGAATATTTTATAACCACTTGCTTATTCTAAATATTTGCGTATTTTACCCATAACTATCCACATTAATCAAATCGACCCTTACTATTTCAAAATAATAAATAGTGGAAAATAAATTTCATTTATTAATAATTTTGGGGTCTTACAGGATATTCCAACAGAATAATAAATAATGGAACCAGGTCATGCGTAAAGCACAGACAGGTTGTTCCAACAGAATGATAAAGAATGGAATAATAGAAGAGTTTCACCATGTATGCAGTACTTCGCATAGACAGGTTATTCCAACATAATGATAAAGAATGGAATAACAAAAGAATTTCACCAAGTATAGGGTAGCCCTCATTATACGAGTTATTCAAATGAATAATAAAGAATGGAATAATGTGTTCTCTTCTTCATGAAGACGAAAGAAAGAAATAATACCCTTACCTTAATAGGAGATTGAATCTGCAGAGAAGGTAGTAACATAATACTATTCTTCTTTCTCTCTTATTCTCTATATACTTTCTCTCTCTATAGCTTGAATTAATTCGTGAAAAATAATGAAGAACTAGACCTCTATTTATAGAAGATTTCTAGTTTAGCTCTTGCAATGTAAAAAAAAAAGTGGCTTGACGACTGGTGATGTAAAAAGAAAAGTGGTTTGCGAAATAATAGTCCGCCGCTACACCTCACATACTCCGCCGCTATACCGCCGCATGAGAATAAGAAGAAGATTCGCCTTACAAAAAGTTTAAAAATAAATAGATGTAACTTTTAATGTTCTGAGTTTTTTTTTATAACTATTTTGTTACTCATAAATAATAAAATGGTTACCTTTGTATGAATGGTTGGCTACCAACTGCATCACATTCAACGAAATTAGTAACTTAATAAAATTGAATTGGTTACCTTGGTCTGAAGGTTTGTCTACCAACTGCTCTGATACCAACTGTGACGCCCCCAAAATAGGTATACATCACCCATTCTGAGTTGTCAATACATGGTACAGAAACAACTACAACTTTATTATTACAACAGTAAAACTGTGAGTTTGAATACAAATATTATCTTCTGATAATATCTATACTCAAATAAATCCTCATCACATTTATTGATACATTATTTTATAAAAATGGTGAGGACTACTAAACAACTCTCTCTAGAACCTTCATTCCATACCCCACTAAGCACTCGCTATATTCTCGCCTCACGAGAAGAAAAATGGAACAAAAGAAAAAGGGTGAGCTCAACTAGCCCAAGAAAAGAATATTATGACTAAAGATAATATACAACAAATTATCGTTAGTCTTCAACAGGAAAAATCTAATAGAATACAATAGACAACAAGTTTTAAATCAATATTCGCAGCCGAAAATAATAATTCATTAGAAGAGTTAAGTAGAGAATGCAAACTACTATCTTCTGTATTAATTTAAAAGTTCATCGCTCTATCTTTTATCCCCTGTAACATCAATCAATATATATCCGAATCAAATATTCATCTTTGCACTACAGCCAAAGATATTCATCGATTAATCATGTTCATCTAAACACTGCTCATCTTTGCACTACGGGCCAAAGATATTCATCGAAATCATTCATCTTTGCACTTCTGGCCAAAGATATTCAATAATATCATCATTTAAGACCGAGGATGATAAAAATATTTTTAAAGAAACGAATCCAAAGAAAACAAAATGACAAGGATTAAGGATTAAGGATTCATACTTTGTTTTATCCATGTCCAAAATACCTCAAAAATAATCATAGTGGTGTAAAATTCAAGAATGATCAAAACATGGATACAATCAAAGCTAGTATCCGAATAGATATTTTTTGGACGAAAAGGAAAATTTTTATTTTTCGATGAATAGTCTTAATATTAAGTGAATAATCTCAGTATCGTGAATAATGTCGTGATATCGTGAATAAGAACCCCGACACTAAAAGTTCCAAATTTGATTAAAAGTTCAGATCAATACTTGACATAATGATATTAGAATAAATAATATCATTAAAAAATAATATCCCTTACCTCGAAAGATCAAGACTTTAAATAAAAACACACTGGATATAGTGTAAGACCCCAAAATTTTTTTTAAATAAAAGGAATTTCCTTTATTTATTATTTTGAAATAGTATGGGTGGATTTGATTAATGTGGTAAAATGCGCAAATATTTTAAATAAGCAAGTGGTGATAAAATATTCATTATTGTTTGGGAATATTCGTTTGGTCGTGGAATATTCGTGATCTTTGTCGGAGAATATTATTAAATGCGACAGTAGCAAGATCTTTGTGGGCCCCATAGCGGAAAGAGATTGGATGAAGAAAACGACAAATATAAGTTGTTTATAAATAACTTGCGTAGTTATTCTGTATTATCTTGTTGGAATTCCGGTGGTTAAAACACACTTAATGCGCGTTGTTGAGCAGATGAACCGCAGTATTGCACCAATTATTGATTCTTACGTAAAAGGCACTACTCAATAATTGTTACGATAATTCTTCGCTTTAGTATTTTATTTTATTGATTCAATAATTCTTTGCATTGATATTTTATATTATTGTTGTTTCAATAAATTGTCATTACACAAGATTTTCCATTATCTAGACAATAATTCATATTATCCTAATAATATTATTAGAAAACATTATTGGCAATGTCTAGAAAGTTACATCAAGGAGAGGTTTGGTCACCTAATTGCGGCGCCAAAGAAGGAGAGATCCTTATTGAAAGCCCCTTTCCTGAGAACTACTGGTTGCAAGATCTTGTGATTCTGTAATATTATTTGTGAATAATTAATTATTGATTTATATGATGAGGAAAATATTGATTTTATGTGGATATAAATGGAGAAAATTTTTAAAGTGACAATTGTTGAAAATTGAAATTTTATCTTTTTCTGATAAAATAATTCATCTAAATATATTATTATATTTTAATAATATAATAATGGTGATATTTTTACAATGAATGTGGGATATATGAGTATACGAGGAGGAAGAATATTTTTGTGGCATTAAATGATTAACACATGTTTTGTGTGTCGGTGGACCCCATTTCTTGACTGAAATTTGATTATAGCCTGTAAAATTGTCCGTATGTGGATTTCGATCAATTTCTGTTTGGAATTTGGAAAAACTTTCTTCTGCAAAGTTGTAGAGAATTGAATTTCCTATAAAAAGTCGCGAGATTCAAATTTTCTGACAAAAGGGCTATTTATTATGAATTATTGAAGTTTTGAGTTCCGAAATAATTGATTTTTGGGAGTTTTAATTAATTATTTTGAGAAAAACGTTTTTGGTGAGTTTGTGAACCTCATTTAACATGTGCTATGGCTGAAATCAGATTTCAAAGGTGGGCTAAGGAATTTTGTTTATAAATAATATTATTATATTCAATTTTCTACTTTGGTGTTAAAGCGTTTTCCTATAAATAGGAGCTTAGATTAGAATTGAAAATCACACCGAAAACCAAGTTTTCTCTCTCTATATTATCGAGCGTATTCTTGTGAGTATTTTGAGTATACTTTAAGCATTTGCTATATCTGGTGCAAGTTCAAGTCATAGCTTTATATCCTGTGTTTCAACTAAAAAATCTTGACTTTCGAGGTAAGGGATGTTATTTTCTTCTCAAATGATATTATTTCTTCAATATCATTATCTTTGAAATATTGGTTGGAACTTTTATCAAATTTGGAACTTTTTTCATGTCGGGAGTTACTTATTCATGAGTTCTTATTCACGAGTTACTATTCATGAGTTCTTATTCACGAGAGTTACTATTCACGAGTACTATTCAGCTAAGCGTGAAGATGTTTTTTTGTGAAATTTCTATCTTTTGGTGTCTCGAGTTACTATTCATGTATACTGCACTATTCACGATATCTGACACTATTCACGAATACTGCACTATTCAATAGAAAAATAAAATTTCTTCTTTTCGTCCAAAATATCTATTCGGATACTAGCTTTGATTGTATCCATGTTTTGATCATTCTTGAATTTTACACAACTATGATTATTTTTGAGGTATTGTTGGACATGGATAAAACAAAGTACGAATCCTTAATCCTTAATCCTTGTCATTTTGTTTCAATTTGGATTCGTTTCTTTAAAAATATTTTCATCATCCTCGATCTTAAATGATATTATTATCGAATATCTTTGGCCCTCAGAGTGTGCAGAGATGAATGATTTCTTGATGAATATTGTGAGACCCCAGATTTTATCAATAAAGATTTAAATTTTGTCGAAATAATTTTTAATATTATGGTGTGAATTTGAGATAAATATTATAGTTGTGGGTAGTATTTATAAATTTTGCAAAGTATGCAAGTGGTTATATTATATGCGATTGGTGGGAGAATATTCTTGTTTAGCGAGGAATATTCGTGACAACTGACTCAATCATTGGTGGACCCCACAATGTAATTATTGTCGGATTGAGAAAAACGACAAAAATATTTTATTAAAATAACGGCGGAAGTTTTACCGTTGATAATCTTTGTTGAACTACTCGGTAGTAAAAAGTACGATGTAATGTGGTTGCATAGTAAGCGCCACGGTATTGATTATTGATGCTTATGTGAGAAGTCACCGGTTTGATTCCATTATTGTTATTAATAATATGAATTATTATAATGATAATGACGTTTTGTTTTACTCGTATTATTAACGTAATAAAATGAAACATCTTTTTATATAAAACAAAATACTTTATTAAAGTTATTCTATAAATAGAATATATTATATTTTATTATGCGTAGTGTTGCAGATAGTGTTTTGTGTGACGCCCCCAAAATTAGGTATACATCACCCATCTTGGGTATCCGACTTACATGGTATGTAATTTAAAAAACAACTTATTAACATAACGTAGGTATACAATACGACATAAACCGTGAGTTTAAATACAAATATCGTCTACTAGATATTATACAAACTCAAACAAAAAGTCCTCATTATGATTATTATCACACTATTTTACGAATAGTGAGGACTACTAATGCTATCTTCGTGACCATCACTCGTTTCCCGACTCGTCCCCAAATATATTATCATTTCAAGAAGAACAGGTGAAAGAAAGGGTGAGCTCAACTAGCCCAAGAAGAAATATTATGACTAAGATAATGCAGAATAAATTATCAATAGTCTTCAATAATGTTAAACTGATAAAATACAATAGACAACCAGTTTAACTGCAGCGGAATATGCAATCCATTAAAAGAGTCAAGTAGAAAATAAAGTCTACTATCTTTTAGGTTTTAAAAGGTTTTTCATCACTGTTTATAGCTGAGACTCAGCTTTAATAAATATTTCACATCATCGAATCACCCCGCACTACTACTGCCAAGGATATTCTTTAGTATCACGACCACAATTATTCATGCACTACGGGCCAAGAATATTTGTGTATTCATTAATGGTCATGATCATGCAAACAATCATCCATCAATGCACTACTACCAATGAGGATTTTTATCACATCATTTGTAACATTACGGTACCATGATTACACCGAATAGTCTCTCGGTCATAATCATACCAAGTCCATCTATGCACTACAAAAGCCATGATGACTTTCAAAAAATATAAATATGAGGATGATGACAATGATATAAGAATTCAATAAAACAAGTTCAAGAATTATTTTATCCGGGAATTATTAACGTCCCAAATTGTCAACATGATATCTTTGTTTTTGTAGAGTAAAATTCAAGACTCGATCGTAAGAATATTTCCATGAAAGATCTTTGGATGAAACGCAAATATCAAGGATATTCTACTAATTTCATGGAGTATAGAAGTCAAAGTTTTAACCAATCGGGTATAATAAAGAATGGAATAACAAAAGAAATCACCATGCATGCGATGTAGATCACATGCATGTGTTATTCCAATGAATAATAAATAACGGAACGAGTCGAAATTGAAATTCACAATCGGCTGTGATGTTCCAACGTAATAATAAAGATGGAACCAGATCCGTGTAAAACACACGTATAGGATATTCTAACGAATAATAAAGATTTTAACCAGTCCTGTAAAACACACGCATGTGATGTTCCAATGAATAATAAAGATTTTAACCAGTCCTGTAAAACACATGCATGTGATGTTCCAACAGTAATAATAATAAAGACGGAACCAGTCCGTGTAAAACACATGATGTGATGTTCCAATGAATAATAGAAGAATGTCACCAAGTATAGGGTAAACCACTTATACAAAAGTTATTCCAATGTAATAATAAGCAATGGAATAACAACAGCTTCTCTTCATGAATAAGAAAGAATAACACCCCTTACATTTGGTAGGAGATTGAATACTGCAGTTAGCAGTAGTAACAAAATACTCTTCTTCTTTCTCTCTTATTCTCTCTATACTTTCTCTCTATAGCTTGAATGAATTAAGTGAAAATAATGAAGCCCTAGGCCTCTATTTATAGAAGATTTCTAGCTTAGCACTACCGCCGCAGTGAAAAAAGCGAGTGGCTCAACGAATTTGGTTTGGCGCTTTTGTAATGTGAAACGACAAGTGGTTCGGCGCTTTGTAATGTGAAACGACAAGTGGTTCGACGTCTGTAAAGGTAATTACTATTAACGAAGGTAAATACTATTGACGAAGGTAAATACTATTCACAAGGGTAATTACTATCGATTTGAAGGTAATTACTATCGACGAAGGTAAATACTATTCACAAGGGTAATTACTATTGACGAAGGTAATTACTATTGACGAAGGTAAATACTATTCACAAGGGTAATTACTATTGACGAAGGTAAATACTATTGACGAAGAGACTCTTAGATGATGACATATGAGCCCCCAATAAAATAATCAAACTTACCACAAATCATTTTTTTCATCAACACATATTTAATCTTTCAACAATTATTAATCATTTATAACTTGTCGTCTCAATTATTGATTTAATACTATAACATATTATACGATGATCTTCGTGACAATAATTGAATCAATAATATAAGAGATATGATCGCAAAGAATTATCAGAGAATAATTGAGCATAAATGGTGACTTCTCACGTAAGCATCAATAATCAATACCGCTAGTGCTACTATGCAACTACGCCATTCATCGCATTTTTTACCACCGGGTAGTTCAACAGCTTTAATCGGTAACACCTCCGCCAAGTTATTTTTATAAAATATTTTTGTCATTTTCTCAATCCGACAATAATTACATTGTGGGGTCCACCAATGATTGAGCCATTATACGAATATTCCCTAACAAAAGAATATTCCCAGGCAAACGAATATTTTATAACAACTTGCATACTTTGCAAAATTTATAAATATTACCCACAACTATAACATTATATCAAATTTATTCCATAATATTCAAAAATAATATTTATAGAAAAATTCATCTTTATTTATAAAAGCTGGGGTCTTACATCCTTCCTTTCCATAATAATAGCATACCTTGAACTTGTTGGCGGTTTGAATCGATATGTCCCTCTTTCCCGCATTTATAAGCATATGATCGGTGGTCGTTCTCCTCCCTTAGAACCGATTCTCGCCGTAAGACCTTTGTCGTCTTCATACGGTCGTTGTTAAATCTCCTCTTTTAAAATCTCCTCCCGACTTGCTTCTTCTATTTTTATGGCCATGATTACCACCAGAGTGGTTATCATTTTTGTCCGTCTTTTTCTTTCTTCGCTGGTTATTGTTGTTTTGTTGATCGCTATCTCCGGTATGATCCTCGATTGTGGTCCCTACCCGACCGTACTAGTTATCTCGCTCTAATAATTGAGCTTGTTTACAACATCCTAATAGAGAGAAAATTTATGAGAAATGAGATATTGACGTATCTTAGGGGTTTCAAACCTCTAAGAAACATCCGCATAATACGCTCCTCATTCTCCACCAAATGAGGTACAAACCTCGGATAACTCGCAAACTTTGCCTCGTCTTCGGGACACCGCCATTGTTGTTTTGTTCTAATCTGATGAACTCCACTTCCTTCATATACGACGAACACTTTCGTGAAAGTATTTTTCATTAAATAGTTTTTGAAACGCCTCCCAAGACATCTTTGAGTCTACCGGATGTGTACGCTTCACAGATCAAGGCTGGCCTCTCCCAAGACTAACGATAATTTGTTGTATATTATCTTAGTCATAATATTCTTTATCGGGCTAGTTGAGCTCACTCTTTTTTCTTTTTGTTCCATTTTTCTTCCGAGGAGGCGAGAATATAAAGCGAAGTGCAGTCGGGTATGGAATGAAGGTTCTAGAGAGAGTTGTTTAGTAGTCCTCACCATTTTGTAAAATAATGTATCAATAAATGTGATGAGAATTTATTTGAGTATAGATATTGTCTAGAAGATAATATTTGTATTCAAACTCACAGTTTCTTGTTGTAATAATAAAGTTGTAGTTGTTTACGTACTATGTATTGACAACTCAGAATGGGTGATGTATACCTATTTTAGGGGCGTCACAATTATTATATTATTAAAATATAATAATATATTTAAATGAATTATTTTATCAGAAAAAGATAAAATTTCAATTTTCAACAATTGTCACATTAAAAATTTTCTCCATCTATATCCACATAAAATCAATATTTTCCTCATCATATGAATCAATAATTAATTATTCACAAATAATATTACAGAATCACAATATTGACAACCAGGCAGTTCCTAGGAAAAAGGGGGCTTTCCAATAAGAATTTCTCCTTACTGGCGCGCAATTAGGTGACCAAACCTCTCCTTAGACATAACTTTCTAGACATTGCCAATAATGTTATCTAATAATATTATTCAGATAATATGAATTATTGCTTCGATAATGAAAAATACTTGTAAATGACAATTATTGAAATAACAAAGAACATAAAATATCAACGCAAAGAATTATTAAATCAATAAAATCTTTGAGCGATAAATTATCGTAATCATTATTGAGTAGTGCCTTCTTACGTAAGAATCAATAATTGAGTGCAATACCGCAAAGCTTCTTGTGTTTTAACCACCGAGTATTTTTAATAGTATTAATTGTGAATAACTACGCCAAGTTATTTTTAAATAACTTGTATTTATCGTTTTCTTCATCCAATCGCTTTCCGTTATGGGGCCCATAAAAGATCTACAGCCATTCGCATTTAATATTCCCAAACGAGAAAGAATATTCCACGACCAAAACGAATATTCCCGACAACAATGAATATTTTATAACCACTTACTTATTTTAAAATATTTGCATGTATTTTACCCATAACT
Source organism: Panax quinquefolius (assembly GCA_020205615.1). NCBI lineage: Eukaryota > Viridiplantae > Streptophyta > Magnoliopsida > Apiales > Araliaceae > Panax > Panax quinquefolius. Next base: position 121,682,718 of record CM035158.1, read on the forward strand.
ATCCACATTAATCAAATCAACCCTTACTATTTCAAAATAATAAATAGAGAAAACTAAATTTCATTAATAATAAGTTGGGGTCTTACAACCTCCCTCCTTATGAAATTTCATCCTCGAAATTGACGACGCACTGTGTTTCAAAAGGTGAGGATACCTCGCTTTCATTTCCGCTTTCAATTCCCGTGTCATTTCCTCTATAGCATGATTCCTCCAAAAACTTTAACTTGTTGTATGACCTTTCTTGGCGTAGGACATGCTCCCTTCCTATCCAAGATCTTGACAGTACCTCCTCATACGCTAAGTCTTCTATCTATCTCGTCTGGTTCTAACTCTATAACGTGGTTCGGGTCTTTCACATATTTATGAAGTACGATATGTGAAACACATTATGAACACGAGACATACTTTGAGGTAACGCGAGTCTATAGGCTACATTTCCTACTCTCTATCAAGAATTTGAAATGGACCAATAAATCGTGGATTAAGCTTTCCTCTCTTCCCAAATCTTGTAACTCCCTTCTATGGAGCAACTCGCAACAATATATGATCCCCTATACTAAATTCCACGTCCTTTCAATGAAGATTCGCATAACTCTTTTATCGATCTTGTCCGCTTTTATATACGTTGTCGAATCATTTGGATCTTTTTCGTAGTCATATATACCAACTCGGTCTCAACAATGTTGCTTCACCCACCTCGTCCCCAACATACTTTGGAGAGCTGACATTTTCGTCCATATAATGCTTCGAATGGAGCCACACCTATACTTGCCTGATAATTGTTGTTGTAGGAGAATTCCACCAATGGTAAATACTTATCCCAACTACCCTTGAAGTCTAGGACACGTAGTCTTAATAGATCTTCAAGAGTTTGAATAGTCTATCGATTGTCCGTCTGCTTTGAGGATGGTATACCGAATGAATCGTAAATTCGTGCCCATAGCTTTTTGCAAACTAACCCAAAATCTTGAAGTGAATCTTGGGTCACTCCGAAACTATGGATACTGGCATGCCATGCAACCTCACAATCTCATTTACATATATACTAGCAAGACGTTCAAGGGAATAAGTCTCCCGCATCGGCAAGAAATGAGCAGACTTGGTTAATCTATCAACAATAACCCAAATAGCATTGATGCCTTGAGAAACCGTAGGAAGACCCGTAACGAAATCCATGGTAATGTGTTCCCACTTCCATTTCGAAATCTCAAGTGGTTGCAACGGACCCTTAGGTACTAGATGCTCCGCATTTACACGTTGACAAGTTAAACACGTTGAGATAAACTTTGCAATCTCTCTTCATAATGTTCCACCAAAATGTATGTCAAGATCACGATACATTTTGGTACTTCGAGATGGATTGCAAATGATGTATTGTGCCTCCATCATAATCTTGTACTTCAAATCGAGTCGTTTGGGACACAAAGTCCGGAGTGGACTCAAGTATTCCTTCTTCATCAATTCTCGCTTCGAATAGCACCTTCTTGTATTTTCTTCTTCATATGCGCATCGGCTCGGGGTGGGTGGCTTACAACCTTAACTTTTTCTATAAAAGTTGGCTCTATCGATATACTTGACATCATGGCACTCATTCCTGCATATGATCTTCTACTCAACGCTACGGCTACCACGTTCGCTTTTCCGGGATGGTATTGAATAGTGTGGTCGTAGTCTTTCAATAGCTCGAGCCAACGTCATTTAGCGTGTTGAGTTCTTTTTGAGTGAAAAAATATTTAAGGCTTTTATGGTATGAATATATCTCCACTTTCTCCCCATATAGATAGTGCCTCCATATCTTTAAGCGCGAAACGACATCGCGCGATTCTAGATCATGAGTAGGATAATTCCTCTCATATTCTTTAAGTTGTCGCGAGGCATAGGCTATGACTTTCCCACGTTGCATGAGAACACATCCTAACCCTTTTGCACAAGCATCATTTGAGATAACAAATCCATCCGAACCAGATAGTATTGTTAGAACAGGTGCCGAAATGAGTCTCCTCTTGAGCTCTTGGAAACTCCTCTCGCATTCCTCGTCCCATACGAATTTTATATCTTTCCGAGTCAAGTGAGTTAATGGAGTAGCGATTCGAGAAAATCCTTCCACGAATCTCCGATAATAACCAAATTAAGCCCGAAAAGCTACGTACTTCGGTCACCGACTTCTAAGTTATTCTCTAACTTTGTATTGCTTCAATCTTCGCCGGGTCCACGGATACTCCATGTTTTGACACCACGTGCCCAAGAAATGCTACTTCCTCAAGCCAGAACTCGCATTTCTTTAATTTGGCATATAATTTATTTTCACGAAGCCTTTGGAGTACCAGCTTCAAATGGTGCTCATGATCTTCATGACATTTGGAATATATGAGGATGTCATCAATAAAGATAACAACGAACTGATCCAAATATTCCTTGAATACTCGGTTCATCATATCCATGAAAGCCAGCGGAGCATTAGTCAATCTGAAAGACAGACTAAGAATTCATAATGCCCGCATCGAGTTCTAAAGCGGTCTTTGGAATATCCTCGCCTAATCTTCACCGATGATATCCGAGCGAAGATCGATCTTTGAAAAAATTATGCCCCTTGCAATTGGTCAAACAAGTCATCAATACGAGGTAGGGATACCTATTCTTGATGGTGACATGGTTCAATTCCCGATAGTCAATACAAAAGTCGCATTCTCCGCCTTTTCTTCTTTCTGAATAAAACAGAGCACCCCAAGGAGATGTACTTCAGTCCGAATGAAACCGATGTCCAACAATTCTGTAGTTGGACCTTTAACTCCTCAAGTTCAATAAGAGCCATTCGATATGGGGTTTTAGAAATGGGCTTTGTACCGTGTTCAAGATCAATAAAGAATTCAACTTCACGCTACGGGGTAGGCCGGAAGTTCTTCAGAAATACGTCGGAAAGTCAATAACAACAGGAATATTATTCAAATTTGACGTGTCTTTATTCAAATCCATAACATGGGCTAAGAAAGCTTGACATCCGTTTTTCAATAAACGAATAGCTTTATGATTAGATATGATAAATGATTGATTTTAATGGTTTAGTTGCTTGAATTTGTACAACAGTTGGTTAGAATATGAAAACTAACAACCTTACGAAAAAAAATCAATTTTGGCATGATGAGTAGTTAACCAATCAATCCCTAAAATCACATCAAAAGCAAGTATCTTTAAAGAGATAAGGTCAATAGGTAAGGTGATGATGCCAACTTGAATCAAACAAGATTTATAAACAATGGATGTGATGAAAGTTTCTCCTAACGGAGTTTCCACAGAGATAGGTCAAAGTCTAATTTCTCCTGAGTCAAGTTTAAACGTTGAGCACAAGCGGAGAGATAAATGAATGGGTAGCACCGTGATCAAGTAGGGTATAAACTTCGCAAGAATTTATAAATAGCTTACCCGTGATCACCTCGTTTGGGTTCCTCGCATTTTGACCCGATCCAACAAACGCCTTCCAGAACCAGATTGACTTTGACTTTTTGGGATGATCTTTTGAGTCACCGTCCCTCATTGAACTAGGTTTCACTACCGTCTAATCTCGAAGCGATATGTCCTTCCTTTCCACAATTATAGCATACCTTGAATCTGTTGTGGGCAATTTGACCGATATGTCCCTCTTTCCGCATTTATAGCATATACGACCGGTGGTCGTTCTCCTCCCTTAGAACCGATTCTTCTTGCAAGACCGCTGCCTTCACATGGTCGTTGTTAAATCTCCTCTTTAAAAATCTCCTCCCACTCGCTTCTTCTATTTTCATGGTCATGATTACCACCAGAGTGGTTACCATTTTTGTCGATCTTTTTCTTTCTCCGTTTGGTTATCGTTGTTTTGTTAAGCTGCTATCTCCTAGATTATCCTCGGTTATGGTCCTCGGGTTGATCAGTATTCATTATCTCGCTCTAATAATTGAGCCCTGCTTACAACATCCCGAATAGAGAGAAAATTTATGAGAAATGAGATATTATCGTATGTCGGGTTTCAAACCTCTCGAAACATCCGCGTCATACATTCCTCATTCTCCACCAAATGAGGTGCAAACTGGATAACTCTGCAAACTTTGCCTCGTCTTTGAGACACCGTAATGTTATTCTCGCCAGCCTAATAAACTCCACTTCCTTCATATAGACGAACACTTTCGGAAAGTATTTGTCATTAAATAGTTCTGAAATGTCTCCCAAGACATCTTGAAAGTCTTGGATGGATACGCTACGGACTCCCCTTTAGTAGTCCGCCTTCGCCACGGAATATAAAGGTGGCGAATGGAACCTTCTGTTCTCCGCATCCCAAGACATCGAATATCTTGGTAATTTGCTTGACCCATGTTTCCGCCATGATCGGATCGCTTTCCCTTAAATTCGGTGGTCTCAACTCTTTGAATCGCTTGTTGTGATAACCCGTGAATTGCTATCATTTCTCCTCAGATTTTGAACACGAGTCTCCTCGTCTGATTTTGCATGAATCTGCAAAAGCTTCTAAACATCCCTCGTTCATCATCTCGCTTTCGGTTGTTGTTCACGGGAGGAACATTGCCACTGCTGTATCGCTTCTCCTCGTTGGTGAGTACAAAGGCGTCTCCTCGGTCTCATTTCTATTGTTAATATTCTCGATCGACATTCTCAAATCATCATCATAAAACAAGGGTTAATTAAGGAAATCAATATATCACATAATATCCCTATATACTTGACCAACTAACAAATAAGCTTAGGTAGGACACCACTAGCGAAGGATTTACTCGCCTTTCCCTCCTAGTTCTATTCCCCCGATCTCCGCCAGAGATCATATCTGAGACCCCAAAATTTTTTAAATAAAAGGAATTTCCTTTATCTATTATTTTGAAATAGTAAGGGTTGATTTGATTAATGTGGATAGTTAAGGGTTAAATACGCAAATATTTCAAAATAAGCAAGTGGTTATAAAATATTCATTGTTGTCGGGAATATTCGTTTGGTCGTGGAATATTAAATCGCTTCGGGGAATATTCGTGACGACGACGCAGACCATGTGTGGGCCCCATAACGGAAAGCGATTGGATGAGGAAAACGACAAAGTTTGGGTGGTTATAAATAACTGGCGTAGTTATTACCAAGTTAAGATCGTTGGAATACCCTATGGTTAAAATACGAATACGCTGGCGTGGTTGCAGAGCGATGGCCACGATATTACATGTAATTGTTGAATTATTGATCCTTACGTAAGAAGGCACTACTCAATAATTTTCACGAGATTCTTCGCTCAATATTTTATTTTATTGATTCAATAATTCTTTGCGTTGATATTTTATATTATTGTTGTTCAATAATTGTCAACGCACATTATCTCCATTATCGGATCAATAATTCATATTATTTGAATAATATTATTAGATAGCATTATTGGCAATGTCTAGAAAGTTCACATCGAGGAGAGTTTGGTCACCTAATTGCGCCGCCAAGAAGGAGAAATCCTTATCGAAAAGCCCTCTTTCTCAGGAACTACTGGTTGTCATAATTGTGATTCTCAGTAATATTATTTGTGAATAATTAATTATTGATTCATATGATAAAGAAATATTTATTTTATGTGGATATAAATGATGGATTTATTTATGTGGTTATTAATGAAGGAATTAATCTTTGAGATGTTTTATTTGTATTTTGTCCGGATTGGAGGTATTAAAAGATCAAATCGGTGTTATTATAGCTTTATTGTGTGAGTTATAATATTTAATCCGACCGCTGGATCGTTGTAATTTTTGGATATGTTATACATACATAAGTTGAGTATATGTCCACAAATTTTGAACCGTTAAAAATTCACGAATGATTTGTTATGAATTTTAAGAGGTGTCTGATTCGAAATTAGGTTTATAATTGATTTTGGTGGAAAATTCTAGAATTGAGTGGGCCCCACTTGTGGTTGGTGAAGAAATGTGCTGAATTTTATTTCAAATGTGGTGGGTGGCAATAGTAGCGTGTAAAGCCATCGTGTATTAGGTCAAGTCTGCTTGACGAAATAACATTTTCCTATAAATAGAGGGCTAAGTTAGAATTGAAAATCACACCAGAAACAAAGTTTTCTCTCTTTCTCTCTCTATATTATTGAGCGTATTTTGTGAGTATTTAGATACTTTGAGAGTTGCTGTTCAGTACAAGTTTCATTCAGCATCACTTCCGACATTTTCTTCCGAAGTACTGATTCTTTGAGGTAAGGGATATTATTTTTTTTTTCGTAATGATATTATTTCTTCAATATCATTGTCTTTGAAATGTTGATCCGATGTTTTATCAAATTTGGAACTTTTTCATGCTCTGGGGTTACTATTCATGAGTTACTTATTCACGAGTTACTATTCATGAGTTACTATTCACGAAGTTACTATTCACGAGTACTATTCATGAAGCGTGAAGATGTTTTTGTGGAATTTCTATCTTTTGGTGTCGGATTTACTATTCATGTATACTTGGTCTTATTCACGATATCTGACTATTCACGATATCTGGCACTATTCAATAGAAAAATAAAATTTCTTCTTTTGTCCAAAACATCTATTCGGATACTAGCTTTGATTGTATCCATGTTTTGATCATTCTTGAATTTTACACCACTATGATTATTTTTGAGGTATTGTTGGACATGGATAAAACAAAGTACTGAATCCTTAATCCTTAATCCTTGTCATTTTGTTTCACCGGATTCGTTCTTTAAAAATATTTTCATCATCCTCGGTCTTAAATGATGATATTATTGAATATCTTTGGCTCAGTAGTAAAGATGAATGATTTCTCAAGAATATCTTTGGCCTGTGGTGCAAAGATGAACAGTGTTTTTAAATGAACATGACCAATCGATGAATATCTTTGGCTCAGAGTGCAAAGATGAACAGTGTTGAGATGAACATAATGATTAATGAATATCTTTGGCCCAGTAGTGCAAAGATGAATGTTTGATTTGAGATGAATATTGATTGATGTTGCTGTGGATAAAATATTGATGAGGGATCGTTAAATTCATAGATTATAGTAGATTTCATTCTCTACGTAACTCTTCTATGAATTATTATTTCACCGCGAATATTGATCTCAAACTTGTTGTCTATCAGATTCTATTAAATTTTTCCCTGTTGAAGACTAACGATAATTTGTTGTATATTATCTTAGTCATAATATTCTTTACTAAGCTAGTTGAGCTCACCCTTTTCCTTTTTGTTCCATTCTTCTCAGGAGGCGAGAATATAGCGAGTACGAGTCGGGGTATGGAATGAAGGTTTTAGAAAGGATTGTTTAGTAGTCCTCACCATTTTTATAAAATAATGTATCAATAAATGTGATGAGGATTTATTTGAGTATAAATATTGTCTGTAAGATAATATTTGTATTTAAACTCACGCTTTCTTGTTGAAATAATAAAGTTGTAGTTGTTTCGCACTACATGTATTGACAACTCGAATGGGTGATGTATACCTATTTTGGGGGCGTCCACAACTTGGTATCGAGCTTAGGGATATGATCTCCATGGAGATCGGGGAATAGAACTAGGAGGGAGAGACGAGTAAATCCTTCGCTAGTGTGTCCTACCTAATCTTATTTGTTAGTTGGTCAAGATATAGGGATATTATGTGATATATTGATTTCCTTAATTAACCCTTGTTTTATGACGGTATTTGAGAATGTCGAATGAGAATATTAACAATGGAGTAAATGAGACCGTGGAGATGCTCAGTCTTTACCAACGAGGAGAACGTGTAACAGTCGGCAATGTTCCTCCCGTGAACAACAACACCAATCGAGATGATGAACGAGGGATGTTTAGAAGCTTTTTGCGCTCATGCAAAATCGATTTAGGAGACTCGTGTTCAAAATCTGAGGAGGAAATGATAGCAATTCACGGGTTGTCACAAATGCAAGGCTTCAAAGAGTTGGGACCACGAATTTAAGGGAAAGCCGATCCGATCATGGCGGAAACATGGGTCAAACAAATTACCAAGATATTCGATGTCTTGGGATGCACGAGGAACAGAAGGTTCCATTCGCCACCTTTATGTTCCGTGGCGAAGGCGGACTATCGGTGGGAGTCTATGAAGCGTACCCATCCAAATTGCGACTCAAAGCATGTCTTGGGAGACGTTTGAGAGACTATTTAATGACAAATACTTTCCCGAAAGTGTTCGTCGTATATGAAGGAAGTGGAGTTCATCGATTAGAGCAAAACAACACGACGGTGTCTCAATGACGAGGCAAAGTTTGCGAGTTATCCAGTGTTTGCACCTCATTTGGTGGAGAATGAGGAACGATATGACGCGGATGTTTCTTAGAGGTTTGAAACCCGGCGTACGTCAAGATCTCATTTCTCATAAACTTTTCTCTTTATTCATGATGTTGTAAATGTGGCTCAATTATTAGAAGCGAGATAACGAGTACGGTCAACTGAGGACCATAACCGTGGATCGTACGTAGATAGCGATCAACAATGAATAATGATAACTGCGGAGAAAGAAACAGATTTTACAGAAATGGTAACCACTCGGTGGTAATCATGGTCATGAAAATAGAAGAAGCGAGTCGAGAGAGATTTTAAAAGAGGAGATTTAACAACGACTATGTGAAGACGACGGTCTGCGTAAGCAAGAATCGGTTCTAAGGGAGGAGAACGACCACCGGTCATATGCTACAAATGCGGAAAAGAGGGACATATCGGTCCAAACCGCCCACAACAAATTGAAGGTATGCTATAGTTGTGGAAAGGAAGGACATATCGCTCGAGATTATACGGTGAGCGAAACCTAGTTCAATGAGGACGGTGACTCAAAAGATCGTCCCCGAAAAGTCAAAGTCAACGATTCCGGAAGAAGCGTTTGTTGTGGATCGTCATAATGCTAGAACCCAAACGAGGTGATCACGGGTAAGCTATTTATAAATTCTTGCGAAGTTTATACCTTACTCGATCATCGGTGCTACCCATTCATTTATCTCTCCCGCTTGTGCTCAACGCTTAAACTTGACTCGGAGAAATTAGACTTTGACCTATCTGTGGAAACTCCGTTAGAGAAACTTTCATCACATCCACTTTGCTTATAAATTTTGTTTGATTCAAGTTGGCACCATCACCTTACCCGTTGACCTTATCTCTTTAAAGATACTTGCTTTTGATGTGATTTTAGGGATTGATTGGTTAACTACTCATCATGCCAAAATTGATTATTTTCGTAAGGTTGTTAGTTTTCATATTCCTAACCAACCTGTTGTATGCGAATTCAAGCAACTAAACCATTAAAATCAATCACCGCTCATATCTAATCATAAAGCTATTCGCTTATTGAAAAAGCGGATGTCAAGCTTTCTTATCCCATGTTATGGATTTGAATAAAGACACGTCAAATTTGAATAATATTCTGTTGTTATCGACTTTCCGACGTATTTCAAGAAGAACTCCTGGTCTACCCCCCGAACGTGAAGTTGAATTCTTTATTGATCTTGAACCTCGCATACAAAGCCCATTTCTAAAACCCCATATCGAATGGCTCTATTGAACTTCAGAGAGTTAAAGGTCCAACTACGAAATTGTTGGACATCGGTTTCATTCGTCGTATAAGTACATCTCCTTGGGGTGCTCCTGCTTTTATTTGTAAAAAGAAAGACGGGAGTATGCGACTTTGTATTGACTATCGGAATTGAACCATGTCACCATCAAGAATAGGTATCCTCACCTCGTATTGATGACTTGTTTGACCAGATTCTGAGGGGCACAATTCTTTTCAAAATCGATCTTCGCTCGGATATCATCAAATTTGAAAATTAGAATCGAGGATATTCCAAAGACGCCTTTAGAACTTCGATGCAGACGCATTATGAATTCTTAGTCATGTCTTTCTGGATCGACTAATGCTCCCCGCGGCTTTCATGGATATGATGAACCGAGTATTCAAGGAATATTTGAATCGCTTTATTGTTGTGGAGGAATCATGCTATAGAGAGAAATGACACGGGAATTGGAAACGGAAATGAAAGCGAGGTATCCTCACCTTTTCAAACACACCAGTGCGTCGTCAATTTCGAGGACGAAATTTCATAAGGAGGGAGGTTGTAAGACCCCAAAATTTTTTAAATAAAAGGAATTTCCTTTATCTATTATTTTGAAATAGTAAGGGTTGATTTGATTAATGTGGATAGTTAAGGGTTAAATACGCAAATATTTCAAAATAAGCAAGTGGTTATAAAATATTCATTATTGTTAGGGAATATTCGTTTGGTCGTGGAATATTCGTGCTTCGTCGGGAATATTCGTGCGACGACAATGCTTGACCGTGTGTGGGCCCCATAATGTAAAGCGATTGGATGAGAAAAACGACAAAGTTTGGGTGGTTATAAATAACGGTAGTATTATCAATTAAGACTGTTGGAATACCCGGTGGTTAAAATACGATGTACTGCGTGGTTGCACAAGAAGACACCAGGTATTACATGCAAATTGTTGAATTATTGATCCTTACGTAAGAAGGCACTTACTCAATAATTTTCACGATGATTCTTCGCTCAATATTTTATTTTATTGATTCAATAATTCTTTGCGTTGATATTTTATATTATTCATTGCTCAATAATTGTCAACGCACATTATCTCCATTATCGGATCAATAATTCATATTATTTGAATAATATTATTAGATAGCATTATTGGCAATGTCTAGAAAGTTCACATCGAGGAGAGGTTTGATCATCTAATTGCATGCCGAAGGAGAAATCCTTATCGGAAAGCCCCTCTTTCCCGGAACTACTGGTTGTCATAATTGTGATTACGTAATATTATTTGTGAATAATTAATTATTGATTCATATGATAAAGAAATATTTATTTTATGTGGATATAAATGATGGATTTATTTATGTGGTTATTAATGAAGGAATTAATCTTTGAGATGTTTTATTTGTATTTTGTCCCATTGGAGGTATTAAAAGATCAAATCGGTGTTATTATAGCTTTATTGTGTGAATTATAATATTTAATCCGACCGTTGGATCGTTGTAATTTTTGGATATGTTATACATACATAAGTTGAGTATATGTCCACAAATTTTGAACCGTTAAAATTCACGAATGATTTGTTATGAATTTTAAGAGGTGTCTGATTCAAAAATTAGGTTTATAATTGATTTTGGTGGAAAATTCTAGAATTGAGTGGGCCCCACTTGTGGTTGGTGAAGAAATGTGCTGAATTTTATTTCAAATGTGGTGGGTGGCAATAGTAGCAGGTAAAGCCATCGTGTAATGTGTCAAGTCTGCTTTCACGGGCTAACATTTTCCTATAAATAGAGGGCTAAGTTAGAATTGAAAATCACACCGAAACAAAGTTTTCTCTCTTTCTCTCTATATTATTGAGCGTATTTTGTGAGTATTTAGATACTTTGAGAGTTCTTTATTCAAGATAAGTTTCATTCAAAGATCACTTCCGACCTTTCCTTCCGAAATCTTCGATTCTTTGAGGTAAGGGATATTATTTTTTCGTAATGATATTATTTCTTCAATATCATTATCTTTGAAATGTCGATCGATGTTTTTATCAAATTTGGAACTTTTTCATGTCGGGATTACTATTCATGAGTTACTATTCACGAGTTACTATTCATGAGTTACTATTCACGAGTTATTATTCACGAGTACTATTCATGAAGCGTGAAGATGTTTTTGTGGAATTTCTATCTTTTGGTGTCGGATTTATTATTCGATATCTGATCTTATTCACGATATCTGACACTATTCACGATATCTGACTATTCAATCAAAAATAAAATTTCTTCTTTTGTCCAAAACATCTATTCGGATACTAGCTTTGATTGTATCCATGTTTTGATCATTCTTGAATTTTACACCACTATAATTATTTTTGAGGTATTGTTGGACATGGATAAAACAAAGTACCGAATCCTTAATCCTTAATCCTTGTCATTTTGTTTCAATCGGATTCGCTTCTTTAAAATATTTTCATCATCCTCAGTCTTAAATGATGATATTATTGAATATCTTTGGCCTGTAGTGCAAAGATGAATGATTTCTGAAGAATATCTTTGGCCTGTAGTGCAAAGATGAACAGGTGTTTAAATGAACATGACCAACTGATGAATATCTTTGGCCTGTAGTGCAAAGATGAACAGGTGTTGAGATGAACATGACCGACTAATGAATATCTTTGGCCTGTAGTGCAAAGATGAATGTTTGATTTGAGATGAATATTGATTGATGTTACAGGGATAAAATATTGATGAGGGACTGTTAAATTCATAGATTATAGTAGATTTCATTCTCTACGTAACTCTTCTATGAATTATTATTTCCGCTGCGAATATTGATCTGAAACTTGTTGTCTATTGTATTCTATTAAATTTTTCCCTGTTGAAGACTAACGATAATTTGTTGTATATTATCTTAGTCATAATATTCTTTAATTGAGCTAGTTGAGCTCACCTTTTCCTTTTTGTTCCATTTTTCTCGGGAGGCGAGAATATAAGCGATGCAGTCGGGGTATGGAATGAAGGTTTTAGAAAAGGATTGTTTAGTAGTCCTCACCATTTTTGTAAAATAATGTATCGATAAATGTGATGAGGATTTATTTGAGTATAAATATTATACAGAAGATAATATTTGTATTTAAACTCACGATTTTACCGTTGTAATAATAAAGTTGTAGTTGTTTCGCACTACGTATATTGACAACTCGTAATGGGTGATGTATACCTATTTTGGGGGCGTCACATCATATCCTAAGCTCGATACTAACTCATGGCCCCCAAAATAGGTATACATCACCCATTTTGAGTTGTCAATACACGGTACGTAAACAACTACAACTTTATTATTACAACAAGAAACTGTGAGTTTGAATACAAATATTATCTTCTGATAATATCTATACTCAAATAAATCCTCATCACATTTATCGATACATTATTTTACAAAAATGGTGAGGACTACTAAACAACTCTCTCTAGAACCTTCATTCCATACCCCACTCGCATCGCTATATATCTCGCCTCTGAAAAAAAAATGGAACAAAAATGACAAGGGTTAAGGATTAAGGATTCATACTTTGTTTTATCCATGTCCAAAAATACCTCAAAATAATCATAGTGGTGTAAAATTCAAGAATGATCAAAACATGGATACAATCAAAGCTAGTATCCGAATAGATATTTTGACGAAAAGGAAAATTTTCATTTTTCGATGAATAGTCTGCAGATTAAGTGAATAAGATCAGATATCGTGAATAGTGTCAGATATCGTGAATAAGTAACCCAGACACTAAAAGTTCCAAATTTGATTAAAAATTTCGTGATCAATACTTGGCATAATGATATTAGAATAAATAATATCATTAAAAAATAATATCCACTTACCTCGAAAGATCAAGACTTCTAAATAAACACCTTGATATAAAGCTATGACTTGAACTTGCAATCAGTATAGCAATACTCAAAATACTCACAAGAATACGCTCGATAATATAGAGAGAAAACTTGATTTAAATTGTAATTTTCAATTCTAACCTAAGCACTCTATTTATAGGAAAATGCTTAGAACACCAAAGCAGAAAATTTAATATAATATTAATATATAAATTAACTTTTCCTACGCCAACCTTCCAAGAACTTAATTCAGCTCATTCAACACACATGTGTAACACACCATAATGAAAAAAACGTTTTTGTTATTTAAAATATTTTAAACTTCCAAAAATCAATTATTTCGGAGCTTCGGAACTTCAATAATTCACAATAAATAGCCCTTTTGTCAGAAAATTCAAAACTCGCGAGTTTTTATAGGAAATTAAATTCTCTACAACTTTACAGAAGAAAGTTTTTCCAAATTCCAAACAGAAATTGACCTAAATCCACAAACGGACGATTTTACAGGCTATAATCAAATTTTAGTCAATAAATGGGGTCCACCGACATGTTTAACATGTTTTAAACATTTATTGCAACAAAAATACTCTTCCTCCTCGTATACTTATATATCCCACATTCGTTGTAAAATATCACCATTATTATATTATTAAAATATAATAATACATTTAAATGAATTATTTTATCAAAAAAAGATAAAATTTCAATTTTCAACAATTGTCACATTAAAAATTTTCTCCATCTATATCCACATAAAATTAATATTTTCCTCATCATATGAATCAATAATTAATTATTCACAAATAATATCAATTGGTCCAATTGTTGGAGTTGATATTTTATTTGCTGCTCGTTGACATTATTTGTTGGAGTTAATATTATATTATTTGCTAACTGCGCCATGCCGTCCAAAGCATGTTATAATTGTGGAAGAGAAGGTCACTTAGCAATTGATATTATTTGTGAATAATATCAATTGGTCCAATTGTTATATTATTTGCTAAGAGAAGGTCACTTAGCAATTGATATTTTATTTGCTGCTCGTTGATATTATTTGTGAATAAGTAAAATGGACCAATTGTGGAAGAGAAGGTCACTTAGCAATTGATATTATTTGTTGGAGTTGATCTTTAACTTCATCAATCTGTTTTTGAGGGGGTTCAAAGATATATGCAATAGGAGTATCAATTGGTCCAATTGTTGGAGTTGATATTTTATTTGCTGCTCGTTGATAGTTTATCAAGTTGGAACAAAACAATATGACCGTGTAGTCGCATGATACGAGGCAAAATTTGCGAGTGATCACGATTTATCCCACTTGGTGGATAATGAAGAGAGAATGACGCGAATGTTTTAAGAGGTTTGAAGCCAGAGATACGTCAACATCTTATTTCTCATAAACTGTGTTTTTATTCAGATGTTGTAAATAGGGCTCAGTTAGTGGAGCGCGATAACGAGTCAACGCAACTAAAAGAGAATAGCCGGCAAAAAATTATAATACCGGCGAGAGTAGTCATCAAGCGGTGACAACAAGCGTGGAGGAATCAATGGGCGATATGGTAACCACTTCGGTGGTAATCGAGCCAAAACAATAAGAATGGACATTTCAAGAAAAGGAGATTCAACAATGATGGAAAGACGTCGACCAACACCGCGTTGTTAAGGAAGGAGAAAGACCACCTATCATATGCTTCAAATGCGGAGGAGAGGGACACATCGATCCGAATCGCCATGCGCATTCAAAAGCATGTTATAATTGTGGAAGAGAAGGTCACTTAGCTCGATTTTTGTCGTTTATCAAGACAAATTCAACTAGGATGGAGGCACCAAAGGTCATCCCGCACAAACCAAAGCCCGTGAGTTTAAGAGAGAGCGTTTTTTTTCTCGTGACGAGGAACACGAATAAAATTATCACGGGTAAGTTAATCGTAAGCTCTTGCGAAGTCTATACCATGTTAGATACCGCCTACCCACTCTTTTATTTCACCTAGTCGTGTTCAACGTTTAAATTTGACTCAAAGAAGTTAAACTTTGACTTATTGGTTGAAACTTCGTTAGTAGGAGCCTTCGTTATCGCTTACTATTTTTAAATCTTGTTTGGTTCAAATAAACATTTTCACGTTACCTGTCGATCTTATCTTTTTGAAAATATTTGTCTTTGATGGGATTTTAGGAATCAATTGTTTAACTACTCATCATTCTTTTTGTAAGGTTGTTAGCTTTTATATTCATAACCAACTTGTTATACGAATTCAAAGTAACCAAATCCTAAAGTTAATCACTGTTATATCAAGCCATAAGTAAAGAACCCGATCCTTTCGTTGTTGACTTCCTTGTGTGGAATGCACCGAAGCCAGACTTTCTCTAGGCGACGTCGTGATCAAGATGGCAAGTTGATAGGTATCATTGTGAGATGCTATCCGTGTTAAGGGATAGAAGTCACATTGGTATTAATGTGACGTCTTATCCAAGTCTTGGACGAGAGTAATGGTTTTGAATGATATTTCTATCATTAATAAATTTCTTGGCGTATTCATGAAGACTTCTTAGCCTACTTAGAGCGTGAAATCGAATTTTGTATTGACCCCAGTACAAAACCCATTTCTTAAACCTCAAATAATGGGACACATCAGTCCAGTATCAATAATGGGACACATCAGTCCGAACTGCGCCATGCCGTCCAAAGCATGTTATAATTGTGGAAGAGAAGGTCACTTAGCAATTGATATTATTTGTGAATAATATCAATTGGTCCAATTGTTATATTATTTGCTAAGAGAAGGTCACTTAGCAATTGATATTTTATTTGCTGCTCGTTGATATTATTTGTGAATAAGTAAAATGGACCAATTGTGGAAGAGAAGGTCACTTAGCAATTGATATTATTTGTTGGAGTTGATCTTTAACTTCATCAATCTGTTTTTGAGGGGGTTCAAAGATATATGCAATAGGAGTATCAATTGGTCCAATTGTTGGAGTTGATATTTTATTTGCTGCTCGTTGATAGTTTATCAAGTTGGAACAAAACAATATGACCGTGTCGCAATACGAGGCAAAATTTGCGGAGTGATCACGATTTGCGTCCCACTTGGTGGATAATGAAGAGAGAATGACGCGAATGTTTTTAAGAGGTTTGAAGCCAGAGATACGTCAACATCTTATTTCTCATAAACCGTGTTTTTATTCGGATGTTGTAAATAGGGGCTCGATTAGTGGAGCGCGATAACGAGTCAACGTAACTAAAAGAGAATAATAAGCAAAATTATAATACCGGTGAGGTAGTAGTCATCGAAGCGGTGACAACAAGCGTGGAGGGAATCAACAGGCGGATATGGTAACCACTTGGTGGTAATCGAGCCAAAACAATAAGAATGGACATTTCAAGAAAAGGAGATTCAACAATGATGGAAAGACGTCGCAAGACCAACACCCGTTGTTAAGGAAGGAGAAAGACCACCTATCATATGCTTCAAATGCGGAGGAGAGGGACACATCGATCCGAATCTACCCATGCCGCCCAAAGCATGTTATAATTGTGGAAGAGAAGGTCACTTAGCTCGATTTTGTCGCTTTATCGAAGACAAATTCAACTAGGATGGAGGCACCAAAGGTCATCCCGCACAAACCAAAGCCGATGTAGTTTAAGAGAGAGCGTTTTTTCTGATGAGGAACTGAAATAAAATTATCACGGGTAAGTTAATCGTAAGCTCTTGCGAAGTCTATACCATGTTAGATACCAGTTCTACCCACTCTTTTATTTCACCTAGTCGTGTTCAACGTTTAAATTTGACTCCGAAGAAGTTAAACTTTGACTTATTGGTTGAAACTTCGTTAGTAGGAGCCTTCGTTACCGCTACTATTTTTAAATCTTGTTTGGTTCAAATAAACATTTTCACGTTACCTGTCGATCTTATCTTTTTGAAAATATTTATCTTTGATGGGATTTTAGGAATCAATTGTTTAACTACTCATCATTCTTTTTGTAAGGTTGTTAGCTTTTATATTCATAACTAACTTGTTATACGAATTCAAAGTAACCAAATCCTAAAGTTAATCACTGTTATATCAAGCCATAAGTAAAGAACCCGATCCTTACGTTGTTGACTTCCTTGTGTGGAATGCACCGAAGCCAGACTTTCTGTAGGCGACGTCGTGACTGAAGATGGCAAGTTGATAGGTATCATTGTGAGCTTTCTCCAGTTAAGGGATGAAGTCACACTGGTATTAATGTGACGTACTATCCAAGTCTTGGACGAGAGTAATGATTTTGAATGATATTTCTATCATTAATAAATTTCTTGGCGTATTCATGAAGACTTCTTAGCCTACTTAGAGCGTGAAATCGAATTTTGTATTGACCCCAAAGATCTGAAACCCATTTCTTAAACCTCAAATATTTCAAATCAACTAAAAGGATCTCATTTACGAGGATTATGATGAAAGTCATAATAAAAGCATTGGACTAATGAAAATCATGGGTATATGAAGTATTAGTAAGTGTTATGATGAGTTATGTGGTTATTATGTGAAAACATGAAAGTTTCTTAGAAATCACAAAGGGTTGAAAAATCAGATTTTGGTAAAAACGTAACATGATATTCAATTGACCATATCTCCTATTATATTTTGAATTTTTGAGTGTGGTCAAGTCCTAGAGTTAGATCTATGAGTTACCTAACTAATCCAAGTGGAATTACTAGAAAAGGTGTTGTAGATTTTTGTGTGGACTGATTTTAGCAAAGGAGTGCAAAGCTGCAAAAACCGAAAAAGCTTCTGCCATGATTTTAGAGAGGCTGTTTCGGCCACTTAAATTATGAGAAAAATTCTGGCCTTTTGGGACATGAAGGTATATGGTATAAAGTACCTCCTGTCCAAAAATGAACTCATTCTGACTTAAAATGAGCAAGTTATGACTATTTCAATATTTAGGTTTTTCCGACTTAAAAACGCTATAACCCGAGTTCTATAACTCCAGATGACTATGAAATTTAAACTAGAAGCTCACGTTAACATGTGTAAGGTCCTGCAAAGATTTGGGAATTTTGGAGTTAAACATGAGGTAGCTAATTTCTTAAGAAATTAATTAGAAATTGATTTTTGAAAAATAGTAAATGAATTTTAAAATTCAGAAAAAAATATATATTTTCATCATGGGACTATATTATGCTAAATCCCAGAAAAGAAATATTTTTGGGACTGATTTGGTATTTTTCATGAAAATAGTTTAGTTACGAACATATGAGTTAAATATGTTATGTGAAGTAACAAAGTTGAAAATAGGATTTTATGGCTAGAGAGAATCCTATATATAGAGTATATGCATATTTTGAGAGATTTGATAATTGGTGATGATATCTTATGAGTATGGCATTTTGAATGATTAAATGCATTATATGGTAAAGCGTAAACAATTAAGATAAATTGTTTATAAATTTAAGAAGTGATTAAAATATTGTTATAATATTAATGATATTAGATTATGAGATTATTAAGTGATTGATAACATGGGGATATTCTTGAATCCTGGATAAATTATATTATAAATATTTAATATTTATCCTTTATCTCATTTGATTGATTCTTTATATCATTATCCTCATGCTTATATTATGTTGAAAGTCATCTCGTGGCACATAGTGCATAGATAGACTTGGTATGATATATTATGACCGATTGTTGTTCAGATAATCATAACTTGTAATTGAAAACACAATTATCTTTGGTAGTAGTGCATGGATAATTTATGGTCGTGATACTTAATGAATACACAATTATCTTTGGTAGTAGTGCATGGATAATTTGTGGTCGTGATACTAATGAATACACAATTATCTTTGGTAGTAGTGCATGGATAATTTGTGGTCGTGATACTAATGAATACACAATTATCTTTGGTAGTAGTGCATGGATAATTTGTGGTCGTGATACTAATGAATACACGATTATCTTTGGTAGTAGTGCATGGATAATTTGTGGTCGTGATACTAATGAATACACAATTATCTTTGGGCGTAGTGCATGGATAATTTGTGGTCGTGATACTAATGAATACACAATTATCTTTGGTAGTAGTGCATGGATAATTTGTGGTCGTGATACTAATGAATACACGATTATCTTTGGTAGTAGTGCATGGATAATTTGTGGTCGTGATACTAATGAATACACGATTATCTTTGGTAGTAGTGTATGGATAATTTGTGGTCGTGATACTAATGAATACACGATTATCTTTGGTAGTAGTGTATGGATAATTCGTGGTCGTTGATACTAATGAATATCCTCGGCTTGTAGTGCGGGGATGATTCGATGATGTGGATTAATTATTGAGCTAAGTCTCAAAGAATGAAATATTAATTCATGGATGTGGTAAAAGTCATCTTTAGTAGTAGTACATTGATGGACTTGGTATGATTATGACACTGTGTGATTTATTCGGTATAATCATGATCATTTAAAACACGAATATCCACGGCCAAGGTGCATGGATAATTCGTGGTCGTGATACTATTAAGTCGAGTCTCAAAGATTATTGGTTTTACTGATTGTATACCTTTGGCTTTTGTAGTGCAAAGATGAATTGTTAATGAATATTCTGGTAAATCACAAGATGAATTTAATATTTTTAACGATAAAGGTATTCAAGGTATCCTCACCTCTTATCATACCAGTATCGTACCCTAATTTCGAGGAAATTCCATAAGGAGGGGAGATTGTGAGACCCAGTTTTTATCAATAAAGATTTAAATTTTGTCGAAATAATTTTTAATATTATGGTGTGAATTTGAGATAAATATTATAGTTGTGGGTAGTATTTATAAATTTTGCAAAAGTATCAAGTGGTTATATTATATTCGATTGGTGGGGGAATATTCGGTTTAGCGAGGGAATATTCGTACAATGGCTCAATCATTGGTGGACCCCACAATGTAATTATTATCGGATTGAGAAAACGACAAAATATTTTATTGAAATAACGACGGAAGTTTTACCGTTGATCTTTGTTGAACTACTCTTAGTAGTAAAAGTGCGATGTCGTGTGGTTGCATAAAGTAGCACCGGTATTGATTATTGATGCTTATACGCGAGAAGTCACTCAGTTTGATTCCATTATTGTCGATTAATAATATGAATTATTATAATGATAATGACGTTTTTATTTTATTCGTATTATTAACGTAATAAAAGCGAAACATCTTTTTATATAAAAATGTAATACTTTATTAAAGTTATTTTATAAATAGAATATATTATATTTTATTATGCATAGTGTTGCATAGTGTTTTTGCATAGAGTTTTGCATAGTGTTGCATAGTATTTGCATAGTAAAATGTTTTTATATAAATAGAATATATTATATTTTATTTAAAAGATTTTGCTTTAAATATGGATCGTCGATTAAAGTAAATCAATCTGACCGCTCATGGATTAATTATTATGCATTCTATTTTCTATAAATAAAAGCTCATTCCTTCATTATTTTCTTACGAATTCAACGAAACTCTGAGAGAGAAATATAGAGAGAAGCTATAGAGAGAAAATCTATAGAGAGAGAAGAAGAAGAGTATTCTCGTACTTCACTACTTTGATATCCAAAGGTGTTTTTACGGTAAGGGGTATTATTTGTTGTACCTGTAGTAAGGGTGTTATTCTTTCTTATTCATGAAGAGAACTTCATTATTCCATTCATTATTATTCTCATTGAATAACTTTTGTAAAAGTGGTATACCCTATACATAACCTCAGTATATGCGTGCATACCCTATACTTTCGGTGAAATCCTTATGTTATTCCATTCTTATTTATTCATTGGAATAACTCAGATACTGTGAATCCCCTATACTTGGTGATCTTCTTCATTATTCCATTCTTTATTATTTTGTTGGAATATCTTGTGCATGTGTTTTACACCTGGACTCGGGTTCCATTGTTTATTATTTCGCATTTATTATTCATTGGAATATCACATGCGTGTGTTTTACACCGACCGGTTCCATTGTTTATTATTCAAAGATTTATTATTCATTTGGATCATCCCAGCCGATTGTGAATTTCACCTGACCTAGTTCCGTTATTATTATTACATTGAATAACTGCTCATCATAAGTACCGCATGCATGGTGATTTCTTTTGTTATTCCATTCTTTATTATACCTAGTTGGTTAAAACTTTGACTTCTATACTCCATGAAATTAGTAGAATATCCTTGATATTTGCGTTTCATCCAAAGATCTTTCATGGAAATATTCTTCTGATCATTCTTGAATTTTACTCTACAAAACAAAGATCTTGTTAACAATTTGTGCGTTCTACTAATTCTGGATAAAATAATTCTTGAACTTGTTTTATTGAATTATTATGTCATTGTCATCATCCTCATGATATATTATGTTATCTTTGGCTTACGTGCATAGATGAACTTAGTATGATTATTGTGACGCCCCAAAAATTAGTATACGTCACCCATCTTGGGTCGCCACTTACATGGTACATAAATTCAAATACAACTTACTTAACTTAACTGCGGGTATACAATACGACATAAACCGTGAGTTTGAATACATATATTGTCTACTAGATATTATACAAACTCAAAAGGAGTCCTCATTACAACTATTATCAAACTATTTCACGTAATAGTGAGGGACTACTAATGCTATCCTCCGGACCATTACTCCGCTCCCCGACTCGTCTCCAATATGTTCTCATTTCAAGAAGAAATGATGAAAGAAAGGGTGAGCTCAACTAGCCCAAAGAAGAAATATTATGACTAAGATAATGCGTAATAAATTATCATTAGCCTTCAACAAAGGTTAAACCGATAAAATATAATAGACAACCAATTTAATCTGCAATGGAATATGCGATCCATTAAAAGAGTCAAGAGAGAATAAAGTCTACTATCTTTTAGGTTTTAAAAGGTTTTCATCAATTTTTATCACCGAGACTCAACAATAAATAAACCACCACATCTAATTATCCCCGCATCACCTGGTCAAGGATTTTCATCAAATTATCAATGGTCATGACTATACTTAATCACCCCCGGTCATAATCATACCAAAAACTATCCATCAACGCATTACAGTGTGCCACCGAGGACTTTTGTCACATCATTTATATCAAGTCAGCGATTATACCGAATGATCCCCGGTCATAATCATACTAAGTTCATCTATGCACGTAAGCCAAAGATAACATAATATAACATGAGGATGATGACAATGACATAATAATTCAATAAAACAAGTTCAAGAATTATTTAATCCATGAATTATTAACGTCCAAATTGTCAACATAATACTGCTTTCAGAGAGTAAAATTCAAGAATGATCGGAAGAATATTTCCGTGAAAGATATCGGATGAAACGCAAATATCAAGGATATTCTACTAATTTCATGGAGTATAGAAGTCAAAGTTTTAACCAACTGGGTATAATAAAGAATGGAATAACAAAAGAAATCACCACGCGCGCAGATTGCATATACGAGTTATTCCAATGTAATAATAATAATCGGAACCTGTGTCGTGTGAAATTCACAATCGACAGATGTTCCAATGTAATAATAAAGATGGAACTGCATCCGGTGTAAAACACATGATAGGATATTCCAACGTATGATAAAGATTTTAACCGGTGTCCTGTGTAACACACACGAGATGTGATGTTCCAATGTAATAATAATAAAGATTTTAAACCGTGTCCTGTAAAACACATGCATGTGATGTTCCAATGAATAATAGAAGAATGTCACCAAGTATAGGTTAAACCAGCAGTATACAGAGTTATTCCAATGTAATAATAAGCGATGGAATAACATAAGGATTTCACCAAGTATAGGGTATCTGCCACAGATACAAAAGTTATGTATAGGGTATGCCACTTTTACAAAAGTTATTCCAATGTAATAATAATGAATGGAATAATGTAAGTTCTCTTCAAGAAGAAAGAATAACACCCTTACCATAAAAGAACCGAATATGTAAGTAGTGAAGTAGCGAGAATACTCTTCTTCTTTAATAATTTTCTCTATAAACTTCTCTCTATAATTTCTCTCTCTAGTTTTCAATGAATTAAGTAAGAAAATAATGAAGGAATGAGCTTCTATTTATAGGAAAATGGAATGCATAAGAATTAATCCATGAACTCCCAGATTGATTTACTTTTAATCTGACTGATTCCATATTTAAAGAAAAATCTTTTAAATAAAATAAAATATATTCTATTTATATAAAAACATTTTACTACGCAAACACTATGCAATACTACGCAAAATACTACGCAACACTACGATAATAAAATATAATATATTCTATTTATGTAATAACTTTAATAAAGATTCTATTTTATATAAAAGATGTTTCGCTTTTATTACATTAATAATACGAATAAAACAAAACGTCATTATCGCTATAATAATTCATATTATTAATCGACAATAATGGAATCAAACCGAGTGACTTCTCACATAAAAGATCAATAATCAATACCGCGCGCTACTACGCAACCACACGACATCGCATTTTTACTACCGAAAGTAGTTCAACAAAGATCAACGGTGAAAACTTCCGCCGTTATTTTAATAAAATATTTTTGTCGCTTTTCTCAATCCGACAATAATTTACGCTAGGGGTCCACCAATGATTGAGCCGTTATTATTTACGAATATTCCCCGCTAAACCTAATATTCCCCGACCAATCGAATATAATATAACCACTTGCATACTTTTGCAAAATTTATAAATACTACCCACAACTATAATATTATCTCAAATTCACACCATAATATTAAAAATTATTTTGACCAAATTTAAATCTTTATTAATAAAATCTGGGTCTCACAATTACGACTGCGATCATTCTAAGATAATCAAATTGTTATAAATGATGTGATAAAAGTCCTCGATGGCACAGAATGCAGATGATGGATAGTTTTTGGTATGATTATGACCAGGGGTGATTCTAAGATAGTCATGACCACCATTGATAATTTGATGAAAATCCTCGACCGTGGTAC
The DNA here is from genome assembly GCA_020205615.1 of Panax quinquefolius. Classification (NCBI taxonomy): domain Eukaryota; kingdom Viridiplantae; phylum Streptophyta; class Magnoliopsida; order Apiales; family Araliaceae; genus Panax; species Panax quinquefolius. The sequence goes on from CM035158.1 coordinate 121,707,134, forward strand.
GAATGATTAGATGTGGTGGTTTATTTATTAAAGTCGAGTCTCAAATGATAAAAAAAATTGATGAAAACCTTTAAAACCCTAAAAGATAGTAGATTTTATTTTCTACTTGACTTTTTTTTATGGATTGCATATTCCGCTGCAGCTTAAACCTGGTTGTCTATTGTATTTTATCGCTTTAACAATCGTGTTGCTAATTAATGATAATTTTGGGGCGTCATACAAAAGCTACCATGAGTTTGGGCCAATTTTTCCAGGTCTAATATTATATATTTTCCAACTTTTTTTTGTCTGTATTTGGATCACAATTACATGTTAATCAAAAGCTTTATTTACTTTTCTCCCTTTCCCTATTTTTCCTCAATGTTTTAATTATCACCCATTTTTTTCTCTCACCACTTTCCTCTCTCTACCTATATTTTCTCCAACACCCTATTTTTACTCACAATTAATTTATATACAGTTTCTTTTTATCCTCTTTTAGATTCTAATGTATGTGTGTAATTTTATTTTCATATTTTTTTTTCTTTTGCAATTTTATGTCATGTAATTTTATCATTCAGCTTTTTTCACACTCATAACGTGTTCACGGACACTATATTTTACTTAATTTACATGTCATGTCAATAGCCCGTGAAATTTTTATTTGTTTATTTGAATTTGGAACCGATATGAAAAAAAATAATAATATTTTCTTATCTTTTGAGTTGTTATATCGGATTGGTCGTTCAAGTACTCAGACCTGATAAAAAAAATATGGTCACTTTTTATGAACTCGTTAAAAATGATTCTGATATAATTTAGAAGTACAGTCTTACTATACATTGTGAAAATTTTTATCTGAATTATAATTACGACGTATGTACATATATATAAAATAAGTGAGGAATTAAGAATGTTGCTATTTTAATTTATTATATCTTATCTCATACACGTTGGTCGCAATTCAATTTCGTCCGTCAAATATGTATATCATAAAATGCTTGCCTTATATTGTAAGCTTTTTTTGGAAAAAAATATTGTAAGTTACATTCGCTTTAGAAATTCTTAAAATTTTAGATTTTAAGTTCAATTTTGTTGTATTCATAACGACAAGTTTGTAGGCACAATGTGAAGTATTCGCATATCCAGCCAGCCGGCCGGCCAGGATTTTTTTTCCCTACCACAAGTTTTTTATAATACAAGTGCTTAATCCGGTCACTTATAACTCAAGCCCCAACACTTTGCATACAAAATGTAAGGAAAGTTTATTGGTTGAGACAAGCAACTAATATTATTAACAAATACTCCCTCGTTCCAGGATAAAAATTTTTATTACTATTTCAAGTAGTCCCAAATTAAATGTATATTTATCTCAAATGATCTACGCCATACGTTCCTTAATATAAGTCGTTTTAGAGAAATATTTTTGTTCCTTAATATAAGTCGTTTTAGAATTTCAAGTAAGCATTAATTGCTTAGTTTCCAATATTACCCTAAGTATTAAAAGTAACTTTGGTTCTCTTACTATTTTCTGTCCAATAAATAACAATCTCTTCTTCCAATACAAGGGTAAAATAGACAATTGATATTATAGTTAATGCTATACAATCATTTTCTTAATACTTGTGCACAACTCTAAAACGACCTATATTCAGGAACGGAGAAAATATTTTTTACAATAATTTTCCTATAATACTCTTATTATTAATTGTTATATTTATATTCTCTATGCATATTTATGGATCATCACTAGTAATGTGCAGAAAACTATGCAATTAAATGAGATCTTAAATATGGACAATTTAGTTATTTTATTCTCTTTTTTAATATGCGCAAAAAGTCAACCAGGACTTTTATCCTGGGACGGAAGGAGTAATACAATTGAATTAATTTAATGTGATGATAAAGAAATGATACAAGTGTTAATAAATAGTATATGACGAAAATAGATTACAACAAATGTAAAAATTTATATGATAAATTAATTTATACTATGTATGTATACACATAATTATAATTCGATTCAATGCATTACATAACTTCTGGTTAATACCTTTTGAAATACACAAACGATAGACAAAAAGTTTAGTTTTTATAAAAAAAACTTGGGGAATATTTTACTTAAGTGGACCCATCACCTTTAATAAAGGATTAATTCTCATTTTCCATCAAAGTAATGTAAATTATGTTATTCCCTCAAATATATGACCGTGATCAAACGTGGATTTTATTTTTAAATAATAATAATAATTCTTGATAATAGATTAAGTCACATGCATTAGCTCCTCAAATCTAAATTTTTTAATACCATGTTCCCACAATACTTACTAATATATATATATATATATATATATATATATATATATTATAAAGAAAGAAAGAAAAAATTATGGTTGTGTAACACTTATGATTTTTAAAAATATTATAATTATTTTTATCTTTTATTTTCCTTCTTATTTCTAAATTATGCTTTTATTAATTAACTTGATACTTACACATAGACTGTGACGAATTGCCAGTAGGAGGACACTGCAACAACCCAGACAGATATAGTCACTTTTCTTCATGTCCGTATACAGATATATATATATATTTGCGCTATAATGTTTTTCTTTTCTTTGATTTATTGATTGATCGGATGTTTTGTTTTGTTTTGGTTGGGGAATTCATTATGCAGGGAGATTTGTACGATCACCAGAGTTTGGTGAAGGCGATAAAGCAGGTGGATGTGGTGATTTCAACCGTTGGTCACGCGCAGTTGGCGGATCAGGACAAACTCATCGTTGCTATCAAAGAAGCTGGTAACGTCAAGGTAATATTAATATTAATTATTATAATTATGAGATATTATGTTAATTATTCATTTCATCTAGTATTTAAATTTTTATTGTGTTGCAATAATATCATATTCAAATGTTAGTATGTTAGACTGTTACGTAAACTGTGTGGATTTATGAATCATTATTCTAATTTTTACATAAAAATCATAAATATGGGAGTATGAACTATGAGAAAAATGTCACTACAAGCCAATTAATATAGACTTTGGATGCATTTGGAACTGTTGGTGGAATTTAGCAAACTTTGTACTTCACCCTATCCAAAACAAAGTCTCTCATTTACCCATGAAGACTAGGTTTTTCTAGAAGCAAGATGATAGATATAAATTTCCGGGGACCATTTAGGCACATTGTAACTTTTTGGAAAGTGATTTCATAAATTGGATCAGATTTTTCATTTTTTTGTTCTGCAGTATCTCTTGTTCACTTAATTTTGAATAAGGCGATAGAAGTGAAGAAGGTAGTGCATGCAGGCTATTAGATTCTGTCTTTTAGTTCATTCTATTTAAGAGTTCAATTAATTGAGCAGTCCTATATTCAGACACCTGTCTTCTTGATGATGATACAATAGTTTACTTGCAATAATCTGATTATGAATATTTGATATATGATATTGAGCTTGACTGAAAATGCGGAACATTGTTTAGAGATTCTTTCCCTCCGAGTTTGGAAACGATGTGGATCGCGTCCATGCTGTTGAGCCAGCAAAGTCGGCATTTGCTATCAAGGTTCAAATCCGCCGTGCTGTTGAGGCTGCTGGAATTCCCTATACTTATGTGTCTTCCAACTTTTTTGCTGGCTATTTCCTTCCAAATTTGTCCCAGCCAGGGGCTACAGCACCCCCAAAGATAAAGTTGTTATATTGGGGGATGGGAATCCAAAAGGTAAATCAATTTTTATATATTTGCATGAATTTGCTTGCTTCTAGGTGAAATTTGAGAATGCTGATAAATTGCATTTGCATGTAACATTTGGGCTTGTGAGAATGTTGTTATGTTGTACACATTCCATTCTTGTTTTGTGATTGACCAGAGTATGTCTCTTCATAAAGAAATGAACATATAAGAGATCTAAAGATTTTTGCATTGCTAAGAGATTGAAGATATCTTGTAGGTATCTCAAATGCATCTTATCAGATTTTTATTTAATTTTACTTTTGCAGCGATATTTAACAAGGAAGATGACATTGGAACCTACACTATTAAAGCTGTGGATGACCCGAGAACCTTGAACAAAATCCTCTATGTCAGACCCCCTGGCAACATATATTCTTTCAATGACCTGGTGGCTTTGTGGGAGAGAAAGATTGACAAAACTCTTGAAAAGATTTATGTTCCAGAGGACCAAGTCCTGAAGAACATTCAGGGTAAGTGAAAATTTGCAGTGCCGAAAGTAGTAAGACGAATATATTTACTCCATTTCAAAATTAGCCATACATTTGTAAAATTAATATTTGCAAGTATAACTTTATTTTTCAAAACTTATCCCTAGCATTGGCTTAAAAATGTAGCAGTGGCATGTGAAGAACTTTATGTTAAGTAATAGCATGTTAAGTACTGTCTAACAATAAAAATGAATCTCTAGTTTGGAACGGACAAATAAGGGAAACGCATCTCTAAAAATTTTGGGACAGATTTGAAGTTACGAGTTGTAGCAGCATTGTGGCTTTATATAAACATCAACAAGTTCATGTTTGTTAATAAAATGTTATTGCAGAAGCACCAATTCCAGTCAATGTGATATTATCCATCAGTCACTCCGTCTTTGTGAAGGGAGATCATACAAACTTCGAGATCGAACCATCATTTGGAGTGGAGGCCTCTGCACTGTATCCTGATGTCGAATACACCACTGTGGACGAGTACCTCAACCAATTTGTCTGAAAATAAAACCCCAATGCTTGTTGTTAAGCATTTCCTGCTATCCTCTATCTTAAATAATAAGAATAATACGACAGTTAGCTAGCTGCTTGTAGTCTGTAATTACTTTTATGCGAATTCAGCAAGTTTACTTGTTGGAGATGGTATTGTGTGTTAATACTCTGGTTTTTGAAACAGGCAACTGTTTCTGCGAGAATGGATGATATCATTTTACTTGCTCTATAATGTATTTTGCTTATTGAGCGAGTTATTTAAGAAATCTTCTGTTTCCTTAATCAGTTTTATTTTCAGTCGTTTACTGAAAAATAGTGCATTTGTGACAGATTTCTTTAATTGATTTTTTTTCGTCATGATTCCCAACAAAAATAAATAAATAAGAGGACACAACTGTTTATGAAAACAGGTTAAACACACAAGTTGTAAATGACCCAAAAAAATACGTTGATGTATTAGCATATAGACATATAAATATATATCTTTGGTTCAAGCTCAGTCAATTGTGTTATACCAATGGCGATGATATATATGCACACAATGGAAGGAAAATATTTTCCAGCTATTTGGTTCAGCTCATGGTAAGCTATCTTTTATATATAAAAGGTGATGATTTTCTCATTTCGTATTTGTGGTTTCAGGTAAGCAATAACAAAAGCATTCTGCGTAGCATTTGTAATGACTTTCTTTTCTATGTCTTTTGTCCCATACTATTGTGTTATTGGATAGTTCTGTTTTTCCTTGCTATGAGAAAAACAATGCAATAATAAATAATACAAAATACAATGCAATTGAATTGTGTCCCCTATAATACAACAAAAATTTAACCTGCCCTCCCAATAAGATAGATCTACAGTATTACATAACAATTTTGATACATATGAACAAGCCGCCTTGCATGATGTAGTAGGTACAACTAAATACATACAAGGACAACCTATATTTGTATATACCAAAAAAGATATTTTAAATTAATTCCAAATTCGTTGACAAATAATCATAATCTCAGCTACTATACCATACAGGACCCTTGATTCTCTGATGGAGAGAGATGCTACAAAACTGGCAGACTCGCGCCCTTTACTCTCAAAAGCTTTCCGCTTTCTTTCCCAACAGAATACATCAGTGCGGTTTTGGTTTATACCCATCAACAGCAAAGTTTCGGGTTGCAGATGGCAGTGCTAAACGAAGTCCATCAAGTTCAGGTTTCGCAATGACTTGACAACCCAGTCGAGACCTGCAAAAGATCATTGTTTTATGGGATCAATCTTGTTTAGGAAGTACGGACTACCGAATGCTATTCAAATTTAAAATAAAGAAGAACCTACGTTTCTGTGAGGCCAAAAGCAAGGTCTAACATATCATTCTCCTCATCACTTGGGTCTTCTAGTTTATTGTAGTACTCCATATTCTAAACCAAGATCACTGATAGTTAATTTCACAGGATTAATATACATATAAATGTTAGAAAGCACAGATCTTAGACACAAATACATGCAGTCATGCAATGGAGGCAATATCACTGGACCACTTGTGCTAAGTCATCATGTTAGTGGCTGATGAACATACCATCACAATTACATGACAAGTGGAACAGGCAAGCGATCCTTCACAAGCTCCTGTAATCAGACTCAAGTTAGCTTTCTATGTAGAGAGAAGTTACTAGAATGAGCTGTAACTGAATTGAAATTGAAGATTGCCATGTTGTGTGATATGATCACGAGCAGCAAATAAAATATCAACTCCAACAATTGGACCAATTGATACTCCTATTGCATATATCTTTGAACCCCCTCAAAAACAGATTGATGAAGTTAAAGATCATAAACAGGTATGTTAATGCATCAACATGTAGGTATGCAAAATCATGTGACTTGAAGTGCTTACCTTCAAGCTCTATATCATTTTCATGGGCAGCTTCTAACATCGACATGCCAATAGGGACCTTGATATTCATCTCCTCTCCATCACTGCCCACAAATGTAACAGAGATTCTGCAGAACCAACAACAACAAAATCAGGAAAATAAAGTAAAATAACTGGAGGTACCTATAAAACTATAAGTCTTATGAGTATACCCCTGATCATAGGAGACTGACTACATAAAGCATTCAAGAGTCATATCAAGGTTTTCTAAGTGAACTGGCATTTAGAATTATAAGCAAGTTCCATTACTAGACATCTATGCCTTAAAGTGATTTCCAGCATGACGATAAACTTTAAGAGGTTTTCTAAGTGATTTCCAGCATGGCGATAAACTTTAAAGTGGGACTGGTTTGTGATCATCTTTGTAGCAAAACTTTTTACCCTTGGGAAGTTTTGTGCCACCAGCTCCATGCTTGGAAAGTGAGAGTAGCACCAGCTGAGATAGCTTCCATCTCCTTCAGTATGAGCCTTTAGCCATGGCATCCATTGGAAGAACCATCTCATTAGCAAGTCGTCAGGATTATAGAGAATGGTCGAGCAGTCTAGCTCTATGTTGTTCCAGTTTTAGCTATGTCAAAGGTAGTCATTCTTACTACCTGGACTTGCTCATCTCCATAGTTCACCCATCTTTCGTTGGACCTTCCGGTAGTTCATTTGAGACTTCCACCACTATTCTTCTCGTTGAATCTTCTTTGGTGAGAGGACGGGATAAGATTACGGTTCCTCCGATTCCTGATTTTCGAGGTGGAATCATTCTCCATTTCTTCTCTCTCGGAGCCTGAATCATCTTGATCATTTCCAGCAGTGAATCCTTCTTGCTGCATTTCATTCCCAAAGCCTTCTTCAGCAAGATCTTCCTCTGATTCATCTTCTTCATTGCTGGTCCTATCCTCAACACTTTCTTCCTATGATACAGACTCATCATCACTTAATTCAATGACGACATTTGATTGATTACTGCTCCTACTTGACCGTGTCGCAAAGGGTGAGCTCAACTAGCCCAGTAAAGAATATTATGACTAAGATAATATACAACAAATTATCGTTAGTCTTCAACAGGGAAAAATCTAATAGAATACAATAGACAACAAGTTTTAAATCAATATTCGCAAATAAAATAATAATTCATTAGAAGAGTTAAGTAGAGAATGCAAACTACTATCTTCTATGTATTAATTTAAAAGTTCATCGCTCATCTTTTATCCCCGTAACATCAATCAATATATATCCTGAATCAAATATTCATCTTTGCACTACAAGGCCAAAGATATTCATCGATTAGTCATGTTCATCTAAACACTGCTCATCTTTTACACGCCCAAAGATATTCATCGAAATCATTCATCTTTGCACTACAGGCCAAAGATATTCAATAATATCATCATTTAAGACTGAGGATGATGAAAAATATTTTTAAAGAAACGAATCCAGTGAAACAAAATGACAAGGATTAAGGATTAAGGATTCATACTTTGTTTTATCCATGTCCAAAAATACCTCAAAAATAATCATAGTGGTGTAAAATTCAAGAATGATCAAAACATGGATACAATCAAAGCTAGTATCCAGAATAGATATTTTGGACGAAAAGGAAAATTTTCATTTTTCGATGAATAGTCTTGTATTCGTGAATAATCTCAGATATCGTGAATAAAGGTCAGATACGTGAATAAGTAACTCCGACACTAAAAGTTCCAAATTTGATTAAAAAGTTCAGATCAATACTTGGCGATAATGATATTAGAATAAATAATATCATTAAAAAATAATATCCACTTACCTCGAAAGATCGGTGCCTTAATAGGTGAAACACCTGGATATAAAGCATGACTTGAACTTGTACCAGTATAGCAATACTCAAAATACTCACAAGAATCGCTTTCGATAATATAGAGAGAGAAAACTTGAGCTTACGTGTAATTTTCAATTCTAACCCAAGCACTCTATTTATAGAAAATCTTTAGAACACAAAAGCGAAAAAATTTAATATAATATTAATATATAAATTAACTTTTCCTACGCCAACCTTCCAAGAACTTAATTCAGCTCATTCAACACACATGTGTAACACACCATAATGAAAAAAAACGTTTTTGTTATTTAAAATATTTTAAACTTCCAAAAAATCAATTATTTCGAGAACTTGAACTTCAATAATTCACAATAAATAGCCTTTTTTGTCGAAAATTCAAAACTCATGAGTTTTTATAGGAAATTAAATTCTCTACAACTTTACAGAAGAAAATTTTTCCAAATTCCAAACAGAAATTGACCTAAATCCACAAACGGGCGATTTCACAGGCTATAATCAAATTTTAGTCAATAAATGGGGTCCACCGACATGTTTAACATGTTTTAAACATTTATTGCAACAAAAAAAATACTCTTCCTCCTCAGATACTTATATATCCCACATTCGTTGTAAAATATCACCATTATTATATTATTAAAATATAATAATACATTTAAATAATTATTTTATCAAAAAAAGATAAAATTTCAATTTTCAACAATTGTCACATTAAAAATTTTTCTCCATCTATATCCACATAAAATTAATATTTTTCTCATCATATGAATCAATAATTAATTATTCACAAATAATATTACGTAATCACAATATTGACAAACTGCAGAGTTCCTCAGAAAGAGGGGGCTTTCGAATAAGAATTTCTCCTTCTTGGTAGCGCAATTAGGTGACCAAACCTCTCCTTAGCATGTAACTTTCTAGACATTGCCAATAATGTTATCTAATAATATTATTCGAGATAATATGAATTATTGCTTCGATAATGAAAAAATACCGTAAATGACAATTATTGAAACAACAACAATATAAAATATCAACGCAGCAATTATTAAATCAATAAAATCTTCAATAATGATATTATCGTAACCATTATTGAGTAGTGCCTTCTTACGTAAGATCAATCAATAATTGGTGCAATACTGCAGTATCTTCTTGTGTTTTAACCGCCGAGTATTTTTAATAATGATAATTCAGTAATAACTACGCCGTTATTTTTAAACAACTTATATTTGCTGCTTTCTTCATCCAATCGCTTTCGGTTTATGGGCCCATAAAAAGCTCAAGGTGTCAATTTAATATTCCCCGACAAAGAAGAATATTCCACGACCAAACGAATATTCCTCGACAACAATGAATATTTTATAACCACTTGCTTATTTTGAAATATTTGCGTATTTTACCCATAACTATCCACATTAATCAAATCAACCCTTACTATTTCAAAATAATAAATAGAGAAAATTAAATTTCATTAATAATAAGTTGGGGTCTTACAGCAGGTGTGTACTAAGAAAAAATTTAAAGTGTGGAGGTTAATTGATTACTTTGATATGACAGTTTGGTTACCTTGGTATGAAGGTTTGGTTACTTTGATATGACAGTTTGGTTACTTTAATAAGATAGGAACTATTATATGCAAAAAGCACCAAGCTTCAATCAATTTTCCTCCATACCTTTGTATATGAATGACCTGGAATCGCCAGAGAATGAAGAAAAAGAGTAAGAATCAGACGAGTGATGCCTTCGACGCCGTTTGGTGTGGGAGCGGCTTTTCTTACGGATCTTGAGAGCGTCTCTGTTTGCGTCTCGAAAAGCGACGGCAATGACGACGGCGATCTCTGTGATGGGAAGTTGACGAATCGGAGGATGAAGATGAGGAAACCGATGGCGATGAGGCAGCCATTGATAATTTAGGAGAGAGAAAGAGAGCGACTACGGACGTTCAGAGCTTCTTTGCTTTCGAGCATTAAACTCAGCCGCCTCTAATGTTAAGGAGAGAATGCGCCCAAGGGATACGCCACTGCCATCATCGAATATTCAATCCAGTATTTATATATATATATATATATATATATATATATAGAAATAATTCGTTGAATGAAGAAGAATGTGATGACTAACTGAATACTAATTGAATTCTAATTTCCTAAATTAAGAAATCCTAATAGCAATAATATTGTAAATAAATATGAAAGATTATTAGTTGTGTAAAAATTTTATGAGTGCACTATTGTTATAATTATTTTTAAAAATGTAATAGAATATGTTATTCATCCTATGGATTTCACTGAAAAAGATTAATGGGCCATATTGATAAGGGTATCAAAACAATGGGCCATATATGGAGTAAGCCCAAAGATTTGTCAGCAGATGCCATGATCCATTGGAGAACCAGTAAATAAATAACTCTACTCCAGCTTCCAAAGGAACGGAACCACCAAACCAAACACCGCCGTACGTCGCAAAGTTGTTTCAGAGCATCAGCCCTTGAACTTTCCGTCCGACGGTAATATCCTCTCTAACTTTCTGGATTTATAATCTCGTGTTTAATCGGAAATGGGTCTTTATAGTAAATATGCTTAGTGCTAGTTGATCTTCTTTTGTGTGTGTATAAACATTCAAACTAAATTAGAAATCCTCCCCATGTTTCCAGATATTGTGTGAACCGCATGTGCCTATTCTTCCTATTCTAATTGGATTGATTTGAATTTCCGTTTATATGCCAAAAAGAGAGGCCTTTCTCGAGGGTTGCATTTAATCAGCAAAAGAATTAAAAAAAAATCTCCTTTTAGTGTTTACCCATTTGGCATTTACTGGTAGTATTTAATTTGGTGGAAAATTTTGTTAGTAGGAGAGTCTTTTCACGAGGCTATTGTATATTTTGCTGGAAATTATAATAACCTGTTTTGGATTTGGGCTTTTCTGGTTGGTGAATGTATGCTATTAATAATATCCGTGAACCAGATTTCATATAGCTTTTGCTTAACAGCATTCAATAGGAAGCATTTTTCTTTTTAATTTTCCTAACTTGCTAAGGAATTTGTTAGATGTGTATAGATTGTTTCTCTTGGTTTAGAAACTGGGAAAAGGGATTCAAACCCAATATTAGTTCCCCCTTGGGGACAAACAGATGTATATAGCTGCTTCTGTGCTTCACTGAATTTATTTTAATATGGCCCTTCTACATCAGTCTATTTGGATATCTTTAGTTGTGATTTTCCCTTTTTCAACGTCTTATTGACTTCGAGTTACATGTTATCCACATATCAATCAAAACCATTGCAATTGTTTTGTTTGTTTCTCTTTCCACCATAAGCAAAAAGATACATAATATTGATCAGTAATGTTGCTGAACTTTCGTGAAAATAATATCCCCTTGAACTAATTCTTTCATTTACATTGTAAAATATTCCCTCACTTATTTGCAATTTTTTTACCAATTCTATATTATTTTTAAATTTTATGGTAGATAGAACTTTCTTATTTGTTTGTCATCTCATCTCTTGTTACCACATCACAAGTTTTTGTATTGCTAACAATTTCAATTTTTCTTTTATGTAAATTGAAATCTATTTGTTGTTTATTTACTGCAGCTATGTATTTCTATTTTCTTGGTTGTAAAAGTGGCGTCTTCTATTTTTTAGTTCCATATTGTTATATCTTGAGTTTTTCATCCAACACTTAGATTTATTTAGACTTTTTATTTGATACTAGTGTTGTCCTTCAGAGAGTTCCTATTTTTACCATTTAGGGTTCAAAGTGTCTCCATCATATTAATAGTGGATACAGAATACTTGTGTGTTTGTAAGTTTACTAATGTTAGGGCAATTTAAGAATAAAAAAGAAGTTTATTAAACACATTTTTCAATGCTCAACTTTTCCGTGACTTGGATCGTTTCTCTGGTTTTTAGATTTAGAAGGGTGTATTCAATTAAGATTTTTAAAGACTTTAAAAATTTGGTTGTATTCAATCAAGACATTTAAAGAGTTTATAAAAGTTTACTAGTATTCAATTACAACTTTTGTAATGTCTTTAAAAGTTAATTGATATTGAATTGAGATTTTTATAAAGTATAAAAGTATTTTGATATTCAAAAAGTCATAGATTTTTTAATTTCTATCAAATGATAGAGTTTGACTGACTTTAGAAGAAGAGATACTCATATACTTTGACATCGTCTCTAAAAACTTTCAAAGACTTCTAAATATTTGAGAAAGGGAGAAGATGAACAAAGAAGAAAGAGAAAGATAAAAAGAAAGAGATAGAGGAGACCAAACAAAGAAGAGAAAACAAAGCAATATATATATATATATATATATATATATATATATCTTTTTTACTTGCTCTCTCTACTTCAGTCCTTTCAAAATAAAAATCCCAAAAGGAAAGAGAGCTATTATAGCAGGTGAGGAGAGAGAAAAAGGAGTAAGGGTTAAAAAAGGGGTAGCGTTAAGGGTTCCAAATAGAATCAATTGTATAAATGGAGATAACAAATATTTTAATATCATTTTATACTTCTTCTCTCCCATAAAAAAAATCTCATTTATTATATTTGTAAATATTAAGGAGTTATTTTTTTTATGTTTATTTTTAAAATTAATAAATTTGTTAATTTTGTTATTTGTTGAAAATTATAAATTGTTAGTTTAGTAATAATGACTTGATAGGAAAATGACAATGAACAGTTTTAAAATCAAATTGTTATTTTATATTATTGTTAGTAGAATTTTTTTTTTTATGAAATATAACATTTTCTTGTAATAGAGTGGGTATGATATAATAATTCAATTTCAACAATGCCGTTTATTTCAAATTAGGTTGTGACATGATCAAAATATTTTAATATTATTTAATATCGCACTCATTTTATCTAAAATATAAGATCTTTGTTGACTTTTTAACAATCAATATAAGCTGCAGGATATATTAGAAGTACACAAAAGTCTATAATAATCATCACTTATTTCATGGACTCTTTAAAAGTAATTTTAAAAGTCTTTAAAAATCATTAAAATCCACAAACTCTATAAAAGTCTATCACTTAAAAAAAGTATTTAAAAGTCTTTATTGAACCCTCCTTATAAATAGTGAAGTATCTTGAGCACTGAACACAACAATACTCGCGAAGGTTTACCACTTTTTCCTTCCTTGCCTCTCTCAATTGCGGCGTCACCCAGATCTCCTTATTCCTTATTTTCTCAATTATTTCGAATAAACTTTAGGTCGATCTCAAAAGTAATCCCGTCATATTCTGAAGATTAAAATATTGTCTGTGAACATAATATCCACCCCACCTTGGCAAGAAATTAGTTAATGAATCTGATATCGTGGATTTGCAAGATGATAACCAATTGTGAGTTGTCCATTATTCTGAGTATGGAAATTTCTACTTGAATATTGTAATATAGAGGATCTTAATAATGTTATCAAGTGAGTTACTATTCACCGCATAGCTGTTTACTAAATGAAATTTTATTGCTAAAATACTGAATTTTAATATCCTCATTCTTTTATCACCTTTAGAATTGATTTATGCAAACATCGATTACTACATTAAAACTATCGACTATTATTTTATTCTATTTTCGTGTCGATCTGAAAATAATATTTTTATAACATCGATATTGTTCCCGGTAAGAAGATATTTTGAACACAAGATAAGTCAATATTATCATGGAAGTTCTAAGTTCGTAAACGTACTTTATTACTATGATTGCCGGTAAATTGAATTATAATTGAGCAATAAAAATTACATGAAAGGATCAATGATGGCTGTTATCAATTTGGGAAATAGGAGAATAAATATCGGTCGATAGCAATACGATTTGAGTTGTCTTCTTTTATGCGACTCATTGGAATATCCAGTTTAACAAGATACAATCTTTTAATCCACGGTAAAAGCGTGAGTTTGTAAATATTATAATGCAGTGGAGAATGTGAATAAATCCTCACTTTATTGATGCATTATTTTATTAAGAGATTTTATGGGATGACACTCAACAATTTCACATTAAAACCTCACGTATATCCCATGGAAACCTCAAATGCCGTTCTTTGTAATTATTCCATTGTGAGAATTATGAACAATGACGGGCGGTTAAAATTGATAAAATTTCTCACATTCTTGAAGTGACCAAATAATATCCTAGCCCGGTAACACGATAATGTTGTCTATCAAATCGCTTTCAAGAGAAAAATCAAGAATAGAATGAAAATATTCTTAATCGATTTTGATATTGTAAAACAAAATAGGTATTTTATATAAAAGGAATCCGAAATTACTATTTATGGGGCTTTGTTAAATTCGTTGATACATCGAAATTACCATGGTGCCCGCGTCAATCGGGTTATACATACAATATTTGCACTACGGGCCAATAATCGTGGTTAATAATATTAAAGTTTGTTCATTCCCGTTTTTTCGTAAACGGATTTAGATACTTCTTGAGAAATCATTCCTGTTGAATAAATTTGCCGGGAAAGCCAGTTAATATGAGTGATTTTAAAGGCGAGCGACCGATTAAAAAACTGATATTTTGAGTTGTAAAAGCGCAGATCATGAAGTTGTTTAACAAAATGCCTAACGGTACAGGATTATTAAGCAGAATTAGTGCTTGGCGAATAAATTGTAGTGCGTCTGAGCGATACTTCTAATCATGGCATGATTGATTCTTACCAAGAATAGGCAGCTTTTAGCATTGTAATTACGGTGAATTTCGGTATTCGATAGTTTATTTTATTGAATCTGAAAAAGATAAATTTTTATATTTTCTTTGAATTGAATACTTGCTATGTATCGTGAAATGTGTTTTTTATCGTTCTATTATCGTGAAATAATCGTGAATGAATAATGAATACTTATAAAGATGAATTATTTCATCTAACTCTTGAGCGGCTTGTTACTGGTTAACGTGTTATATTTCATGAATAAATAACTTATATGAACCCGGTTTTATAACTATAAAATGGTGTCGTCGTTTTACACTAAATATTATTTTGAATATTATGGAATAAATTTGATATAATATTTATTGTTATATAATATTTATAAATGATTTGCATTATTTATGTGGTTATATGAAGGAATTCAGTAGAATATTATTTGTAGGGAATATTTTACTCAATACGATGGAGCTTAAAAGATCATTAGTGGTTATTACCCACAACTTTAGATGAGTAATTATTTAATCGATTAAAAGCGATTTCTGGATTTTTATATATAATATACAATGTATACATTTTGGCCGAAATACTTGAATATAAAGTGGTTGAATAAAGATGGCATCTCTGATGATTCCCATATGCTTATTTTATGCAGAAATGCTTAGTATTGATTATTGGTAGTTGAAATTAAAAAAATTATTGTCTCGATTTCATAATGAGTTTGCTACATTGGGGAAATTGATAAGCCGTGTTCTTGAGTTAATCTCTATTGGTATTAATGTGATTCAATTTTTAAAGTACTTTCTATAAATAAAAGTTAGTATTAAATCTATACCATTATCTTTGGGGATTATTATCAAACGTATTTTGCTAAATTTTAATCAAATACTTTGAAGATATCTTTGTTATTTTAAAAAATCCTTAGATCTTTCCTTGAAATCTTGTTCTTTGGATTAAAAGGCTCATACTTGGAGTACCGAATGGTTATTAACGTATAACCGTTTTCGAAAATTAATGTTGAACTTTAAAATTTCACATTTATTTTCTTGTGAAAGATTCTTTTTGAAACCAAAGCAGAGTTACCTTTTATAGTGAACATTGTACAGAGGAGATATTTTACCTTCGATATAAAGTGAAGATGTATCATTTGTGGAATTACATGGTTCTACCTTATTCTATTATCACTGTATTTATCCGTATTCGTTCTGAGATTACCTTTAACAGAATTGATTATATTTTCATTTCGATCTATAGCAGAAACCATAAGTATCCGTGTTCACCTCATTGATAGATTCTAAATGCAAAATGAATATCCTAAATTTATTTTCTTGGTGAAAGTTGGTATGAGAAAAACAATAAAGATCCTTAATCCGAATGAAAGAAGAAGTGTTTCTTTATTCGTTACACTTTAAATCATTTTTATTAAATTACGTTGGCCAGGTACATTGAAGCATACGTATTCTTTATTCATGAAGCTAAAATTATTAGTCCTTGTTTGGAAGCATCTGAATATACAGGTGTTTACAAGCTGGCATTCCCTATTGATACATTACAGGAACATTACATCATCTTTACAAGGACAAGACTGGTTAAATGATTAGTTTTTTCCTGAGACCAAATTGATGAAATTTTGGCTTTTATGCGGATGAAACTGTATGATCTGATCTTATGTTGTTACGGGGATAAGCATCTGTCTGATGGGAATGAATTTGGTTAGTATTATAGATTAAATACAGATTGTCTGAAATTCTCTGTTTATCGATGGTATTTCCACATTTTTGATGAATATACCTTTACGATTGTAATTTTAAACACGACATTCCGTAATGTGGGAATATAAAATGCGTATAATTATGCTTGTATAATTCATTTCTTTCATGAGCTATTCTTTCTTGACTGTAACAGTTTTCATACTTTGACAATATTGCTTCCATGAAGTGGTTTTGAATTTAGGGCTCTTGATAGACAATCCATCCGATAAAACGAAGTAATTCTTGATAACAGGGTATTGAATGAAGTTCCAAAGATAAAAATTGATATAGGGATTTAATAATCCTACTTCTTTGTAAATTTTATTCAAAATTCTTATAACTGTCACTCATCATTCACCTGTGGTATTATAGACAATATTTATTTTATATATTATCGTAGACTTTGTAGATGGCTGAATTGATACAAATGAGGCATGATAGTTGGTAAAAAACTCGGATTTAGATGTGTGTTCTTTGGTAAAACGTCATTTGGCGAAACCTTATTTATCTTAAGTTGACCCAGTTAATGTCGGCAATAAAATACTGAGTAATGGAAGTCTAAAATAAATTGTTACGTAGAAATCATAATTGGCTCCTCCGTGATACGGTGATGTTTTCCCGATGATGTAAATTATTCGGTAACAAGTCTCATGTAAAAACGATGAAAAACCTTTTAAAACCTGGGATAGTAGATTTTACAAAATTTCACTTGACTCTGCATTTTACGATGGATTCTATTATGAGAATTCAATTAATGATGGTTGTATTACATTTATTTTAACCAGATTTAACATTTTTGAAATTATTGATAATTTTTACCCACATGCTTATTCATATTCTTATATATAACCCTTTCTTTTAAGGATAAATGATCACCTTTCTTT
The DNA here is from genome assembly GCA_020205615.1 of Panax quinquefolius. NCBI lineage: Eukaryota > Viridiplantae > Streptophyta > Magnoliopsida > Apiales > Araliaceae > Panax > Panax quinquefolius. The sequence goes on from CM035158.1 coordinate 121,724,862, forward strand.
CTTTAATCACCTAGTTTGAGGAAATGATAACTATAATTTTAGAAATCGGTACGTTAGGCAGTGTGTATCACGAAGATACATTAATGTCTATTGAAAGAAGGTTAATCAAATTTCCAATAATTAGCGATATAGCATAAAACTTTAAGCTTGTTTGAGTATTATTGTTGTATAATATCTAACTAGGCGATGATTGTATTTTAAACTCCTGAATCGTTATAATCGTATTGGATTATCTCGTGTACATATAAGTGTATTTGGGGTATACGAAATGGAAAATAGTCTAAACACGTAATAATATCCGGTGTGTCTTATCTCGTAATTTTAGAGGCGTCCTTGATATCGAGCTAAAGATATGATACCATGGCTAATGTGAGAATGTTGTTTGGAGGCAGAATACTTTAACGTCTGGTTTAGACCTTCCGTGAGGATAAGTTTGTAGAGGTATTTATTTAATTACCATATCCCTATTGCACAAGTTGATAATTGTGAATGTCGATATCTTTCTAGCCCAATAATACTGTCGAAGCTTCGATGTTGAGAATATGGGATAGGCCGACGGTCCCAAATCTTATGTTGATTCACCATGTCCATGTTCGATATTGGATAACTTTAGCGAATTTAAGGGTAGATTGCCACGAACCTGCTATTGTGACATTTATTGAATGATCAGTGTTTCAGAGGCTTTGATACTTCGGCAATGCAAGGATATGTATATCAGATCACGGTAAGTCGATCGAATTGTCCAACTTTTTTTGAGTGTTTGAAAAATCTCTGTATCCAGTGTCAGCATTAGTTTGCCAATTTGAAATTGCTGAGACCGTGGTTTATGACTGGGTCCGCATATTACCATACATCAGGCGTGGATCCTCCATTGAAATTCTGATCTAATTATTTGATGTCTTGGGATGTAAAGCAAAGTTAGTCTGGATAAGCACTTTATATTCTTCAATGCAGCAAATAGCATTCTTGCCGTGAGAATCATTATAGCGCAATATCCCTTCCTATTTAAATTGAGATATCTTGAAGTTTCTGGGGAGGCGATTCAGCAAATACTTTCAAGTATACCATTGTCTTGAAGGTGGATTTTCCAACCTTTTAGATCAATTGGAACAAAGCGTAATATTAAATCTTGAGGATTGGATTAAGAAAAAAAGAGATTATCCACGTTCGTCCCATCAGTGGGTGGGGATAATGAAGAGAGATGTGGAATGTTTTTAGAACGAATATTGAAAGGAATCTTCGCCGGCATCTTTCCTTATTTTGTACCATATGGCCATGTGTCGTATATTGAGATCTCGCCTTTTCATGATTGATCGTTGTTATAAATTTAGGCGCGATTAATTTTCGTAACTAAAAAGAAGCTTTTCATATACAAGACTTGTATACAAGAGTAGTGCCGTGGTGACTTTTATGGAGGAATCATTGACATCCGGCTAGTAATCATGGGGTAGTGTCCAAAAGCTTAAATGGACGTTTTGAACTCAAGGAATTAAGTAGGATGGAAAAAGCTGATCATACCTTTAAGTTTTGGTTATTTAGGAGGTGAAACAGCGTGCCTCTCTTCGCTTTTCTTTCTGGTAGAAGAGCACAAACATCAGATCAAGCTTGTCATCTTGAGTCGTAACCAGTGTTATAGTTTAAATGGAAGAACTTCTTCTTCGATTTTTGTAGGTTTAAGAGAATTAAACTAGGATGGAATGGAAGAGATTAAAGGAAAATCTCAAATGATTTTCTGAGGAATGACTCTTGGTTGTGACCTCGAAAGCGATATCAAAAATGAGTCTTGATCACGGGTGGCTTAATAAAACAAGTAATTAATAAATTCTGCCTATGAAATTCTGATATCTACCCATTCAATTTCTTTGCTGGCATCATAGTTAGAATTTGACTCGAAGAAATTAGACTTAATGGAAACTTTTGTTCCGACTTTTAATGCCATTTGATAGGCAAATTCATTCCATGCACTCTTGATATGCTGTTTTTTTGGTTCAAATCGGTGCCTCATTAGTTAGTCTTATTTAAAACCATTTTGAAACACACAAGGGATTACATGAGTTTTATAATGCCTTAAGTTTACATCTTTATATCCTGATTAATTGTTTTATTGGTTCGTTGGCACTCTGTACCTAATGCACATTGTGCAGATAAAGCAAATTAAACCATTAAGGAATCAATCTTGATTACCAGTCGAATCTCTGAAAGAGCTGCTTATGTTAAATAGATGGATTATTGAAGGTAAACAAAGCGGCTTAGAACGAGCTTTTTCGACTATTATGTTGACAATTTAACTAAAACCGTTTATCGATTTTAATCATTTCTATTAATGATTTCACGAACGATAAAGAATTGAACACTTCACAGCGTTCTGGCCTAGGGCGTGAAATTGAATTTTGAAATACTCGGAAATGACTATCAAAACATGTAGACAATCTATTTCAAACCCGTAGGTTAAACATTCGTTGTCAAATAAGAGGCCAGAGCGTTGCTTTAGAAAGGTGGCTTCGTTGTTCACTTCGTTATACCGAAAGCTGGCGTGTTATTCGTGACAGCCATAAAAGATGATTATAGCAAGATGGTCGACTTTGTATTGATTATCGGAGTTGAATCATGTCACCGATATAAAATAGGTATCCGTAAAGCCGTTGCGCATTTATTGATGACCTATTTGTTAAGCCGTCAATTTGCAAGGAAGCGAAATTCTTTAAAGATGATCTTTAGATTGATATCAAAACATGATTTATAAAGTGATGTGATGAAATTACCTTTTCGGCCTGATAATTCGAGCGTGTGAATTCATTCTGCACAATTGTGGCATCTTGGATAGACTAATCTTCCCTGCCTGTGGATATGATGCGGCGAAAGTGATGATTGAGGCTCGACTTGGGTATCCCATCTTTGATAAGATCCCGTCATTTTGACCCTTGATGACATCCTTAGGTCTTATTCAAGCTGTTGACTGACTTTTACGGAACCCGAAAACTTGAGGTAGCCCCATAATTGACACCAAAACCGTGAATATAACTATGTTGGCGAGTTGAAAGTGCCCTCTGGAAATCTGAGTTGGCTTGAAGAATTTGTATATCCTCTTTTTCTGCCCAAACACCGTAGCATCAATGGGCCTGATGTGTTCTGAGTCGTGGAACCGATTCTTTACTTAAACCTTGCTTAGGTCCCGGCAACAATTTAGGAATTATTTTAAATTTATCTTTTTTTAAATCTCCTCTAGCTTTCTCGGTTTATTTGGTTATGCTAAATGGTAGGATTTTACCAGATCGCTACTCCGATGACTCGGTGACTCGGAAAGATATCAAAAAATTCAGGTTAGGCGAATACGATCCACATGTGAGAGATTTCCTATCTCGAGGAGGCTATTTAAATTTTTAGATACCATTGCAAATTAAAGATGAATTTTTCTATAAATATTATTTTTGAATATTATGGAATAAATTTGATATAATGTTATAGTTGTGGGTAATATTTATAAATTTTACAAAGTATGCAAGTTGTTATAAAATATTAGTTTGGTGGGGGAATATTCTTTTTGTTAGGGAATATTAAATCTGATGGCTCAATCATTGGTGGACCCCACAGCAAAATTATTGTCGGATTGAAAGCGACAAAAATATTTTATAAAAATAACGGTAGGAGGTGTTCTGAATTAAAAGCTGTTGAACTACCGGTGGTAAAAATACGATGTCTGGCGTGGTTGTGTAGTAGCGCACGGTATTGATTATTGATGCTTCACGTGAAAGTCACTCATTTATGCTCGATTATTACTTTCGATAATTCTTTGCATCATATCTCTTATATTATTGATTCAATTATTGTCACGATTATCATCACATATAATATGTTATAGTATTAAATCAATAATTGAGGCGACAAGTTATAAATGATTAATAATTGTTGAAAGATTAAATATGTGTTGATGAAAAAAAAATGATTTGTGGTAAGTTTGATTATTTTATGGGGGCTATATATCATCATCTAAGAGTCTCTTCATCGATAGTAATTACCTTCCGTGAATATAAGTAATTACCTTTGTGAATAGTATTACCTTACGTCGAATAGTAATTACCCTTGTGAATAGTATTTACCTTACGTCGATAGTAATTACCCTTGTGAATAGTATTTACCTCGATAAGTAATTATCCTAAGTAATTACCTTAAATCGATAGTAATTACCTTTGAGAATATAGTATTTACCTTCGTCGATAGTATTTACCTTCGTTAATAGTAATTACCTTTACGGACGATCGAACCACTTGTCGTTTCACATTCTGATGCGTCGAACCACTTGTCGTTTTTCACATTCTGAGCGTCGAAACCACTTAGATTCGTCGTCGAGCCACTTGCCTTTTCACACGGCGGTCTTTAAGCTAGAAATCTTCTATAAATAGAGGCTGGGGCTTCATTATTTTCACGAATTCATTCGAGCTATAGAGAGAAAAGTATAGAGAATAAGAGAGAAGAAGAAGAGTATTTTATTCTTACTGCTTCTTTGCGTTATTCAATCTCTACCAAATGTAAGGGGTGTTATTCTTTCTTATTAATGAAAGAAGCTGTTGTTATTCCATTGCTTATTATTACATTTGGAATAACTTTGTATAAGTGGTTTACCTATATACTTGGTGACATTCTTCTATTATTACATTGGAACATCACATGCATGTGTTTTACACAGGACTGGTTCCGTCTTTATTATTGATTACATTGGAACATCACATGCATGTGTTTTACAGGACTGGTTAAAATCTTTATTATTAACATTGGAACATCACATGCATGTGTTTTACAGACACTGGTTAAAATCTTTATTATTACATTGGAATATCCTATCATGTGTTTTACAGGATGCTGGTTCCATCTTTATTATTACATTGGAACATCACAGCCGGTGTGAATTTCACGACTGGTTCCGTTATTTATTATTACATTGGAATAACTTTTTGTATGCATGCGATACTATCGCATGCGTGGTGATTTCTTTTGTTATTCCATTCTTTATTATACCCGGTTGGTTAAAACTTTGACTTATACTCCATGAAATTAGTAGAATATCCTTGATATTTGCGTTTCATCGATATCTTTTCATGGAAATATTCTTGATCATTCTTGAATTTTACTCTACAAAATGATGTCGTGTTGATAATTTGGGCGTTAATAATTCTGGATAAAATAATTCTTGAACTTGTTTTATTGAATTCTTATATCATTGTCATCATCCTCATATTTATATTTTTTTGAAAAGTCATACATGGCACATAGTGCATAGATGGACTTGGTATGATTATGACGAGAGACTATTCGATTATAATCATGGCCAGTAATGTTACAAATGATGTGATAAAAATCCTCGATGGTAGTAGTGCATTGATGGAGCGATTGTTGGCATGATCATGACCATTAATGAATACCTGAAATATTCTTGGCGTGATGCATGAATAATTGTGGTCGTGATCTTAAAAAGAATATCCTTGGCTAGTAGTGCGAGGGGTGATTCGATGATGTGGAATATTTATTAAAAGTGAGTCTCAAATATAACGATGATGAAAAACCTTTTAAAACCTAAAAGATAGTAGACTTTATTTTCTACTTGACTCTTTTAATGGATTGCGTATTCATTGCGATTAAGCTGGTTGTCTATTGTATTTTATCGGTTTAACATTGTTGAAGACTATTGATAATTTATTACGCATTATCTTAGTCGTAATATTTCTTCTTGGGCTAGTTGAGCTCACCCTTTCTTTCCTTTATTCTCTTGAAATGAAATGATATATAAATTTGGGACGAGTCGGGGAAGCAGTGATGGTCACGAAGATAGCATTAGTAGTCCTCACTATTACGTGAAATAGTGTGATAATAATTATAATGAGGACTTTTTTTTGAGTTTGTATAATATCTAGTAGGCGATATTTGTATTTAAACTCACGATTTATATAAATATTATACCACGACGATTATGTTAATAAGTTGTATTTAAATTACATACCATGTAAGTGGCGACCCAAGATGGGTGATGTATACCTAATTTTGGGGGCGTCACGATTAGTATCGAAAGCTTAGGGATATGATCCACAGGCTAAGATGTGAGAATAGTACTAGGAGGGAGAGGCAGGGAATACCTTGTTAGTATGACTACCTAAGTTTATGTCTTTATTTTATTGGTTGGTCGAGAAGATAGGGATAATTTGTTACATGTCGATTAACCTTTTGTTTTGTGGCGATGTCTGAAAATGACATCGAGAAATGTTGAGAATAGCGATGGGCCTTGACGATCGTTGATTCACCACATATCGATAATCGAGGATAATAATATGCATCGAGGCGGCGAATCCTCATACAAAACAACAACAACGACCAAATGATGAATGATCGAATGTTGGGAGGCTTTATGCGATTTATCTGACAATGACGAGGCGACTCACATCCATCCAAAACGTGGGTGGAAACACGGAAAACTCTCGGTGGTCAGCTTAAACAATTCAAGGAGCTGGGACCACCGGAGTTTAAGGAGAGCAAAACCACTTACGGCGGAAGCATGGATAAAGCAGATTACCAAGATATTTGATGTCTTGGGATGCTCAGAGAGCAAAGGTTCCCTTACTTGCCTTTATGTTCTTGGCGGAGGCGGATTCTTGGTGGGAATCGGTAAAAGCGTACTCGACTTCTTTTGTCTTGAAGATATCTTGGGAGAAGTTCGGGAAGCATTCAACGACAAATACTTTCACAAGAAAGTATTACGCCACATGAAGGAGGTGGAGTTTATCAAGTTGGAACAAAACAATATGGCCAAGTGTCGCGATCTGAGGCAAAATTTGCGGAGTTATCACGGTTTAAATCCCACTTGGTGGATAATGAAGAGAAATGCGCGAATGTTTTAAGAGGTTTGAAGCGGGAATCGTCGACATCTTATTTCTCGTAAAGCGTGTTTGTATTAGGATGTTGTAAATAGGGCTCGATTAGTGGAGCGCGATAATGAGTCAACCTGACTAAAAGAAGCGGTAAGGCAAAATTATAATACCGGCGAATAGTCGTCGAGCGGTGACAACAAGCGTGGAGGAATCAACGGGCGGATATGGTAACCACTTGGTGGTAATCGGGGCCAAAACAATAAAATGGACATTTCAAAAAAGGAGATTCAATGATGATGGAAAGACGTCGGCACCGGCACCCGTTGTTAAGGAAGGAGAAAGACCACTATCGTATGCTTCAAATGCGGAGGAGAGGGACACATCGATCAAAAGCTGCGTCATGCTGAGTCAAAGCGTGTTATAATTGTGGAAGAAGGTCAACTTAGCTCGATTTTGTCGTTTCTGAAGACAAATTCAACTAGGATGGAAACACCAAAGGCCGTCCCGAAAAATTCAAAAGCCGTTAGTCTGAGGAGGCGTTTGTTGTGACCTCCCAAGAAGCGAGAATCCGAATGAGGTCATCACGGGTAAGCTTATCATAAACTCTAATGAAATCTATATACTTTATTTGATCTGGGATTCTACCCATTCTTTTATTTCTCTACTTGCGCTCATCGATTAAATTTGACTCGGAGAAATTAGACTTTGACTTATCTGTGGAAACTCCGTTGGGAGAAACCTTCATTACATCCACTTGTTTATAAGTCTTGTTTGGTTCAAATCGGTACCCTCACATTACACCATCGATCTTATTTCATTAAAAATACTTGCATTTGGCGTGATTACAGGGATTGATTGGTTAACTACTTATCATGCAAAAATTGATTGTTTTAAATGGGGTTGTTAGCTTTCATATTCTAATCAACCTATTATCTTGAATTCAAGCGACCAAACCATTAAAATCAATCACGGTCGTCTCGAGCCATAAAATTATTCGTTTATTGAAAAAGCGGATGTCAAGCTTTCTTAGCTCATATCATGATTTAAATAAAAATAAATCGGTTTTAAGCGATATTCTATTGTTAATAAATTTCTGACGTATTCCCAAAGAACTTCTGGCCTACCCCAGGCGTGAAATTGAATTTTGTATCGACCTTGAACCCGGTACAAAACCTATTTCCAAAGCCCATGTCGAATAGCTCTATTGAACTTGAGGAGTTAAAGACCCAATGCGAGGAATTGTTAGACATTGGCTTTATTAAATCTAGTACTTCTCCTTGGGGTGCTCTGTTACATTGAAGAAGAAGAAAGATGGGAGTATCGACTTTGTATTGATTATCGGGAGTTGAATCATGTCACCATCAAAAATAGGTATCCATTGCCGTATTGATGACTGTTTGACCCGATTGCAAGGGCAAATTTCTTTTCAAAGATTGATCTTACGTTAGGATATCACCAATTGAAGATTAGAACCGTGACATTCGAAAGGCGGCTTTGGAACTTCGATGCGGGCATTATGAATTCTAGTCATGTCCTTTGGATTGACTAATGCTCTCTTTGCCTTCATGGATATGATGAGCAAGTATTCAGGAATATTTAGATCACTTTGTGGTCGTCTTTATTGATGACATCCTTATTTATTCAAAAGCCATGAAGATCATGAAAACACACTTGAAGTGACACTCCAAAAGCTTCGTGAATATAAGCTTTATGCGAGTTGAAGAAATGCGAGTTACGGCGAAGAAGTAGCATTCCTTGGGCACGTGGTATCAAGTCATGGAATATCTGTTGACCAATGAAAGATTGAAGCTATTAAAGTGGGAACAACCTAAATCGATGGCCAAAATCGTAGCTTTCTCGGTTTAAATTTGGTTATTATCGGAGATTAGTGGAAGGATTTTCTCGAATCGCTATTCCATTGACTCGGTGACTCGGAAAGATCTGAGTTCGGTTGGAAGCGAAGAATGTGAGAAGAGTTTTCAAGAACTTCGAGAGGAGACTTATTTGACACACATTACGTGATACCATACGGCTCGGAGGGATTTGTCATCTGATGATGCTTGAGCAAAGGGTTGGGATGTGTTCTTATGCAACATGGAAAAGTTATAGCTTTATGCCTCGACACAACTCGAAAGAATATGAGAGGAATTATCCTACTCATGATCTAGAGTTAGCGGTTGTTATCTTCTGCTTTAAAATTTGGAGGCATTACTTGTATGGGGAGAAAGTGGAGATCTTCGGATCATAAAAGCCTCAAATATTTCTTCACTCAAAAGGAACTCAACATCGACAACGGCGTTGGCTTGAAGCTGTTGAAAGATTATGATCATACCATCGAATACCATCCTGGAAAAAAGAGCGTGGTATCGGCGCGTTGAGTAGAAAATCATATCTGAAATCTGAGTGCGATATTGTCAACGCATGAGGCCCATTTGTGTGACTTGCAAAGGATGGAGATAGAGTTAAAGACTCGAGGGGCGCGTGTGATGATGGCGAGTATCTGAGTAGAAATAGAACTTTAATCGATAAAGTTAAAATTTGCTCGAAATCTCTGGACACGGAGGTGATGCGTATGAGGAAGAAAGTCTGAAGGTGCTATCTTAGGAAGCAAGAATCGATGAAGAAGGAATACTTGAGTCGACTCCGGACTTTGTGTTCTAACGACCACGATTTAAAGTATAATATCATGATGGGCGCCTGACACACCATTTGCAATCCATCACAGGAGTACCAAAATGTATCATGATATTAAATCGTACATTTTGGTGGAAGCAATATGAAGAGAGAGATAAGCGCTTGTTTATCTCAAGGTGTCTAACTTGTCAGCGAGTTAAAGCGGACATCAAGTACCAAAAGGTCCATTGCAACCACTTGAAATTCGAATGGAAGTGGGAGCACATTACCATGGATTTAGTTCTGGGTCTTCTAAGGTTTCTCAAGGCGTTGATCGATTTGGGTCATTGTTGATAGATTGACCAAGTCTGCTCATTTCTTCTGCGAATCTGAAAACTTATACACTTGAGCGTCTTTCTCGTATATGTATAAAGCGAGATTGTAAGGCGCATGGTATCTGCGGTATCCATAGTTTACGATCGAGACCAAGATTCACTTCACGATTTTGGGTTAGTTTGCAAAAAAGCTATGGCGCGGACTTACGATTTAGCTCGGCATATCATCCTCGAGACAGACGGACGATCGGAGAGGACTATTCAAACTCTTGAAGATCTATTAAGACTACGTGTCCTTGATTTCAAGGGGAGTTGGGACAAGTTCTTACCATTGGTGGAGTTTTCCTACAACAACGATTATCAAGCAAGTATTGGCATGGCTCCATTCGAAGCGTTGTATGGAAAGAAAGTGTCGTTCTCGGTATCTTTGGGATGAGGTGGGTGAAGCAACGTTGTTGGGACCGGGAGTTGATGCGTATGACTACGGAAAAAGATTGAAATGATCAAACAACGTATAAAAACCTCACAAAATCGACAAAAGAGTTATCTTGATCTTCATCGAAAGGGCGTGGAATTGATATAGGAGATCGTGTGTTGTTAAGAGTTGCTCCATGGAAAGGAGTTACAAGATTTGGAAGGAGAGAAAACTTAATCCTCGATTCATCGGTCCATTTTAATCCTCGATCGAGTAGGAGCTGTGGCTATAGACTCGCTTTCTGCTGAAATATGTCTCGTGTTCATAACGTTTTTCACATATCTATATTACGTAAATATGTGAAAGACCGAACCATATTATTGAGTTAGAACAGGACGAAATAGCGGAAGATTTGGCGTATGAAGGGGTTCTGTTCAAATTTTGGATAAGAAGGAACATATTCTACGCTCGAGGTTATACCTCAGTCGAAGTTTTGTGGAGGAACCACGATGTTGAGGAAATGACTTGGGAGTTAGAATCTGAAATGAAATCAAGGTATCCTTACCTCTTGACATACAGTCGTACCCCTAATTTGAGGCGAAATTTCATAAGAAGGGAGGTTGTAAGACCCGACTTTTATAAATAAAGATGAATTTTTCTATAAATATTATTTTTGAATATTATGGAATAAATTTGATATAATGTTATAGTTGTGGGTAATATTTATAAATTTTGCAAAGTATGCAAGTTGTTATAAAATATTAGTTTGGTGGGGAATATTCTTTTTGTTAGGGAATATTAAATACAATGGCTCAATCATTGGTGGACCCCACAAAATTATTATCGGATTGAAAAAGCGACAAAATATTTTATAAAAATAACGGCGGAGGTGTTCTGCAGTTAAAAGCTGTTGAACTACCGGTGGTAAAAAATGCGATGTCTGGCGTGGTTGCGTAGTAGCACACGGTATTGATTATTGATCTTCGTGAGAGTCACTCGGTATGCTCGATTATTACTTCTGATAATTCTTTGCATCATATCTCTTATATTATTGATTCAATTATTGTCACGATTATCATCATATAATATGTTATAGTATTAAATCAATAATTGAGGCGACAAGTTATAAATGATTAATAATTGTTGAAAGATTAAATATGTGTTGATGAAAAAAAAATGATTTGTGGTAAGTTTGATTATTTTATGGGGGCTCATATGTCATCATCTAAGAGTCTCTTCATCGATAGTATTTACCTTCGTCGATAGTAATTACCTTTGTGAATAGTATTTACCTTCGTCGATAGTAATTACCCTTGTGAATAGTATTACCTTCGTCGATAGTAATTACCCTTGTGAATAGTATTTACCTTCGTCGATAGTAATTATCTTTGTGAATAGTATTTACCTTCGTCGATAGTAATTACCTTTGTGAATAGTATTTACCTTAAATCGATAGTATTTACCTTCGTTAATAGTAATTACCTTTACAGACGTCGAACCACTTGTCGTTTCACATTCGGTGATCGAACCACTTGTCGTTTTTCACATTACGAGGGCGTTTTCGAACCGAAAATCGAGCCACTTGCCTTTTTCACACGCGGGTCTTAAGCTAGAAATCTTCTATAAATAGAGGCCTAGGGCTTCATTATTTTCACGAATTCATTCAAGCTATAGAGAGAAAGTATAGAGAGAATAAGAGAGAAAGAAGAAGTATTTTATTCTTACTGCTTCTTGCGATATTCAATCTCCTACCAAATGTAAGGGTGTTGTTATTCTTTCTTATTCATGAAGAAAGCTGTTGTTATTCCATTGCTTATTATTACATTGGAATAACTTTTGTATAAGTGGTTTACCCTATACTTGGTGACATTCTTCTATTATTACATTGGAACATCACATGCATGTGTTTTACAGGACTGGTTAAAATCTTTATTATTCTGTTGGAACATCACATGCATGTGTTTTACAGGACACAGGTTCCGCCTCTTTATTATTACATTGGAACATCACATGCATGTGTTTTACAGGACTGGTTAAAATCTTTATTATTATTCTGTTGGAATATCCTATACATGTGTTTTACAGGATGCAGTTCCATCTTTATTATTACATTTGGAACATCACATGCCGGTGTGAATTTCACGACTGGTTCCGTTATTTATTATTACATTGGAATAACTTTTATGCTGTCTGCGATCTATCGCGTGCATGGTGATTTCTTTTGTTATTCCATTCTTTATTATACCCGGTTGGTTAAAACTTTGACTTATATACTCCATGAAATTAGTAGAATATCCTTGATATTTGCGTTTCATCGATATCTTTTCATGGAAATATTCTTACGATCATTCTTGAATTTTACTCTACAAAAGCGATGTCGTGTTGATAATTTGGGCGTTAATAATTCTGGATAAAATAATTCTTGAACTTGTTTTATTGAATTCTTATATCATTGTCATCATCCTCATGTTTATATTTTTTTGAAAGTCATCATGGCACTGTAGTGCATAGATGGACTTGGTATGATTATGACGAGAGAGACTATTGATTGTAATCATGGCCGTAATATTACAAATGATGTGATAAAAATCCTCGATGGTAGTAGTAGTGCATTGATGGGCGATTGTTGGCATGATCATGACCATTAATGAATACACAAATATTCTTGGCCCGTGAGTGCGTGAATAATTGTGGTAAATGATCTTAAAGAATATCCTTGGCGTAGTGCGGGGGTGATTCGATGATGTGGAATATTTATTAAAAGTGAGTCTCGGCTATAACGATGATGAAAAACCTTTTAAAACCTAAAAGATAGTAGACTTTATTTTCTACTTGACTCTTTTAATGGATTACATATTCATTGCTGAGATTAAAGCGGTTTTGTCTATTATATTTTATCGGTTTAACATTATTGAAGACTATTGATAATTTATTACGCATTATCTTGAGTCATAATATTTCTTCTTGGGCTAGATTGAGCTCACCCTTTCTTTCCTTTATTCTCTTGAGAAATGAGAATATAGTTGGGACGAGTCGGAAGCAGTGATGGTCTGAAGATAGCATTAGTAGTCCTCACTTTATTACGTGAAATAGTGTGATAATAATTATAATGAGGACTTTTTTTTGAGTTTTTGTATAATATCTAGTAGAGCGATATTTGTATTTAAACTCACGGTTTATATCGTATTATTACCACGGCAGTTATGTTAATAAGTTGTATTTAAATTACATACCATGTAAGTGGCGACTCAAGATGGGTGATGTATACCTAATTTTGGTGATGTGATACCATAATATTTTTAAACCTAATATTCCCAGAGCGTATAACCACTTGCATAACGGCCGAAAGATAATCGTGTATTCATTAGTATCAAACCACAAATTATCCATGCACTACGACGAAAGATAATTGTGTATTCATTAATATCCACGACCACAAATTATCCATTAGCACTTACTGCCAAAGATAATTGTGTATTCATTAGTATCCGACCACAAATTATCCATGCACTACGACGAAAGATAATCGTGTATTCATTAGTATCACGACCACAAATTATCCATGCACTTACTGCCGAAAGATAATTGTGTATTCATTAAGATCATCGACCACAAATTATTCATACACTACTGCCAAAAGATAATTGTGTATTCATTAGTATCACGACCACAAATTATCCATGCACTACTGACCAAAGATAATTGTGTTTTCAATTACGGTTATGATTATACCAACACAATCCACGGTCATAATCATACCAAGTCTATCTATCTTATCTACTGAGCCACGATGACTTTCAACGTAATATAAGCGTGAGGATAATGATATAAAGAATCAATCAAATGAGATAAAGGATAAATATTAAATATTTATAATATAATTTATCCGAGATTCAAGAATATCCCCATGTTATCAATCACTTAATAATCTCATAATCTAATATCATTAATATTATAACAATATTTTAATCACTTCTTAAATTTATAAACAATTTATCTTAATTGTTTACGCTTTTACCATATAATGCATTTAATCATTCAAAATGCCATACTCATAAGATATCATCACCAATTGTCAAATCTCTCAAAAATATGCATATACTCTATATAGGATTCTCTAGCCATAAAATCCTATTTTCAACTTTTGTTACTTCACATAACATATTTAACTCATATGTTAAGAACTAAACTATTTTCATGAAAATACCAAATCAGTCCCAAAATATTTCTTTTAAGGGATTTAGCATAATATAGTCCCATGATGAAAATATATTTTACTCGAATTTTTAAAATTCATTTACTATTTTTCAAAAATCAATTTCTAATTAATTTCTTAAGAAATTAGCTACCTCATGTTTAACTCCAAAAATTCCCAAATCTTTGCAGGACCTTACACATGTTAACGTGAGCTTCTAGTTTAAATTTCATAGTCATCGGAGTTATAGAACTCCGGTTATAGCGTTTTTCGTCGGAAAAACCTAAATATTGAAATAGTCATAACTTGCTCATTTTAAGTCAGAATGAGCTCATTTTTGGACAGGAGGTACTTTATACCATATACCTTCATGTCCCAAAAGGCCAGAATTTTTCTCATAATTTAAGTGGCCGAAACAGCCTCTCTAAAATCATGGCAGAAGCTTTTTCGGTTTTTGCAGCTTTGCACTCCTTTGCTAAAATCAGTCCACACAAAAATCTACAACACCTTTTCCAGTAATTCCACTTGGATTAGTTAGGTAACTCATAGATCTAACTCTAGGACTTGACCACACTCAAAAATTCAAAATATAATAGGAGATATGGTCAATTGAATTTCATGTTACGTTTTTATCAAAATCTGATTTTTCAACCCTTTGTGATTTCTAAGAAACTTTCATGTTTTCACATAATAACCACATAACTCATCATAACACTTACTAATACTTTATATACCCATGATTTTCATTAGTCCAATGCTTTTATTATGACTTTCATCATAATCCTCGTAAACAGATCCTTTTAGTTGACGAAATATTTGAGGTTTAAGAAATGGGTTTTGTCTTTGGAATCAATACAAAATTCGATTTCACGCTCTAAGTAGGCTAAGAAGTCTTCATGAATACGCCAAGAAATTTATTAATGATAGAAATATCATTCAAAATCTATTACTCTCGTCCAAGACTTGGATAATCGTCACATTAATACCAATCTGTGACTTCTATCCCTTAACCCAGATAACACCTCACAATGATACCTATCAACTTGCCATCTTTAGTCACGGCGTCGCCTCTGAAAAGTCGGCCGGTGCATTCCACACAAGGAAGTCAACAACGAAAGGATCGGGCTCTTTACTTATGGCTTGATATAACAGTGATTAACTTTAGGATTTGGTTACTTTGAATTCGTATAACAAGTTGGTTATGAATATAAAAGCTAACAACCTTACAAAAAGAATGATGAGTAGTTAAACAATTGATTCCTAAAATCCCATCAAAGGCAAATATTTTCAAAAAGATAAGATCGACGAATAACGTGAAAATGTTTATTTGAACCAAACAAGATTTAAAAATAGTAAGCGGAAACGAAGGCTCCTACTAACGAAGTTTCAACCAATAAGTCAAAGTTTAACTTCTTGAGTCAAATTTAAACGTTGAACACGACTAGGTGAAATAAAAGAGTGGGTAGAATCGGTATCTAACACGGTATAGACTTCATGAGCTTACGATTAACTTACCCGTGATAATTTTATTCGGGTTCCTCGTCAATCACGAGAAAAAAAAACGCTCTCTCTTAAACTACCGGCTTTTGGTTTATGCAGGGACGACCTTTGGTGCCTCCATCCTAGTTGAATTTGTCTTCGATAAACGACAAAATCGAGCTAAGTGACCTTCTCTTCCACAATTATAACATGCTTTGACGGCATAGCAGCGATTCGATGATGTGTCCTCTCTCCTCGCATTTGAAGCATATGATAGGTGGTCTTTCTCCTTCCTTAACAACGGGTGTTGGTCTTGACGTCTTTCCATCATTGTTGAATCTCCTTTTCTTGAAATGTCCATTCTTATTGTTTTGGCTCGATTACCACCGGAAGTGGTTACCATATCTCGCCCGTTGATTCCCTCCACGCTTGTTGTCACCGCTCGATGACTACTCTCCATTTGGTATTATAATTTTCTTGCTATTCTCTTTTTAGTTGCGTTGACTCGTTATCGCGCTCCACTAATCGAGCCCTATTTACAACATCCGAATAAAAACACGGTTTATGAGAAATAAGATGTTGACGTATCTCCTGCTTCAAACCTCTTAAAAACATTCGCGTCATTCTCTCTTCATTATCCACCAAGTGGGGCGAAATCGTGATCACTCCGCAATTTTGCCTCAGATATTGCGACACTGGTCGTATTGTTTTGTTCCAACTTGATAAACTCCACCTCCTTCATGTGGCGAATACTTTCGGAAAAGTATTTGTCGTTGAAACAACTCTGGAACTTCTCCCAAGATATCTTCTTGATCTGACGGAGTTGAGTCGTTTCTGGATTCCCACCATGTCTCTGTCTCTCCACGCAACATAAAAGGCGTGAAGAAGGAACCTTTTGCTCCTCGAAGCATCCCAAGACATCAAATATCTTGGTGTCTGCTTTATCCATGCTTCCGCCGTAAGAAGTAGTTTTGGCTCTCCCTTAAACTCCGGTGGTCCCAGCTCCTTGAATTGTTTAGCGGTGACATGCGAGAGTTTTCCGTGTTCCACCTACATTTTGGACGAGAGTCGCTTTTGCCTAATATTGCATGAATTCTAAAACCTCTTAAACGTATCGTCGTTAAATCAATTGATCGGTTGTTGTTGTTTACGGAGGATTATCGTCATCCTGTTGCACATTTTCCTGATTATTGATCTGTGGAGAATCAACAGTCTCCTGTGCTCCATTGCTATTCTCAACATTCTCGGATGCCATTTTCAAACACTGCCACAAAATAAGGGTTAATTGAATCTTTTTGTACTGGACTGCAGAAGCTGGAGAAGAATCGGTGATTTGATCGAGTTAAAACAAGTTATGTGAACAGAATTCTGAAGACTGCAAGTCTGCATCTCTTCGGGATCATTTCTAGATGTAGTTAGCTGTAGCAGCTGTTGGAAGTCTTGTTATGATGACAGGTTTGCTTTTAGGCAATGGAAATTCGTCTTAAAAAGCTTTGTTGTTTTAGATTCAATGGAGATTATGAGTGTTTGTTTATTTTCCTCTTTTTCCAGGATGTCATTATTATCTATAATTTGTTATCAGATAATTCTATTGCACAAACTGTAATGTAATTAATTTTGTAAAAAGTTTTAGTTGTGTTGCAAATCTTGATCTCCAAAGTAGTTCTTATAGTTGTTCCTGTAATCAAATTCTAATTATGCGAGTTACAGCTAGGTTCTTCAAAATGCCAATATGTTATAACGTTGCAAACAAATTAGTTCTTATAGTTGTTCCTGAAGTCAAATTCTAATTATGCGAGTTATAGCTAGGTTCTTCGAAATGCCAACATGTTATAATGTTGTTTGCAACATTTGGTAAGTTTCTTGAGTTTGAAATGTGTAATACTTTTTTCTTAACTAACATACCTGAGATTAATAAAGAGTGGTAGCAGCCGTTCTATACATGCTGGATATGAATTATAATAGGTAGTTTTAATGTTACTTTTATCTCACTTTCCTAATCTATAATAGAAAGATATTAATCATAAAATATAACCCAGATTAACATGTTTAGCTAGTAGAAACATTTTGCTCTCCCAGGTTAGTTTGGTAACTTACCTTTATTTTGTTTCTCTGGATTTTTTGTGTCCTTTAAGCTTTGTAGGTCTATCTGAATGAACTGACCATTTCAACTTGATAATTTACAAGACCATCACAGCTTCTCAACTTGGGACCCTGTACCATTACCTTCGTCTGGAAGATAGAGTATTAATTTTCTGTTGATTCCTCCCCCCGCGGCCTCCCGGCAGGAATATCAATGACACATTTTTTGTCCGAGTATTTTTCTCATAACAAATTTTAGTCTAGTTTGTACGTAAGGTCCTAAACACCGTAGTATTTTAAAATATGGCCTTGCAGGATGGTAGAATGCTGGACCTGAGTAGGAAAAGTGATATAAACCGTATCCCCAAAGTTGTTGAAGCATAGTGATTATGTCTGTCCTCCCCTCTAAATCGGAGAGGCAAGGATGGAGGTTGATTATAATATCATGCAAAGATGAACAACCGTAGGGAAAAAAAGAAGATATTTTATTCAGAAAAAATATTGATTTGAGATTTTGACTTGTTGGTAATAATATATTACACTTTTATTTCTCCTGTGTCTTTGTAGAGTAAGTTGATTCTGGGTTGTGTAGGGAACTTAGAGGATTCTATTAAGAAGTATCAGAGACAAGCTTGAGAGCTGAGGTGATGACAACAACATGAGGGCAAAACCAAAACCCATGGTCCTAATGTCCCAATAATAAAAGGCAATATCATCTCTCACTAACTAACGAGGCAAAAGAGAATCGAGGAGATCTTGCCTGTGGATGAGGCCTGTCCCACCCCATCTCTGCTACTTATGGCTTGAAAATGAAGGCAAGCTAAGGCTCTAGATGCCCAATAAACACAACGAGAGGGAAAGGCACCTTTTGGGTCCCTTGATTCATTGGTGCAGCCCAGCCGAATAGGGCCTTTCTTTGGAATAAAACTTGGCAGGGAAGGGTTGGTGTAAAAGAATAAAATGAAGGACGAAATGTAATGATTTTAAGGTATTTTAAGTGTATGTTTGGTTGTTGTTGGTGGTAGGTGTTGTCATATAATGACAAAATTATCATATATCCATTTCATTGGAATGAATTTTATTTCACATTCTCCACATGGAATAAAAAAACAATGAGATCCATTTGGAATGGTTTATCCTCCAAAATGATAATCAAATACACTATTTTTATTTCATTTCTTCTTGTATTCAATTCACTCAATCCAAACGTAGAAGAAGTATCTTAGCGAGTACATGCACAAATTACCTCCACATTTAAATGAGTGTCTTATTTATCCTATTTTACTTCACTTTCTTAAATTTGTTCTGCACCCCCAAAATGAGATTCAACTTGCAAGAAATAGCTAAAAACTGACATGCTGCTTCAAATTTCCCTCGGTGAAAAGTGATTAAACCTAGCATTCATTTGATATCAATATTATAATTATTTATTTAGTTAGAAATTAGTAACTCTTCTTTAAATGTATGGTCCTTTACGGGTAAAGGTACTATATTAATTTCAAATTGCTAAATAATCAAGCATCTAACCTTCTCCCTTGTCGTAGGAATTTTCAAGACTATCATTCTAGTCTGGTTGGATCAGCATTGTTATGGTAGTGGTGCAACTCAATGGCCACAATAGTGACATTAAAGTTTGTTGACATATAGTAGCCATTTTCTTTTTGAATCTGTGGATATAGTTCAACAACATCATCATCTTGTTGCTGATTCTTAAAAGATAAAGTTTGAACATACCTGGGTAAACTATGATTAATTTTATATTTCTAACTCCATCATCCCTTTTGCTGTTTTCAACATAATGCTTAATATTTTCACTCAGGTTTCATTCAACAGGGTAGAGTAACAACTTGTGCCACTCGAGGTGTGTGACACCTTCTCTTTCTTATCTATCAGCCTTAACTTTTGGTTTTTGAATCAACATGATTCAGTGTGGTAGGATTTCTTAGTCTTTTCACTGGTAGAAAGGTAACTTTCGATTTCTTTCTTATGAAGCTACTGCCCTTGCTCTACATTGCGAGTATACATATAAATTTATATGATGTACTTGGAGTAGCAAAAAAGAATCAGGATCAAAGACAAATGATTGAACTCATGCAGTGAATTGTATGCCTAATGCTCTGTTTCATATCTCCATCTTCAAGTTGCTGCCTTCAGTGGGACCTGTGAATATTCAATCTCTTTAAATTAGCACTTAGAGCAAGGTAATATTATCTATTTACTTCTTAGGTGATTATTTTGAGAAATGCATATGATTAAACCAGCGACTACTATTTTTGCTCAATTCTCAAGTCAACCACTACCAGTAGAGCATATATAGTCACCACATGAACCATTATATATGATGAATTATTCAATGTAGGGAAGGGAACCCATTAGTACATTGTTACTAGTCTTGATAAAGCATATGCATTATTTAATGCCATTATATGTCTATATATGGTCGAAACTGCACCATCCATTGAATATATTTTCCTTCGTGGAAGGTTGGATAGGAACTCAAGGTTATCCAATCCAATAGTCCTATCTTTATTATTAGTATTATTATTATTTTAAAATAAAAAACATTAATATCATTTTTGGGTGGAAGACAGGGTAAAAGAAAGATACCAGCTACTAAAAAAAACTTTCTTGGATAAATTAAAAAGGACCCATTTAGTCCTGAGCAAAGCATTAACATAGGTGGGGTTCTCTATTTTTAGTAATTTTTATTTTGCTTCATTTTCTACCTTTAGAGCTAGCAAAAGCAGAAACAGAAGATGGAACTGTAACTTTAAAAGTTAAAATTGCCAATACCTGCAAATGACTGAGATGGATATGTTGTTGATCTTCCTTGTTGAAATTCTGTGTTATAGAGATTTTGTAACTCGGGGTCCCAAGTTGCGGGGGATGTATTTGCTGTGGAATAGTGTTGATCATTATCAGAAATGTAAAACACAGGAGTATAAAACTAATATAAAGACCCACAAAAAAGGGTAGACAAAATTACATTGAAACAAGATGAGTCGACAAATGTTTCTGTGATGGATACAGGTGCGCTAATAGTTCTTGTAAGTGCCATATCAGGAGGGTTTATTCCCAAATCCAGTCCACAACATGTAACCACTTGTTGTAATGGGTTGAATTGAAAATAGGCAGGATTAGCCATTTCTGATGATGAACCAATTGTGGGAAAATCAGATGTGCAAGCTGGAAACATCTGTTCATGATAAAGAAAAACAGAGTGGGTAACCAAATTTTGCATGTAATTGTTATTTGTTGCTACTCTCTGACATCCTTTTTTTTTTACCTCTTTTGTGAAGAAATTATCTATGTTGAAGTCGAGAAGACTCGGATTAACAGCAGCTAGTTTCATGGATAAGAACTGCCAAAATGATAAGATTACTGAATGAAGTAAGGGTATGAATCACAAATGTACCTGTGTGCTAAAAAAGAAGCAATCGATCAGTATATTGCTTGCGATAAATATGTATGTATATTTACCTCTACTTGTCTTTGAAGAGATTGGATATAGTTAATTATTTCATCTAGCATTCCTGCTTTCCCTGTCATCTTATTGCATCCTGGTACTAAATCTTGCAGATATTTCATTCTCTCGCTGATTTTTTCCCTCCTAACCTGCATATATAATTCATATATCATTAATGTTAGAGCGAGATTGGAGATGACAAAATTTTTACATGCACCGATTAACAAGTGTGGAATTAATTCCACTTACTCTTTCAGCTAAGCTGTGGCTGTCTGTGGCTTGACCACGACGTGCTCGGACATGAATGTAGTCTGGCTTCTGAACTTCGGTAATCTTTGAATTCTCTTTCCAAGTGTCAGTGGATGTTTCTCTGTTATTACAATCGTTACTGTTTGTGGTGCTCTTTTTGTTGTTGTGTTCTGTTGTGATCTTTGAATCTCCATCTTCAGCGCATCCTTTTATCTTCTTTTCTTTGATGCCCTCGTCTTCAATTACCTGAATATGCATGCCCCCATAAATACAAATACGTTTATCAGTAGCTTTTCCTAAAATTGTTTAGCATCTTTTTTTAAAATCAAAAATTGCCTAGACCTTTTCTACTTATTGTAGCAAAAAAGCAGATTTTGCATTATTTTGAGGCAACAAGTGTAGTGTGTGTGCGTACGTGCGTGCAAGTGTGTGAGAGAGAAAGATGATCAATGCTGAAAATTTCACAAACCTTTTGGTTATGGGTCTTATCAGCTTTCCTCTTCTTGAAGCTCTCTCTTCCCCCAGCAGAGCTCATCTTTTCCGTCAAACCTGACTCCATCCCTTTAGTATCACTGCCTGCAGCCTCACAAATCGCCGCTGCAACTTCTGGTGGGCAACTAGTAGTCCTTGAAATTGCATAATTCAACTCAACCCCATTCACATTTCCATACCCACAAGCTCCATTACCCAAATGATCATCCCCATCAAACATCCCATAATCAGGCCACCCGTTCTCCATTCCTGGATCAGGCTTCACTGCCCTGTTCAAAAACCCACCAAAACCCGATTCACAATTGATCAAAGGCTGAAATTGTTGAGCTTGACCAGCTGGTATAGAGAAAATGTTAAGCTGATCATTTCCATTAAAAAACTTTGTTGTTGCAGGAGCTGCAGGTGATGGTCTTGTTGACACTTCATTGGAGCTCGTTGCCTTTAATTTCTTCTCTAACTTAGAATTAGATATAGAAAAACAGTCTCTCTTAAAAGTATTGTAAAGCTTTGCGCTTTTGGGGAAAGTAGTTAATGGTGGGTTTTGTGTACTGTAAGGATATGATTAGGTAACTTTGTATGGTCTTCTGGCCTAACTGACGTCCTCTTCAAAACCAACATGCCAATGCTATTTTCTCCTCCACTTTTTCTCTCTCTACAGCCCTTTCTTTCTTTTTAGAGGAGCTAGAAGTGTGAAGGGGGAGGGAGTGGAAAGTACAGTTTTTTGGGAAAAAATATGCAGGGGGTTAAAGAAGTGTTAGGGTATATATAATGAGGAAAAAGTCTGCCGGAATCTGACAACAGTAGGCAGCCGGAATAGAGAGAGAGAGAGAGAGAGAGAGAGAGAGAGGAAGTGCTAGTGGGGCAGATAAGGAACCATAACGAGAGGCCCGTGGTAGTGGGTCCATACTGACGTAATTGCCACGTGGGAATGTCTGAAAAGCAGAGAGAGAGAGAGAGTTGGGAGGGGGGATGTCATGGGATCGGGTGGGTTTTAGAGTTATACGGCATGGCTGGATGCCATTTTGAGGATGGCCGGAGGCTCCTCAACCTTTTATTGTGAATACACGACATACGAGGTTTCCACGTGTTATTTTATCACTTAAAAAATGAAATATCTTATAATTTTATATATTTAGTTTTCATGTTGCGAATTAAATAAATAATTATTGTCAATAATATTTTAACAATTTAATGAATTAATCTTGTATTACTCTCACAATTAACATTAGTCATGACCTGAATTATGATGGCCCACTAAATGACATGTCAGATTGAGTGGTGATGATTGTGCAGGTGAGACCTTGTGTCATTGGTATTTTGTACCTGATCATTCGGTTATAATTAAACTATTAGGTTATAATTGATATTCAAAATTTATATAATTTTATTATTCAAAAAACTAACCGAATTATGTAATATCCAAATAATCAAAAATCGAATAATCAAATTAACTATTCTGTTATCTTGGTTAATAATCAAATTACATTTCATTTTTATAAAACAAAAAAAAAGTCATTTCAAAAATATGATTACCAGTTTGATGAACCAATATCTGATTCAAAAATACATAATCCTTGAAAGATTCAAATAAATAAGTCTCAAAAGTTGACTATAGAGTATTAAAGTGATTTTTGTCTTCAAAGATTCAAACAGCGTGTATGTCACTTTTGGTAAAGTACCCATTACTTCAAACAGTCTTCTAATTCTTAAAAAAGTATTTCAACTTTGAATGACTCACTAACCCATGAAACAGAGACTACAAGTCTACAATACCTTCTCAAATCTCAACGATAAACGGAGAGCGGAGAGGGGAGAGGGGAGAGGGGAGAGGGGCGGAGTAATGGAGATGTCGGAGTGGAGGAGAGTCACGATTTACGAAGCCGGAGTGGAGTGGACTGACTGGCTGTGGAGAAGCAAAGGGAAGCTGAGATTTGGGTCATTTGGCTGTGGAACAGAGTATGTTATATACTTTTTAAGTTCTGTATTAAAAAATTATGACTGGATATAGTAATATATATATATATATATATATATATATATATATATATATATGAGTAAGTCTATAATTTTTTTAAAAGATTACATTTTATTAAAAGTATATTTTTATAAAAGATCAAATTTTTATTAAAAGATTATTTCCTATAAAAAGGATATATTTTTATAATTTGAAAATCTAAATAATTTATGTTTTCTTTAATTTTTTTTGTTATAAAATCTATATTTTGTTTAAGTAGATATTTTTCACTGTTTGAAAAATTTTTTGTCCAATCCTCTACGGTAGTAATAATTTTCAATTAAAATATAAATAATTTAGTTTTAAGTATTCCTAAATAAAAGTTTTATTGTAGTAATACCACGTCATAAGATTTTCTTTTTGTTATTATAATTTTGTGAATAGTGGATATAAAAGACGAATTAAAAGTATTCTTTAGAAAAAGTAATAAATTACATTAATTTTAAATTTAAAAATATATTGATTTTTACTTGATAAATCAAAATAGGTATTTATATTTTTGACGGCAAAATAGGCATAAGAGGTCTGTGTTCTTAAGTGGGCCATAATAGAACTCGTGCGGAGTGACCAATTAATCACGTTATTGTGATTACAAAAAGCTCTAGCTACCAGAAATGCCGCAGGTATGAAGGAATTGTCAGACTTTCTAAAAATAGAACAGTTTCTTTAAACCTTAGTAGTAATGCTTATGTAGCTAACTTTCTATTTAAAGCTTTAAGCTTCTCCTTCAGCACTTCTTTCCCATATGTATTATCAGGGTCGGATTTTTTAAAACAAAAATTTGTAAAAATAAAATAAAATAAAGGATAAAAAAATACGAGAGACATTATAAATAATTGTGTGAATTATTATATAAAATTGTTGTCGTTTTATGTAATTAAATATACTTACTCTTATATTATGTGCAAAATAATATTTTATAATTTTTTAAAACATTGCTATTATTATAAGAGACATCTCGCGCAAGAATGTGAGGCGTTCCTCACCTTCCGTGCCCTTTAAAATAAATAACATAACTAAATAATATTACAAAAATATTATTTATAATAACATTTTTTGAGACTTCATTGTTTGAAATTATTGCAATGATAGTCTCATTTCAATATCTATAAAAATATCATGTTCAATGTAAGTTACTAAACCAAAAGAGTGTAGTGTTAGTGTTGGTAGAAATTTGAGACATTTAATTTAATAATATTTTAGTCTAATTTTTTTATTTTCATTAAACATCTTATAAAATTAAATACGAATAAGAAGTTTGACTCCTAAAAATTCATTGGGTCAATTGACTCGGTGTAGAAACAAGAAAATAATAGAAAGAGTGGCATCTCTATGAGGACCACAGATTATGGATGATACGGGAGCATAAATGTAGACTACATATTTATTTTCAAGTTTGAAAGCATACACGAAAAGAAGGAATGGATGCGCATGCGCTACTACTTAATACTTATTATAAATTTATTATTGAATTTTAAAAATTAATTTAGACTTAAACCTCGTCCTCGTAAGATTTAGCAAAAGTTATGAAATAATGAACATTATTATTACTAGTACTTTGTAACTAATTTATAATATAAATTACTGTATTGACTAATTATAATAAAAAAATATTTATATTAATTTTTTGTTTAAAAATATTTTAAATTATTTTTAAAAAAATTAAAAATAATCTTATATTTTAAAAAGATGGATGTTATTTTTGGTTGGGATATATATATATATATATATATATATATATATAGAGAGAGAGAGAGAGAGGATCCTGTCTGGACTTTTGGACAGGCTTAAAATGCAGACTTTTAATTTTTTATATTTTTTTAAAATAATTAAAAAAAATAAAATTCGGGATCCCTGATCGGATCCGAGACTATATATATATATATATATATATATATATAGAGAGAGAGAGAGAGAGAGAGAGGAGGGATCCAGTTAGATTGAAGGCTACTTGCTTTGTGAAGGGACTTCATTCCCTACATCTCCATCTCTACTTTACTTATTTATGAATAAGTGTGATAAATTAAATTGAATAATTAAGATTTAAATAGTTAGTATATTTTAATAAATTAAATTATTTGTGTGAAATAATATTTTGATTTAAAAAAATTATTTGATAACTAAAAAGTATAAAATATTTGAATCACTTTTAAATTTAAAAATATTTAAAATTAAAATTTTAAAAATTAATAATGATCTTAAAATTTAAAATTAAGAGAGTATAATATTTATAGAGGCTCTATAGGTTTACATTTTGGATTAAGAGACAACACTTAAATTTATTCTTAATAAAAAATTTAAACCTATAAATAATACTACTAATATTATTGTGTAATATGAGAGTTTTGTAATAATATAATAAAAAAAATTGTGATTTCACAAAAGTTTTGTGAAAGAAGTGGAGACGGAGGGTGAATTATGAGAGTAACGTGACAGGCGCTGAATACGAGAGAGTTGGTGAGTGATGGTGCCGTCCAAACTCGTATGGGCATGGACACTTGATGATGCAACCAAATATTACAAAGAAACCCCTCACTTTTATTTTGTTATTCTATTAAAATATACTATTACCGTCCCTTAATATAAGTTATTTTGGATAAGTATTTTTTATTCTTTAATATAAGTCGTTTGAGAATTTCAAGTAACTATTAATTGCTTAGTTTTCAGTATTACCTCAAATATTAAATATAACTTTAATTCTCTCATTATTTTTTGTCCAATAAATAACACGATCTTTTTTTAATATAAAGACAATACAATCATTATCTTAATGATTGTGCACAACTATAACACGACTTAGAGCATCTCTAACCGTAGTTGCAAAAATAACTCTTCAAATTGAAGTTTGTTAACCTACGTGATAATTTGAAAAGCATTATTTGTTAATTTACATTTTTATACCCCATTAATCTCTTCAATTAAATTAATACAGTCTCTTTAAAATAGTTAAAAAAGGGGTAAAGATGCTCTTATATTGAGGGACGAAGGTGGAAGTAGTAGTACTACTACTTATATTTATAATAAGAAGTAGTGTCCTCTTATCCTCCATCCGACTTAGAGAGCCTTATTTATAATTCGAATAAATAAATAAAGCTAGTTATATAATATAGATGAAACAAACAGCATGATATCTACATAACCGTTGACACACAAACATAGTGCCTCCCAATATTTTTTAATAAGATTAATCAAACGGGTTGTGAATTAATTAGTTTATTATTTGTTGAACAACATAAACACGTACCATATGAAAATCCGAATTAAATTCACAATACTGCTAACATATATGATATGATTGTAATTGTTTAATAAAGAAATGGAGTTCAATCCTCTTTAGTGTTGGTGGTGTTGGTATATATGGAAGTAAGGATTTTCTTGAGCTCTTTAGTGTAAACGTCAGATTTCTCCGTTTGAACTGCGTGTCCTCCGTCCTTTATGTATTGTAGACTGGTGTTGCCTCCCAATTGCCTACAATTATTATTTAATAATATTTTCAAATGCTAAATATATTTATTTTTAATAAATTTAAATTTTACTTTAGTACTTTATATTTTTTTAATAAAAATTAAAAGGGAAGGAGGAGTATCATTTACATTTTTAATAGTAGGGTAATTAAGGGGGGCCTTACTTTTTGGTGTTTTCAGCAACTTCGGAGTTGAAAATCTTGTCATCATCTCCCCACACCAAATAAACTCTCTGCAACCACCCGCAACATATATACATACATACATACATACATCATACATGCATATATATAACTAAAGAAATGCCATATCATGAAGACAATTCAAAAAAACTAAATAAATAAATTGGCAAAGAATATAGCAAACCTGGTTTAAACTAATGGGCGTTGCTTCGTGGTCAGGTACCACCCAAGCCTCTAATAGTTCAGCTCTCTCCTTTCTATTCGGATAAAACTCCTGAAGACATCACAACATACCAAATTATATGATTTCCAGTACACACACATAGTTCATTTCAAAGTCTCACCCTTTTTAACAAAGGGCCGAGTGTCAGTATTAGAGAACCTTCGACTATATATATATATATATATATATTTATATGATCTAGTGTCACAATTAGTTGTGGTCAACTCATAAAATTTGACAAATTATTTTATACGGACTATTTTACACTAGTTCCTCTGGCAAACAATTTGGTGGATCATAAATTGTTTGGCAGACGGGCAACGGTCTGTACATTATGAGTCTGTCTCGTATAGAGAGGTCAGAGGTGGGACTAATTACTATTTATATGAAAAATTATGTAAAATATCGATTTTTATATTAAAATATCAGTTCACATACAAATATCAAGAGATTCTCATATATATATATATATATATATATATATATATATATAATGTGTGAAAATATCAATTTTCTGTATATTACTTACCCTGAGAAAATCCCTGGCAACAAAATCAGGGAGGCTTGGAGGTTTGTGATTAGCAATAGTAAGAAATGCTTTGAGTGCCTGTACCGTCGTCGGCAATAAAAACTCCTGCAAGCTAGAATACCCATACTTCTCCAGTCCCCCGCGCCAAATCGACTCAGTCAACTCAATTACTGTGTCACTCGCCACCACGGACTCAACCAACTCCGGATATAACTTGGCCATCTTGAACCCAATAGACGCCCCATAGCTCAGCCCAACCACCGTGCACCTCTCAACCCCCAACTTTTTCAATCCCGCCGCCACGAACTCAGCCTGAGACGCCGTTGACCGCCCCGGCTTATCGGTGGTGGAGCCGCCGAAGAATAGGAGGTCCGGCACGTACACGGCGTAGCTTCCGGCCAAGGCTAGTACTTGAGAAAGCCATGAGAAAATACCATCTGCAGCAAAACCATGAAGTAAAACTATAGCGGGCTTGGTTTGGGCTTTGGATTTCGACGGGGCCCAAATTTTCATGACCGTACCGGGCTCGATTTCGATTATTTGGGGTGTTAAACCGTAAAACTTCATTATGAGGCGGACTATTGGCTTCAAAATTGCGAATATTTTCACCATTTTGTGTTTGAAAAAGAAAAGATGGAAGAGATAATGGTCTAAAGTAATCGTCTTCATATATAAACTTTATGTATTATATATATATTTATTTAATTTTCTCAAATTTCAATGTCGGCCAAGTGGCT
The DNA here is from genome assembly GCA_020205615.1 of Panax quinquefolius. Lineage (NCBI taxonomy): Eukaryota > Viridiplantae > Streptophyta > Magnoliopsida > Apiales > Araliaceae > Panax > Panax quinquefolius. The sequence goes on from CM035158.1 coordinate 121,754,191, forward strand.
GCTACGTAGATGGTTCATTGGTTTGACCAATAAGACTTTGTCTAGGCCTTGAACGTGGGCGTCCCAATTTAAGAGTCTCATTTCATATTATTCCTCTCAAATCATATATATATATATATATATATATATATATATATATGAATATTTAAGTTAATTATTAAATTATTAATTATGTAAATAAATAATAATAAAAATTTCACTATACAATACTCAATACTTTTTTCTGCTCCTAAACTGAGACTACATTTTAATTTTTTAGTCAAATATGTGAAAATTCTGAAGAATGAATAAGAATTTATTTGAGTGTTACAAAATAACTAAAAAATACTAATAATCATCATATTTGTTCCTTTCAAAATTTATATTATTTTATATTAATTTTAAAGCTTCACAAAATAATTTAAAAGGTAAAAATGTGTGGAATGGGGGAGGGAGTAATAATACTCAAAACTAAATCAATTACTAATTAAAGAGTCTTGTTATATATGATAATAAATTTATGCTGATTGTAAATAGCAACTTATGTACATATATGAGATAGTAATTAAGAATTATCTTACTTTAATTTATTTTATTTTATCACTTAAAGTTCCACATGATTTATAATTTAACTTTGTCATATTACAACAAATTTATGTCGATAGTAAGTGATTTACCTATATGCATACATGGAATAAATAAAAATTAAAATAATAACTTTATTTTATTTTCACGTGAGTCTCAATTCAATTTTGTCATAATTTTACCAACATATAAATTATTTTTATTACTAAATATTTAACCATAGTTCATCATTTTGCAACATAATCTTAATTTTTATCGAATATATGTTAGTATGAAAAAAATGGACTTGAATTGTAATCCACATCCACTCATGAAACCAGAATGAAACCGCCGACGCCCCAAAATTAGGTATACATCACCCATCTTGCCGATTACTTACATACTACGTGCAATTTAAAACAACTTATTAACATAACTGTAATGTATAATAATTATTACATAAATCGTGAGTTTAAATACAAATATCGCCTACTAGATATTATACAAACTCAAATAAAAGTCCTCTTTACGATTATTATCACACTATTTTACTGAATAGTGAGGACTACTAATGCTATCTTCGTGACCATCACTGCGTTCCGACTCGTCCCAAATTATATTATCATTTCCCAAGAGAACAAAAAAAGAAAGGGTGAGCTTCAACTAGCTCAAAGAAGAAATATTATGACTAAAGATAATGCGAATAAATTATCAATAGTCTTCAATAATGTTAAACCGATAAAATACAATGATAGACAAACCGGTTTAACTGCATGTGGAATATCGCAATCCATTAAAAAGAGTCAAGTAGAAAATAAAGTCTACTATCTTTTAGGTTTTAAAGGTTTTTCATCATCGCTTATAAATGGAGACTCACTTTTAATAAATATTTCACATCATCGAATCACCCCCGCACTACTACCAAGATATTCTTTAGTATCACGACCACAATTATTCACGCACTACGCCTAAGAATATTTGTGTATTCATTAATGGTCACGATCATGCCAACAACGTCCATCAATGCACTACTACCATTGAGGATTTTTATCACATCATTTGTAACATTACTATCATGATTACAATCGATAGTCTCTCGGTCATAATCATACCAAGTCCATCTACGCCATACTGGCCACGGATGACTTTCAAAAAATATAAACATGAGGATGATGACAATGATATAAGAATTGAATAAAACAAGTTCAAGAATTATTAACGTCCAAATTATCAACATGATCATCGTTTTGTAGAGTAAAATTCAAGAATGATCGTAAGAATATTTCCATGAAAAGATCTTCGGATGAAACACAAATATCAAGGATATTCTACTAATTTCATGGAGTATAAGTCAAAGTTTTAACTTAACCGGGTATAATAAAGAATGGAATAACAAAAGAAATCACCACGCACGCGCGATGTAATCGCATGACGGAGTTATTCCAATGAATAATAAATAATCTGAACCGTGTCAATTGAAATTCACCCAAGCAGGATGTTCCAACAGAATAATAAAGATGGAACTGCATCCGGGTAAAACACACATATAGGATATTCCAATGAGATCAATAAAGATTTTTAACCAGTCCTGTAAAACACATGCATGTGATGTTCCAACAGAATAATAAAGATTTAACCAGTCCTGTAAAACACACCTGACATGGATGTTCAGCAATGTAATAATAATAAAGACGGAACCAGTCCCGTGTAAAAACACACGATGGGATGTTCCAATGTAATAATAGAAGAATGTCACCAAGTATAGGTAAACCACTTATACAAAGTTATTCCAATGAATAATAAGCAATGGAATAACAACGATTCTCTTCATGAATAAGAAAGAATAACACCCCTTACATTTGGTAGGAGATTGAATCTCGCAGCGGTGTAATGTAAAATACTCTTTCTTCTTTCTCTCTTATTCTCTCTATACTTTCTCTCTATAAACAAATGAATTAAATGAAAAATAATGAAGCCTGAGCCTCTATTTATAGAAGATTTCTAAGCTTAGACTTTTCTGCAGTGAAAAGGCAAAGTGATGAACTTGACGACCGGTTTTGACGCTCGTAATGTGAAACGACAAGTGGTTCGACGCATCAGAATGTGAAACGACAAGTGGTTCGACGTCTGGTAAAGGTAATTACTATTAACGAAGGTAAATACTATCGACGAAGGTAAATACTATTCACAAGGGTAATTACTATCGATGAAGGTAATTACTATCGACGAAGGTAAATACTATTCACAAGGGTAATTACTATCGACGAAGCGTAAATACTATTGATGAAGAGACTCTTAGATGATGACATATGAGCCCCCATAAAATAATCAAACTTACCACAAATCATAACACATATTTAATCTTTCAATAATTATTAATCATTTATAACTTGTCGCCTCAATTATTGATTTAATACTATAACATATTATACGGATGATATCTGCGACAATAATTGAATCAATAATATAAGAGATATGATGCGTGCAATTCATCGTAGTAATAATTGAGCATAATTTGAAGTGACTTCTCACATAAGCATCGATAATCAATCTCTGTAAGTCTACTTATGCAACTACGCCAGACATCGCAGATTTTTACCACCGGTAGTTCAACAGCTTTTAACGGTAACACCTCCGTAGTTATTTTTATAAAAATATTTTTGTCGCTTTCTCAATCCGACAATAATGTTGTAGGTCCACCAATGATTGAGCATTTATACGAATATTCCTAACAAAAAGAATATTCCCCGACCAAACGAATATTTTATAACAACTTGCATACTTTGCAAAATTTATAAATATTACCCACAACTATAACATTATATCAAATTTATTCCATAATATTCAAAATAATATTTATAGAAAAATTCATCTTTATTAAAAAAGTCGGGTCTTACAACCTCCCTTTCTTATGAAATTTCGCCCGAAATTAGGTGGTACGTGATACTGGTATGTCAAGAGGTAAGGATACCTTGATTTCATTTGATTCTAACTCCCAAGTCATTTCCCTCAACATCGTGGTTCCTCCACAAAACTTTGACTTGAGGTATAACCTTGGAGCGTAGAATATGTTCCTTCTTATCCAAAATTTGAACAGAACCTCTTCATACGTCCAAATCTTCCGCTTATTTCGTCGGTTCTAACTCAATAATATGGTTCGGGTCTTTCACATATTTACGTAACATAGATATGTGAAAAACGCGTTGAACACGAAGACATATTTGGCGATAGAAAGCGAGTCTATAGCTACGCCTTCCTACTCGATCGAGGATTAAAATGGATCAGATGAATCGAGGGTTAAGTTTTCTCTCTTTCCAAATCTTGTAACTCCTTTCCATGGAGCAACTCTTAACAACACATGATCTCCTATATCGAATTCCACGCCCTTTCGATGAAGATCGGCATAACTCTTTTATCGATTTTGTGAGGTTTTTATCGTTGTTTCGGATCGTTTGAATCTTTTCCGTAGTCATACGTACCAACTCCGGTCCCAACAACGTTGCTTCACCCACCTCATCCCAAAGACATCTTTGGAATCGACACTTTCTTCCATACAACGCTTCGAATGGAGCCATGCTAATACTTCTGCTGATAAGCTGTTGTTGTAGGAAAACTCCACCAATGGTAAGAACTTGTCCCAACTCCCTTGAAATCAAGGACACGAGTCTTAATAGATCTTCAAGAGTTTGAATAGTCCTCTCTGATTGTCCGTCCGTCCCGAGGATGATATGCCGAAAGCTAAATCGTAAGTCTGTGCCCATAGCTTTTTGCAAACTAACCCAAAATCGTGAAGTGAATCTTGGGTCTCGATCGAAACTATGGATACCGCAAGATACCATGCAGCCTTACAATCTCGTTTATGTACATACGAGCAAGACGTTCAAGTGTATAAGTTTCTCAGTTTCGGTGAAATGAGCGGACTTGGTCAACCTATCAACAATGACCCAAATCGCATCAATGCCTTGAGAAACCTTAGGAAGACCGTGAACGAAATCCATGGTAATGTGCTCCCACTTCCATTCGGAATTTCAAGTGGTTCTGCAATGGACCTTTTGGTACTTGATGCTCCGCTTTAACTTCGTTGACAAGTTAGACACCTTGAGATAAGCAAATGCTATCTCTCTTTCGTATTGCTCCACCAAAAATGTATGGCGAATATCATGATACATTTTGGTACTCCCCAGATGGATTACCAAATGGTGTGTTGTGTGCCTCCATCATGATATTATACTTTCAAATCGTGGTCGTTAGAACACAAAGTCCTGAGTTGACTTCAGTATTCCTTCTTCATCGATTCTTGCTTCCTAAGATAGCACCTTCTCAGACTTTCTTCCTCATACACGATCAGCTCAGTGTCTCAGAGCTTGAAAGCGCTTTAACTTTATCAATTAAAGTCGGTTCTACTCAGATACTCGCTTATCATCACATCGTCCTCGAGTTTTTAATTCTATCTCCATCCTTTGCAAGTCACACAAATGGGCTCTTTGCGTTGACAATATCGCACTTTCGTCTTGCATATGATTTTCTACTCAATGCGTCGCCTACCACGTTCGCTTTTCCAGGATGGTATTGGATGGTATGATCATAATCTTTCAATCAGCTCAAGCCAACGTCGTTGTCGCATGTTGAGTTCCTTTTGAGTGAAGAAATATTTGAGGCTTTTATGATCCGTAAAGATCTCCACTTTCTCCCCATACAAGTAATGCCTCCAAATTTTAAGTCTGAAAAATAATAATTTTAACTCTCTGAGATCATGAGTAGGATAATTCCTCTCATATTCTTTGAGTTGTCGCGAGGCATAAAGGCTATTACTTTTCCATGTTGCATGAGAACACATCCCAACCTTTTGCTCTCGAAGCATCACCATAGATGACAAATCCTCCCGAGCTGATGGTATTGCATGAACAGTCTTTGAAATAAGTCTCCTCTTGAGTTCTTGAAAACTCTTCTCACATTCTTCGCCCAACCGAACTTTGTATCTTCCGAGTCACCGAAGTCGATGGAATAGCGATTCGAGAAAATCCTTCCACGAATCTCCGATAATAACCAAATTAAACCGAGAAAGCTACGTCTTTGGCCATCGATTTAGGTTGTTCCTACTTTGAATAGCTTCAATCTTTCTTTGGGTCAACAGATATTCCATGACTTGATACCACGTGCCCAAGGAATGCTACTTCTTCAAGCCGAACTCGCATTTCTTCAATTTGGCATAAAGCTTATATTCACGAAGCTTTTGGAGTGTCGACCTCAAGTGTTGCTTCATGATCTTCACGGCTTTTGGAATAAATAAGGATGTCATCAATAAAGACGACCACAAAGTGATCTAAATATTCCTTGAATACTCTTGGTTCATCATATCCATGAAGGCGGCGGAGCATTAGTCAATCCAAAGGACATGATTAGAATTCATAATGCCTGCATCGAAGTTCCGGAAGCCGTCTTTTGGAATGTCGGTGATTCTAATCTTCAATTGGTGATATCCTAACGAAGATCAATCTTTGAAAAGAATTTGGCTCCTTCTTATCGGGTCAAACAGTCATCAATACGTGGCAATGGATACCTATTTTGATGGTGACGTGATTCAACTCCCGATAATCAATACAAAGTCGCATACTCCCATCTTTCTTCTTCACGAATAGTAATGAGAGCACCCCGAGGAGATCTTAGGACGAATAAAGCCAATGTCTAACAATTCTGCGGTTGGGTCTTTAACTCCTCGAAGTTCAATAGAGCCATTCGATATGGGGCTTTGGATATAGGTTTTGTATCGGGTTCAAGGTCGATACAAAATTCAATTTCACGCCCGGGGTAGGCGGAAGTTCTTGAGGGAATACGTCGGAAATTTATTAACAATAGAATATCGCTTAAAAACGGACGTATTTTATTTAAATCATGTGACATGAGCTAAGAAAGCTTGACATCCGCTTTTCAATAAACGAATAAGCTTTATGGCTTGAGATGACCGTGATTGATTTTAATGGTTTGGTCGTTTGAATTGGCGTAATAGGTTGATTAGGAATATGAAAGCTAACAACCTTACGAAAACAATCAATTTTTGCATGATAAGTAGTTAACCAATCAATCCCTGTAATCACGTCAAATGCAAGTATTTTTAATGAAATAAGATCGACAAAATGTGAGGGTACCGATTGAACCAAACAAGACTTATAAACGATTGGATGTAATGAAGGTTTCTCCCAACGGAGTTTCCACAGATAAGTCAAAGTCTAATTTCTCCTGAGTCAAATTTAATCGATGAGCCATGTAGGAGAAATAAAAGAATGGGTAGAACCCAGATCAAATAAAGTATAGACTTCATTAGAGTTTATGATAAACTTCACCTGATGACCTCATTCTAATCCTCGCTCTTTGGGAGGTCACAACAAATGCTCTCCTCAGACTTTCTAGGTTTTTGAATTTTCTCGGGATGGCCTTTGGTGCCTCCATCCTAGTCAATTTGTCTTCTGTGAATCGATAAAATCGAGCTAAGTGACCTTCTCTCCACAATTATAACATCGCTTTGACTGGCATTTACGCATTTGGATCGATGTGTCCCTCTCCTCCAGCATTTGAAGCATATGATAGGTGGTCTTTCTCCTTCCTTAACAATGGGTCTTTGGTCTTTGACGTCTTTCCATCATTGTTGAATCTCCTTTTCTTGAAATGTCCATTCTTATTGTTTTTGGCCCGATTACCAATCAAGTGGTTACCATATCTGGCCCATTGATTCCCTCCACGCTTGTTTGTCACCGCCTCGATGACTATTTTCGCTGGTATTATAATTTTGCTTACCGCTTTCTCTTTAGTTAAGCGTGGACTCATTATCGCTCCACTAATCGAAACCCTATTTACAACATCCAATACAAACACAGGTTTATGAGAAATAAGATGTTGGCGTATCTCCGCTTCAAACCTCTTAAAAACATTCACGCCATTCTCTCTTCATTATCCACCGTGGGGACGAAATCCGTGATAACTCATGCAAATTTTGCCTCGTATTATTGCGATACCAGTCCATATTGTTTTGTTCCAACTTGATAAACTCCACCTCCTTCATGTGGCGAATACTTTCGAGGAAAGTATTTATCGTTGAATGCACTCTGGAACTTCTCCCAAGATATCTTCAAGACAAATTTGGTTGAAAGTCGCTTTTACCGATTCCTCACTCAAGAATCCGCTTCTCCGCCAACGACGAAAGCGTGAAAGGAACCTTTTTCTCCTGAAAAGATCCCAAGACATCAAATATCTTGTGTCTGCTTTATCCATGCTTCCGCCGTAAGTGGTTTTGCCTCCCTTAAACTCCCGGTGGTCCCAGCCTCCTTAAATTGTTTAATGGTGACCTTGAGAGTTTTCCGTGTGTTCCACCTCACGTTTGGACGAAATTAGTCGCCTACTTCTTTGTTGCATAAATTGCATAAAGCCTCCGAACATTTGATCATTCGTCGTTTGAGTCGTCATTGTTGTTTGTGAGGATTATGCATAGCTTCGATTTACGTTATCCTCGATTATTGATATGTGGTGAATCAACAATCGCTCATGCGCTCCATTCTTATTCTCAACATTCTCGGATGTCATTTCAGATCATCTGCCACAAAAGCAAAAGGTTAATTGACATGTAACAAATTATCCCTATCTTCCGACTGACCAATAAAATATCACATAAACTTTGGGTAGGTCATATGCTAATGCGAAGGTATTCCCGCCTCTCCTCCCAATCTTATTCTCATCTTAGCCAGGATCATATCGCTAAGCTCGATCTGCATGTGACCTTCCCAAAATTAGGTATACATCACCCATCTCTGGGTCGTAACCAACTACGTAGCATGTAATTTAAAAACAACTTATTAACATAAGCTGTCAGGTACAATAATCTGACGTAAACCGTGAGTTTAAATACAAATATCGTCTCTTAGATATTATCTAAACTCAAATAAAAGTCCTCTTTACTGAGTTATTATCACACTTATTTTACGAATAGTGAGGACTACTAATCTTATCTTGAGACCATCACTCGTTTCCACTCGTCGTCCAAATTATATTATCATTTCAAGAGAGAAAGGAAAGAAAGATTGAAATTCAACTAGCCGTTAAGAAATATTATGACTAAGATAATGCGAGAATAAATTATCAATAATCTTCATAATGTTAAGTGATAAAATCTGATGAGCAATGGGTTTAAGCTGCTAATGAATATCGCAATCCATTAAAAGAGTCAAAGAAAATAAAGTCTACTATCTTTTAGGTTTTAAAAGGTTTTTCATCATCGTTTATAAGTGGTAGGCTAGAACTTTAATAAATATTTCACATCATCGAATCACCCCGCATGACTACTACCAGGGATATTCTTTAAGATCGCGTACCACAATTATTCAATACTATTCTGAATTTAGAATATTTGTGTATTCATTAATAATTCGTGATCATGCCAACAACAAGCTCGGTCCATCAATGACTACTTCTGGTATTGAGGATTTTATCACATCATTTGTATACATTACTGATGCATGATTACAATCGAATAGTCTCTCGTCGTCATAATCATACCAAGTCCATCTACGACTGGTGCCATGATGACTTTTCAAAAATATAAACAATGAGGGATGATGACAATGATATAAGAATTCAATAAAACAAGTTGAAGAATTATTAACGTCCAAATTATCAACACGATCATTGCTTTTGTAGAGTAAAATTCAAGAATGATCGTAAGAATATTTCCAATGAAAAGATCTTGGATGAAACACAAATATCGAGGATATTCTACTAATTTCTATGGAGTATAAGTCAAAGTTTTAACCAACCCAGTATAATAAAGAATGGAATAACAAAGAAATCACCATGCATGCGATGTAGGCCGCATGCATGCGTTATTCCAATGAATAATAAATAACAGGCAACCGTCGGTGAAATTAACAATCGGACGAGATGTTCCAACAGAATAATAAAGATGGAACCAGATCCGGGGTGTAAAACACGTATGAGATATTCCAACAGAATAATAAAGATTTTAACAGTCCGGTGTAAAACATGCGAGCAGGATGTTCCAACGAATAATAAAGATTTTAACCGGTCCGGTGTAAAACAATACGACATGCGATGTTCCAATGAAATAATAATAAAGATTTTAACCAGCGTCCCAGTAAAACACACGCACGGATGTTCCAATGTAATAATAGAAGAATGTCACCAAGTATAGGCAGAAACCACTTATATACGAGTTATTCCAATGAGAATAATAGCGATGGAATAACAACAAATTCTCTTCATTGAATAAGAAGAATAACACCCCTTACGTTTGGTAGGAGATTGAATCTTCGCAGCGATGTAGAAGAATAAAATACTCTTTCTTCTTTCTTATTCTCTCACTTTCTCTCATATACTTGAATGAATTAAGTGAAAAATAATGAAGCCCTGCGCCTCTATTTATAGAAGATTTCAACTTAAGACCTCCGCGTGTGAAAAGCAAATGGAGCAGACGACCTGGTTTGACGCTGTATTAATGTGAAGCGACAGTGGTTGATTGCGCGTAATGTGAAACGACAGTTGGTTCGACGTCTGCAGTAAAGGTAATTACTATTAACGGAAGGTAAATACTATTGACCGAAGGTAAATACTATTCACAAGGGTAATTACTTATCGACGAAGGTAATTACTATATTACGAAGGTAAATCTTATTCACAGGGTAATTCTTATTGACGAAGGTAAATCTTATTGATGGAGAATTTCTTAGATGATGGCATATACAATTTCCATAAAATAATCAAACTTACCACAAATCATAACACATATTTAATCTTTCAATAATTATTAATCGTTTATAACGTAAATACTCGATTATTGATTTAATCTTATAACATATTATACGGATGATCTTGTGTGATAATTGAATCAATAATATAAGAGATATGATGCGTGATTCTCATGTGAATAATTGAAAGATAAATTGAGTGACTTCTCACATAAAGATCAATAATCAATACCGCGTCTTACTTATCCACGCCAGACATTCTTTTTCTGTGGGTAGTTCAATGCTTTTAATTCTGCAGCACTCCTCCGCCCGTTATTTTTATAAAAATATTTTGTCGTTTTACTCAATCCGAATGATAATGTTGTAGGTCCACCAACGATGATTGAAGCGTTTATCTGAATATTCCCTAACAAAAGAATATTCCCACTAAAACGAATATTTTATAACAACTTGCATCTTTCTGAAAATTTATAAATATTACCCACAACTATAACATTATATCAAATTTATTCCATAATATTCAAAAATAATATTTATATAAAAATTAATGCTTTATTAAAAATTTGGGGTGCTTACAGAAACTACTCATTTGGAGACGAATATTATAGGAATTTCATATTTTATTAAAATATTATTTTTACATGAATCTTTTATATGAAGATCAAATCTACTTTTGAAAATTATATAAAATATTAATTTTTTATATAAAAATATCTATTATCAGTAGTATACTCCAACTGAGATATGATAAATTAGAGCTGCATACCAAGTCCAACTTAATAAAATCCGGCATCGAATGCCATAGCCCAGAAGGCGCATGACTGCATGAGGAAATTTTAAATCCAGTTAAATAAAAAAGGCTTAAATATAATTTACTACCTGAACTATTGACTATATTCCACTTCGATAATTCATCTTTTAATTTTGTCAATTAAATAATTAAACTATTAATTTTTTTCAATTACATTCAATTAAGTTTGTCACATCATAAATTGATTACATGGCTATTTAAGTAGGACATAATTAAGCTGATGTGTAACAAAAAAATAATTTTTTAATTTTTAATTAAACATTTATGATATATTAAAGGCTAAAATCGTCAAACAACTTTTTATCAAACATTAATAATTAATAATATTAATAATAATAAAAAACATCCAAAGAACTCCAATGGGAGAATCAGATATACCATCCGCCACCACCATAGCCGCCATAACCACCACCACCACCATATCAAAACCACCATAACCACCACCACCACCACCACCTTCACGGCGTCCACCATCCGCCATTTTCACCACCATCCGTCGGCCATCTTCACCAAAAATACCACCCACCCTCCCACCAAAGAGAGATTTTGAGAAGAAAAAATTCGCCACCACCGCAAACAGATCTACTAACCACCATTTACAACCATCACCGCTACCATATTACACCACCATGATCAACCACCATAGATCTGCCACTCTCACGAGCAAGCACCCCCACCTCTACCCATCCACCCATCCACCCATCAACCCATCACCGCACCCATCACGATCTGCTCAGCTCAATGACTCCCCTAACTGTGCCTCCATGATCTGCCAATCTCACGATCTGCTCTGCTCAATGGCCCATCTTCCCTCAATGACTCACCTAACGTAAATACAGTATCCTTCCATTACAATCGATCAAGACAAAAGCCCCAAATCAAACCAAAAAACCCTAGATGATCATAGCAGAGCCAATTGTGAAGGGTACCTCTTTGATCCCCAAACCATCACATGGTATTGTCTTTCGTTCCCTTTAATCCCTCCCGGTTTCTCCCCGGCTTCATCCTCCAGAAGCTTGAGGCTATGGGCATTGCAGAGCAACGGTGGCGCGTGGGTGGAGATTGAGAGAATGCATCAGCAGCTTTATGTGCAGTTTGCAGAGGTCGAAGGCGGCTGGGGATTTAACTGCGTCGGGAACGGGGAGTATGTGGTGGTGATGATTCGAGGATCGGAGAAGGCGTTGCTGTTTGATATGGGGAAGAAGAGATGGGTGTGGATTTATGACAAACCCTAAAAATCGAATATTAATGGGGAGAAAGAGATGGGTCAGATTTGACGTGTTTTGCCCCCATTTTGTCCCATATTAAATTGTGTTTTAATTTGTGTTTTGACCATTTTGCCCCATATTTAATTAAATTTGTTTTTTTAATGATTAAAAAATTGTTTTTTGCCACATCAGTTTTTCAAGGTCCCACACAATTAGCTACGTCAGTAATTTCTGACGTGACATATTTAATTTGTTGCAATTGAAAAAAATTGATAGTTTAATCATTTAATTAATAAAATTAAAAGGTGGATCACCGAAATAAAATATGACCTATAATTTAGGATACTAATTTATATTTAAATCAATAAAAAAACAAGAACATGAAGAAGGTCCTCGTAGTCCGTGTAATCCAAAAGTCAAATATGGCTGCGTTTTTTTTTTTGTTTTTTTTTTTGCAAAAAATAATAAAATAAATATGGTTTGGTGGCTGGCTTCTGGATATTCAAATCCATCCCAAATTTACCCAAAACCCTCGTATTTAATAATATTCTTAGGATCGACTAATTTAGTACGCTATCTAAAATATTCAATATATATAGAGCAGGATCAAGAATATTCTATTTATTTAATATTTTTTTTAAATAATATTTTTTTTATTAAAATTATATTGTTTTGAATTTTTTTTAAAAAAACTCCAAAATAACGTAATTTTAATAAAATAGTGTTATTTAAAGAGGAATCTTTAGATAAGGAGAAACTTTCTTAATCCTTCTTCTATATATATATATATACTTAGGGTTAACCCGCGCTTTCTGCACTACTCTTACTACTAGATGTAATTATTTAATATCTAAAGATGAATCTAAATAAAAATGTGAGTTACAATGTTTAAAGAGTATATATTTGATAAAAATTAGAAAAATTTTGTTGTAAATAAAAAAATTTCTAATCCCAAAAAAATAAAGAAGTTAAGAATTTTATCACAAATTGTATCTACATACTCATTATTTACAAATCGAGACTGGCAAGAAAAAATAAATTTGTTAAGGAAACAACTAAAGCCAACATCCACATTCACTGAACAATAAATTTGACCTAGGCCAGTTAACTACATTTATTAAATTCAAAACAATCCCAATGCCAATGACCTTCATATTTTCTTCAAGCATATTTAAAAGCACTTCTCTTCACCTATATGCTATTGATTCTCTTCATTTAATTTGCAATTTTAGATGGAACATGGATTAATTAGTAAAACTATTTTAAGCACAATACATCATACAAATATGTCCATTGAATACCAGTCGTTGATACATTAACAGGTAAAAGCATTGTAGTTTTGAAATAGCATAATGATACCCACTTGCTTAAAAGGTTCATGTGAACCAAATTGGTTTGGAGCTCCTTTGCCTAATTAAATAAAAATTAAAATAAAATAAGAACTTCAAAAATAATTGACCCAACCGCCAAAAAAGGTAAATTTGGTCAAACATATAGCCAAAAAAATCATCTGGGCCATCGCAAATTTGGGCAAGCTAGTCGCTACTGATTTTAAAAAATTTTGGCAGAGTTTCGTTTAAAAAAATAGATATCCAGATAAATTTAAACCTGTCTATAAAACTTACAATCATCCATACATATCCAAACCACCAAAAAAACCATCATTTCATACCCAAAATCGTCATACCATGCAAAAATCTATACATATTCAATAATCAACACATCCAACCACCAAAATATCAAGATAGTAGCTACTAATTTCAAGAAATTTCGGCAGAGTTTCCTTTAAAAATAGATATCCAGAAAAATCTAAATCTGTTTAAAAAGCTTACAATCATCCATACATATCCAAACCACAAAAAAAAAACATCATTCCATACTCAAAATCATCATAACCATGTATAATTACCCAACTTTACAAAAGACGGAGAACAAAAATACATATATGCAGAAAATAGAGAAACAACATGTTGAGCACCACCCTTTACTTTACATCTTACACCAAATATATTTTTTATAGCTTACACCAAGTATACTTCAATATATACCCGAAAATACATATAATAACATTTACCTTGTAGATCTGTCAAGCTCTACCATGTTTTCGGTACATAAACCTTTGAAAAGAAAGGCTATCCATCGGCAACGTCCATGGCCAACAAATATTGTTTGTAACAAAAATATGTTATTTATAAGAGAAAGCAAAATGTTAATAGTATCGCAAGAACGAAACAATTGACACGTGATTACTTGAATACGATTTAAGAATTATAAAATACACATAACCCTGTTAACTTTTCTCCACCCTCGACTTGTTGTTGAATGAACACATTTTCATTCAATAACAATATCATCCCAAGACTGCAAAAATTGAAATGAATCGTTTAGTTATATCAACAAATTAAATCATCTACTTGGAAATTGATAACAAAATGTAATGAAAATGATATATGTACAAATTGATCGATTCATATGCAAGTAAAACTAAAACATAAGTTATATATAATAAGCATATTATAGCTCAGCCAACATAGACAAACTTATTATGTTAACTGCGATGATCAAGCTTCTCAAATTTGTTCTTCACACATACACACACTCACATATATATACTCGTATGTTATCTGAATGGTTTTCTGTAAGATATGTTATCTGATGTTCATACATTACTAATCATGTATTCAGTTGGCCAAAGCAGGAATTATTATTCAATGGAGGCATCATACTCTCGAAACATTATCAGATTTGCTTACACAGAAAAGAGCCAGGAAATGTAAACCAATTTTCTGCAAATTAGAAAATGAGTAACTTTTACGAAGGCATCATCTGTAAAATAAGTTGACAAATGTATCACGTGAATAAGAAAACATGAGGTTGTATGTGTAATATACGGTATTGTAATTTGAGTACCTGTACTTCATGTTTTTTAAGCTTCGGCTTGATCAACTAAAAATATTGTATTACACCCTACAATGATTTATGGGGCTTGATATTTCTATAGGGAAACTTGTTAGTCCTAGAAAGTTCAATTTCACATAACTGTAGGACTCACATATACCCATCAGGAGTCTTGGTAGCATATGCCACAACTACAACGATGCCACAACTTATTCAAGCATTAGTCTCATTTATATCAATTAGCAAATATTCAACTATTCAACAATTAACACATATATAAAGATAATATTTGTTTTGGACTTTTAATTCAAAACTTTTATCAGTTAATTCAAAACTTTTATCAGTCAATTCAACACATATCAAGACTTTTATCGTAAGAAGATCAATAATGCACGGAGATAAGAAATGATACATCAAACATATAAAATTATAACAAAATTTCAGGATAAACGATATTTGTTGTGGACTTATCAGTTAATTCATGAAGAAGTATGCATAAGTGGGAAGAACTTGTGCATGTTGACAGAGCTACATATAGTTGACCGTGACTAAATACTGGCGTACGTAAATCTACCCCAACAAATTTGACAGACTGTCCTTGTGATTTATTCATTGTCATTGCATACGCTAACCTCACTGGGAATTGTCTTCTCGTCATTTTAATACTTAACTCAGATGAAGAAGGAGTCAAAGAAATTCTTGGAATTAATACCAAGTCGCCATGCTTATCACCAGTTAAAATCTTTGCTTCAAGTACTAAAGCACCACACTTGACTATAATAAGTCTAGTACCATTACAAAGGCCATCTTTCGGTCTGATGTTCCTTAGAAGCATTCTTTGGACAACCCTCTTTTAAATCTAATTTGAACGGTGGTAGTCCAGGGGGATTGAGTGTGTTCAAATATTCATTCGGGTATTGATGCATAATAGTCCGATCCACATCATCATCTTCAACCATTTTGTCAGCAGCATAGTATGTATGTACTTCAATTTTAAAACCGCTTAACGCAGACTAGGTTGATATCATTGACATCATCATTTCTAGCAGATAAAATTGTGCACTCTTTTAAGAATTTGGGAGTGACCTTACTTGGCACTTCTAGCTCTGGGTAGATAATCGAGATAAGATTATCTATACTTTGAGTTATTTTTATTGAATCTGGAAGTTGTATAGATTCTTGAGGGTTAGACCCAATCTACACAATAATGAAGTATTAGTAAATTATCAAATATTCTCGATGATATATAGTTGTCAATATGAATAAAGATATAAATACTCAAACCTCATTAAGAAAAGCCGAGAAATCAAATAATAACGATTGGTCATCGATGCAAGCGCGTATTTAACTTGTAATGTCAAGACACGTATATCTTTCCAAAGCAAAGAACGTCGTAGTGATGCTGCCACTATATGCTCACGAAGACCTCTAGGTATAACAAGAAGAATCTGCCTAAAATCTCCCCCAAGAACAACAGTAACACCTCCAAATGGTTGGGAGTTATCACGAATGTCTTGTAAGGTCTGATTAACTGAAAGTAGTATGCACACAAGTCAATCATGTTTGATGATAAAGCATATACTTTGAAACAATCTTATTCATTTATAAATAAAAAGTATTAATTTATTAAAGGCTTTTAATTATCTACATGATGCTGTTTTATAATATGTGATAAACCCATTGTTTTAAGCAATGCTTTTAGAATAATGATGATGATCATTCTAATGAGATCTAAATTCTTAGAAAGCTTAAAACTAAAATAGTTCCCAATCGTTGGATTACTAAATTGGGGATTAGTGAATCCGGATAGATTGAATACATCGTTGATTTCTCATTGGATGAGGATGATTGATCTCACGATCATTTGTGTGGAGACACTAAAGCAAGTATGTAGGTGCTTATTAGAGAATAAGTTCACTTTGAATGTGGCTCGCTAAGGAATACCTAATGGAGTTTTACTTGCACATCGATAGAATTCTGTAGTGATAGTAAGTCTAGTGATCCTTGGACTTGAGATCATCATAGTATCTTGTGTATGATGAGTTATACTTTGACTTATTCCTTAAGACCCTTAGGGTATATCAAAGGGTATGCTTGGGTATAATAAGTTGTACATGGAGATAATGTATGATCAATAAAGAATCTACCACTTTTATTAATTGGGCATATATATATTGATATATATTGATATGTGTTTAGAACAATTTAATTGGGCATAATTTTATTGTATAAAATTTTAAAAAAAAAAAAACGTGATAATTATTTCGCGATATTCGTGACTGTTTTTTTTTTGAAACGTTAATCATGTCATTCACAAGGTGATGCACGTTATCCTAGAAAATCCTGCAGAATCCTATTATAAGCAACCAAGCACGTGATATCCCTTGCCTTGCAGGATGTTTATATGTTACATGATTTTGGTTTATATAAATAAAGACATGTTATTCGCATATAATATAATATATATAATATATATACAACCCAGTAACTATATATATATATATATATATATATATATATATATATATATATATATATATCACGATTATTATATATTATATATACTGATTCCATAACTTGATTACTTATATATTATATATATATAATAGTTATATATATATATATATATATATATATTCTTTATTATTTTATAATTAAAATAAAAGTTTATTTTAATTTTAAAATAAAGATTTTATTTTAATTTTAAAATTAAATTTCATGCTAACTAATTAGAGTTGGAATTGAATTTCAAGATAACTAATTAGAGTTGAAATTGGATTCTATTTTTCCTTAAATAAAGGAGTTTATTTTGATATGAAATTAGATTTCATATTATTCAAAAATAAAAAGGTTTATTTGTGAATAGGAAAAAAGATCGATCTTTCCTTAAATAAAGGAGTTTATTTAGATATGAAATAAGATTTTATATTATTCAAAATAAAGGAGTTTATTTGTGAATAGGAAAGAAAAATCCGTGTTTCCTTTAATAAAGGAGTTATTTTTTTTTTACATGGAATTAGATTCCATAATTAATTAAAATAAAGGAGTTTATTTTGATTAAAGATTTTGATTAAAATAAAATAGTTTATTTTATTCAAAATTGGATAAATTAAAATAAAATAGTTTTATTTTGATTTAAATTTGGATTAAAATAAAGGAGTTTATTTTGATTCAAAAATAGATTTTATACTAACTAAATTTGGATTAAATGATATCAATATATATATTGTGTAAGACCCCAACTTATTATTAATGAAATTTTATTTTCTCTATTTATTATTTTAAAATAGTAAGGGTTGATTTGATTAATGTGGATAGTTAGGGGTAAAATACATGAAATACTTGAAAATAAGCAAAGTGGTTATAAAATATTCATTGTTGTTTGGGAATATTCGTTTGGTCGTGGAATATTCAGTATTGTCGTGAATATTCGTATGCGACGCAGTAGCGACCATGTGTGGGCCCCATAACTGGAAAGCAATTGGATGAAGAAAGCGACAAATATAAGTGGTTTAAAAATAATAGCACAGAATATTCAGTTAATCTTTGTTAAAATACCCGTGGTTAAAACACAAGAAGCTACCAGTATTGCACCAATTATTGATTCTTACGTGAAGAAGGCACTACTCAATAATGGTTACGATAATTATTGCTCAATTATTTTATTGAGTTAATAATTGTCTGCGTTGATATTTTATATTTCATTGTTTTTGATAATTGTCATTACACGATATTTTTTATTATCGAAGCAATAATTCATATTATCTCTAATAATATTATTAGATAACATTATTGGCAATGTCTAGAAAGTTACGTCTAAGGAGAGGTTTGGTCACCTAATTGCTTGGCAAAGAAGGAGAAATTCTTATTGGAAAGCCCCTCTTCCTGGAACCTACTTCAGTTGTCGATATTGTGATTTTGTAATATTATTTGTGAATAATTAATTATTGATTCATATGATAAGGAAAATATTGATTTTATGTGGATATAGATGGAGAAAATTTTTAATGTGACAATTGTTGAAAATTGAAATTTTATCTTTTCTCGATAAAATAATTTATTTAAATATATTATTATATTATAATAATATAATAATGATGATATTTTTACAACGAATGTGGGATATATGAGTATCTGAGGAGGAAGAGTATTTTTGTTGCAATAAATATTTAAAACATGTTAAACATGTCATAGGACCCCATTTATTGATGAAATTTGATTATAGCTTTGTAAAATCGCCTGGTTTGTGGATTTCTTGGTCAATTTCTATTTGGAATTTGGAAAACTTTCTTACGCAAAGTTGTAGAAATTGAATTTCCTATAAAACTCACGAGATTCAATTTTCTGATGAAAGGGCTATTTATTATGAATTATTGAAGTTCAAGTCTCAAATAATTGATTTTTGGAAGTTTAAAATATTTAAAATTAGAAAAAACGTTTTTTTTCATTATGGTGTGTTACATGTGGGTTGAATGAGCTAAATTCAGTTCTTGGAAGGTTGGCGTAAGGAAATTTTATTATAAATAATAATATTATATTAAATTTTACTGCTTTGGTGTTCTAAAGCATTTCACTATAAATAGGGTGCTTAGGGTTAGAATTAAAAATCACACCGTAAATCAAAGTTTTCTCTCTATATTATCGAGCGTATTCTTGTGAGTATTTTGAGTATACTTTGAGTATTGTTAGGCGGTGCAAGTTCCTTCAAAGACTATACCCTAGATTCCAAATTTAGAAGTACTAATCTTTCGAGGTAAGGGATGTTATTTTCTTCTCAAATGATATTATTTCCTCAATATCATTATCTTTGAAATATTGGTTGAAACTTTTTATCAAATTTGGAACTTTTCCATATCTGGGGTTACTATTAATGAGTTCTTATTCATGAGTTACTATTCACGAGTTACTATTCATGAGTTCTTATTCACGAAGTTCTTATTCACGAGTACTATTCATGAAGCGTGAAGATATTTTTTTTTGGAAATTTCTATCTTTTGGTGTCGAGAGTTACTATTCACGATACGGGCACAATTCACGATATCGACCTTATTCACGAATCACGACACTATTCATCGAAAAATAAAAAATTTTCTTTTCGTCCAAAATATCTATTCGGATACTAGCTTTGATTGTATCCATGTTTTGATCATTCTTGAATTTTACACCACTATGATTATTTTTGAGGTATTTTTGACGTGGATAAAACAAAGTACTGAATCCTTAATCCTTAATCCTTGTCATTTTGTTTCATTTGGATTCGCTTTTTTAAAAATATTTTCATCATCCTCGCCTTAAATGATGATATTATTGAATATCTTTGGCCCAGTAGTGCAAAGATGAATGATTTCGAAGAATATCTTTGGTAGTAGTCACAAAGATGAGCAGTGTTTAGATGAACATGACTAATCGATGAATATCTTTGGCTCAGTAGTGCAAAGATGAATATTTGATTCGGTATGTATATTGATTGATGTTACAGGATAAAAGATAGATGATGAACTTTTAAATTCATACATAGAAGATAGTAGTTTGCATTCTCTACTTAACTCTTCTAATGAATTATTATTTCATTATGCGAATATTGATTTAAAATTTGTTGTCTATTGTATTCTATTAGATTTTTCCTCATTGAAGACTAACGGTAATTTGTTGTATATTATCTTAGTCATAATATTCTTTACTGGGCTAGTTGAACTCACCCTTTTCCTTTTTGTTCCATTTTTCTTCTCAGGAGGCGAGAATATAGCGAGTACGAGTCGGGTATGGAATGAAGGTTTTAGAAAGAATTGTTTAGTAGTCCTCACCATTTTTGTAAAATAATGTATCAATAAATGTGATGAGGATTTATTTGAGTATAGATATTGTCTAGAAGATAATATTTGTATTCAAACTCACAGCTTTCTTGTTGTAATAATAAAGTTGTAGTTATTTTTGTACCATGTATATTGACAACTCGTAATAGGTGATGTATACCTATTTTGGGGGCGTCATGATTGGTATCGAGCTTAGGGATATGATCTCCGGCGAGATCGGGGAATAGAACTAGGAGGGAGAGAGACGAGTAAATCCTTCGCTAGTGTGTCCTACCTAAGCTTATTTTTTATTTGGTCAAGATATAAGGATATTATGTGATATATTGATTTCCTTAATTAACCCTTGTTTTATATGATGATTTGAGAATGTCGACTAAGAATATTAACAATGGAAATGAGGCCGTGGAGACGCTTTGTACTCACTAACGAGGAGAACGTGTAACAGCCAAGCAATGTTCCTCCCGCATGAACAACACCACCGAAGCGATGATGAGCGAGGGATGTTTAGAAGCTTTTTAGCGATTCATGCAAAATCGCATTTGGGAGACTCGTGTTCAAAATATAGGAGGAAATGATAGCAATTCACGGGTTGTCACAACATGCAAGCCCTTCAAAGAGTTGGGACCACCGAATTTAAGGGAAAGCCGATCCGATCATGGCGGAAACATGGGTCAAGCAAATTACCAAGATATTCGATGTCTTGGGATGCACGGAGGAATGAAGGTTCCATTCGCCACCTTTATGTTCCGTGGCGAAGCGCGATCATCGGTGGAGTCTCGTAAGCGTACCCATCGGTACGCACTCGGCGTGTCTTGGAGAGCGTTTGAGAACTATTTAATGACAAATACTTTCCTCGAAAGTGTTCATCATATATGAAGGAAGTGGAGTTTATTAGGCGGGAGCGAGAACAACATGACGGTGTCTCAAAGACGAGGCAAAGTTTGCGAGTTATCGAGTTTTGCACCTCATTTGGTGGAGAATGAGGAACGTATGACGCGGATGTTTCTTAGAGGTTTGAAACCCGACATACGTCAGTATCTCATTTCTCATAAATTTTCTCTCTATTCAGATGTTGTAAACAGGGCTCAATTATTAGAGCGAGATAACGAGTACGGTCAACCGAGGACCACAAACCGTGATCGTACTGGAGATAGCGATCAATGCAAATAATGATAACCAATGAGAAAGAAAGCAGACAGAATGAACAAAAATGGTAACCACTACGGTGGTAATCATGGCCATGAAAATAGAAGAAGCGAGTCGAGGAGATTTTAAAAAGAGAGATTTAACAATGACCATGCTGAAGACGACAGCGGTCTTAAAAGAATCGGTTTCTAAGGGAGGAGAACGACCACCGGTCGTATATTACAAATGCGGAAAGAGGGACATATCACCAAACCGCCCACAACAGATTCAGGTATGCTATAATTGTGGAAAGGAAGGACATATCGCTCGAGATTATGCAGACATGAATAAACCTAGTTCAATGAGGGGCGGTGACTCAAAAGATCATCCCGGAAAAGTCAAAGTCAACGATTACGGGAAGAGCGTTTGTTGTATTCGGTCATAATGCGAGAACCCAAACGAGGTGATCACGGGTAAGCTATTTATAAATTCTTGCGAAGTTTATACCTTACTTGATCTGGAAGTCTTTACCCATTCATTTATCTCTCCTGCATGTGCTCAACGTTTAAACTTGACTCGGAGAAATTAGACTTTGACCTATCTGTGGAAACTCCGTTAGGAGAAACTTTCATCACATCCATCGCTTATAAATCTTGTTTGATTCAAGTTGGCACCATCACCTTACCCGTTGACCTTATCTCTTTAAAGATACTTGCTTTTGATGTGATTTTAGGGATTGATTGGTTAACTACTCATCATGCCAAAATTGATTATTTTCGTAAGGTTGTTAGTTTTCATATTCTAACCAACCTGTTGTATGCGAATTCATGCAACTAAACCATTAAAATCAATCAACATCATATCTAATCATAAAGCTATTCGTTTATTAAAAAAGCGGATGTCGAGCTTTCTTAGCCCATGTTATGGATTTGAATAAAGACACGTCCAAATTTGAATAATATTCCCGTTGTTATTGACTTTCCCGACGTATTTCAAGAACTTCCCTAGGCCTACCCCCCGAGCGTGAAGTTGAATTCTTTATTGATCTTGAACTGCATAAAGCCCATTTCTAAAACCCCATATCGAATGGCTCCTATTGAACTTCGAGTTAAAGGTCCAACTCTGAGAATTGTTGGACATCGGTTTCATTCGTCCTAAATACATCTCCTCGGGGTGCTCCTATTTTATTTGTAAAGAAGAAAGACGGGAGTATGCGACTTTGTATTGACTATCGGGAATTGAACCATGTCACCATCAAGAATAAGTATCCTCTACCTCGTATTGATGACTTGTTTGACCCGATTCTGAGAGGGGCACAATTCTTTTCAAAAATCGATCTTAGCTCGGATATCATCAATTTGAAGATTAGAATCCGAGGATATTCAAAGATCGCCTTTAGAACTTCGATGCGGGCATTATGAATTCTTAGTCATGTCTTTTGGATGACTAATGCTCTATGACTTTTATGGATATGATGAACCGAGTATTCAAGGAATATTTGGATCGGTTTGTTTGTTGTCTTTATTGATGACATCCTTATATATTCCAAAAGTCGTGAAGATCATGAGCACCATTTGAAAATTTGGTACTCCAAAAGCTTCGTGAAAACAAACTATATGCCAAATTGAAGAAATGCGAGTTCGGCTTGAGGAAGTAGCATTCCTTGGGCACATGGTGTCGAAACATGGAGTATCTGTTGATCCGTGAAGATTGAAGCAATACAAAAGTTAGAGCAACCGAAGTCGGTGGTCAAGCACGTAGCTTTTTGGGCTTATTTGGTTATTATCGGAGATTCGTGGAAGGGTTTTCTCGAATCGCTACTCCATTAACTCACTAACTTTAACTCAAGGATACAAAATTCGTTTGGAGCGAAGAATCGAGAAGAGTTTCCAAGAGCTTAAGAGGAGACTTATTTCGACTGTCTTATGAATACCATCCGGTTCGGATGGATTTGTTATCTCTGTGATGCTTCGGTGCAAAGGGTTGGGATGTGTTCTCATGCAACGTGGGAAAGTCATAGCCTTTATGCCTCGCGACAACTTAAAAGAGTATGAGAGGAATTATCCTACTCATGATCTAGAGTTGGTTGGCGTGCGTCGTTTTATTTAAAGATATGGAGGCACTATCTATATGGGGAGAAAGTGGAGATATATTCGGACCATAAAAGCCTTAAATATTTCTTCACTCAAAAGAATTCAACATGCTGGCGTGACGTTGGCTCGAGCTATTGAAAAGACTACGACCACACTATTCAATACCATCCCGAAAAAGCGAACGTGGTAAATGACGCGTTGAGTAGAAGATCATATGCGAGAACGAGTGCGATGATGTCAAGTATAATGACAGAGCCAACTTTAATAGAAAAAGTTAAGGTTCTTCGAGCCACCCAATCTTGAAATGATGCGTATGAAGAAGAAAGTACTGAAGGAGCTATTCCTAAGCGAGAATTGATGAAGAAGGAATACTTGAGTCCACTCTGAACTTTGTATTCCTAATGACTCGATTTGAAGTACAAGATTATGATGGAGGCACACAATACACCATTCTTTGCGAAACATATTAGATGTTATTTAACCGGAATCCGAAATTAAGCGGATAAGATAAGGAATTTGAGAATAGTTCTCATAGCCGAAAAGCTATCTTATGTCCTTAATACTCCTATCCTGCAATGGTTGCGATAATGCCTCGAGGAAGAGATTGCTACTTTTAGAAAGTGGCAAGATGATGCATGATTGGCTCGATGCATCATGCTCGCATCCATGAAAGTAACGAGCTTCAACGTCGACATGAAACTATAGATGCTTCTACTATATTCCCCGCACATCAAGTAGTTGATGGTGTGGAAAGTGGGGTGATAGATATCGACATATCTAAGGAGCTCTTACGATCTAGAATGGCCAATGGCACTATAAAGTGCAGACATAAAAGTTCTTAACATAATCAATTTGATTGATCAATTAGAACAACTGGTTTTGTCGTGGATGGAGAGTTGAGCGAAGATTTGATCTTTGCACTCACTCCCTGATTCCTTTCACAATTGTTGTGAATTTTTCATATGAACAAAGCTAGATATCAACTTTCTTTGATTTGCTAACATGTTGAAAAATGTTGAGTCACTTTCAAACCAAGAAAGACCATGTCTTCTTGGTAGGGGCCAAAGGATCTTCCGAAAAGAAGAACGATTCAAAGAAGGTAAGCGAAAGGCGTAAAGAAAGGATAATAAGAACAAAAGCGATATGGATGGCAAAGGAGTTTGCTACCAACCGCAATAAGCTGGACCTTTGGAAAGAAATCTGAGAAGCATCTTGCGAGAGGCTAACCAAAGAAGCTTAGTGAAGTTTCTTCATAATACGATTTTGTTCATGATTGAAATAAATTTTCTTTAAGTCAAGATTCTACTTGGGTATTGGATACCGATTTGGTTATCATAAATATGGATTTATGAAGGACCAAGCGAGTAGAAAGCTAAACAAATATAAGTAATCCTATGTGGAAAAAATGTAGCAAAGGTTGCCATATTAGCCATAGAAACTTATAGTTTAGCAATGCCTACTGAGCAAATCTATTAAGTCGATAAGTTGTTATTGTATTCCAGTTCTTTGTTAAAATATTATTTCCATTTTATTGTTGGACAATGAAATCTTTGGTATTATAATTAAGAACAATTGTTGTTATTTATAATAATAATGTTTTGTATAGAATGGAATATTACTAATAAATTTTGTATACTTGACTTACATGAAAATAATTTTGCATATTGAACAAGTATAAGAAAAGGAGATGATCATTCAAAGAGTTGAATGTGTGTATTTGTTTGAAATACTGAGTATGAATTATTTGAAAGGTTCAAAGAATTCAGAAGTGAAACAAATTGGCAATGTATTAAGATTCTTCGATTAGATCAAGGAATAAATACTTGTGCAATAAGTTTCTAGATCATCTCAAATGATTTTTCTCATAATGGACACCTCACGATACGTAATAATTGATTGATGTATCCGAAAGGAAAAATCATACCTTGAATGACATAGTACGGTCCAAAATGATTTTACTGACATTCCAATATCCTTCTAGGATAATGCCCTAGAAAAATGGTCAGCATATCTACTACGAAAAGGTAACCTCAAAATCCATTTAAGACTCCATAAAAGTTATGGATAGGGAGGATTCCTAATCTTAAGTATGTTAAGATAAGGGGTTGTCCAACTTATGTGAAAAGGTTTCAAAGGATAAGCTTGGGACAAGATTTGGCGTGTACTGATTTGTGGGACATCCTAAAGTAAGTTTAGGGTATATGTTCTATAATTCTATTTAGCAAAAGGTGTTTGTTACGAAACACGCGCCTTCTAAGATAAAGGTGTTTATCATTAAAAGGGGCTAGTGGGAGGATAATAGATCTTGAAGAGTTCAAGAACCACAAAATACTATAAGTCAAATAAGAGGAACTCATAGATAGACCTATTATACCACAATGAATCGAATCGTAAATCTAGAATAGTACCAAAGATACCTAGGAGGTATGGATTCATCATGGATGATGATGATGAGGTACACATCATGTAAGATGATGATCCGAGTTATATTCGATGAGGTAAGACTTCTAGTGTGTACAAAAGGGTCGATGGGAGCGTCGTGAAATTTCTAGTATTATATGTTGATATACTACGGATGAGGAATAACATACCAATGCTACAATCAAGAAAGATAAAGTTGTCTAAACATTCCTCCATGAATGATTTGGAAGAGTATCTTAATTGGGGATATAAATCTATATAGATAGATTTAAGAGGATGCTCGACTTAACCCAAGGAACGATATATTCATTTGATGCTAAAGTCGTTTAGCATGGCAAACTCAAAGAGATGTCTCATGTCGATGAGCTATGGAGTGAATCTCTCTTAATAGTCCCCACGGACTCATCGAAAGAGAGGTCGCATGAGTGGACAATCATGCATGCAATGAAATGTATGAGACACGATGTTGATCGGTCATATTATGGAGAAGTTCACTATGAGTCGCTGAAAAACATCTTAAAGTGCTTAACCCAAGCACTAAGGATGTGATCATATTCATGGTGGGTCTAAATTAAAACTAGAGGGCTTAATGCACTCAAGTTTTTCGAACGAGACCAAGATGACGAAAAAAAATCCACTTTAAGGTAAAGCGTTATCGTGAGCAATTAGTGCGATGAATTGGAAAGGTTCCAAACAAAGAAAGAGTTCTTTGGTTTAGTGATAAAGACAAAGTATATAGCTATAAATGAAGGCTGCAAGTTGATTGTTTGCATTAAAGTTCATTACGAACTAGGAATAGTTCCAAGTCTCATCTTGGATCTAAACATGTGTTGTGGCACTTTCATTTGATTATTAGAATCATTGAAAGATGGGAAATCACTATAGAGATAGTGGACTCTCATGAACAACATTACATATCCATTAACTAAAGCTTATCCAACGGCGGGATAATAATCGTCACTTAGAGAAGAAGAGTATGAGATACCATGGCGATTGACTTTAGTGCAGTGGGAGATTGAAAGTAGTATGCACACAAGCCAATCATGTTTGATGATAAAGCATATACTTTGAAACAATCTTATTCATTTATTAATAAAAGTATTAATTTATTAAAGGCTTTTAATTATCTACATGATCTTTGTTTTATAATATGTGATAAACCCATAGTTTTAAGCAATGCTTTTAGAATAATGATGATGATCATTCTAATGAGATCTAAATTCTTAGAAAGCTTAAAACTAAAATTGTTCCCAATCGTTGGATTACTAAATTTGGGATTAGTGAATCCTGATAGATTGGTACATATATTCTTTCTCGTTGGATGAGGATGATTGATCTCATGATCATTTGTGTGGAGACACTAAAGCAAGTATGTAGGTGCTTATTAGAGAATAAGTTCACTTTGAATGTGGCTCATTAAGGAATACCTAATGGAGTTTTACTTTTCGTCAATAGGAATTCTCAGTAGTGATAGTAGTCTGAAGTGATCCTTGGACTTGAGATCATCATAGTATCTTGTGTATGATGAGTTTTACTGACTTATTCCTTAAGACCCTTAGGGTATATCAAAGGGTATGCTTGGGTATAATAAATTGTACATGGAGATAATGTATGATCGATAAAGAATCTACCTCTTCTATTAAAGAGAAATGTCCTATGTGATTCGATAAATGACAACCCAAAGAGTCCTCTTGGCGCGTAAATGAAATTAGAAAGGAGTTTCTAATTTGCATTATTTGAGTTGTGCATTTAAGAGTCGAAATACATATAATTAAATAAAATAAGACTTGACGGTAATTCCATGTCTTATATTTAATTGGGACATTGTATGGTGGAAGGATTGAATTGTGCGGTAACTATTTACTCAAAGGTTCTTTTATGATTAATGTTGAAATCTATATTATCCTAAAAAGTCGTTGATCCTGCAGGGAGGCTTATCCCTATTGTAGAATAAATATTATTTATTTAAATAAATTAATTGTTTAATTTATTTATTTAAATAAGATTAGAATTGTTCTAATTGATTTATTCACACCTTTGGTTTAATATGGAGAACCTAAAGGGTCACACCATAAAAGGAAGAATAATTATTTAAGAAGTTAATGGCATAATCGTAATAATATGTTATGTATATTTAATTTAATCTATGGTGATAGAATAAATTAAATAGCTTAATATTATTATTTAATATTTTGAAATATTAAATATAAATTAATAAGAGGAGTCTTATTAATATTATTACAATTATTATTATTATTTTAATTTCTAAAAGAGTTTAGAAATTAATTTAATATAAGTACTTCATTTATTCCTAATAGGATTAGGAGGAAAATTAGTTAAAGGAGTTTAATTAATTAACCCTAATAAGATTAGGGGAGCCCATTTAATTAAAAGAGTTTAATTAAATAATGCCTTATTTTATTAAATAGGGTTACTTGATATCTTTATAAGAGGGAGTCTTATATCGGATATCACAAAATACGTTATAATTCCAATGGTTGGAGAGTACGCTCTTTTTCTATAGAGATAGAAAAACTAGGGTTTAGCCAAACACCATCTTCTTGAATCCTTCTTCTTCCTTGGTGGATCTCCTGCAGAGGCCAAACACACGGGTGGCTAACGTTGATCGAAAGGAAGGAACCCAAACCCGTTGAATTCAAGTTGAGCGCGAAAGATTTGGAGGTGAACTTGTACACGAGAAGCTCGATCTTCAGGTATGATTTTATTCTTTATCTTTTCGTTTAATTAATAATTAAGCATAAAGGGTGATCCGGGTTTATGGTTTGTAAAATTTTAAACTCGATTTTACACGTTTGACTTATTTTATGCAATTTGATTGCGTTCTTGAATATTACAAACCCTAACATTACTAAACATTGCTTAAAAAAACTATGGGTTTATCACGTATTATAAACAACATCGTATAGATAATTAAAAGCGTTTAATAAATTAATACTTTTTATTAATAAATGAATAAGATTATTACAAAGTATATGCTTTATCATCGTAACATGATTGGCTTGTGTGCATCTTGTGAGACCCCAGTTTTATCGATAAAGATTTAAATTTTGTTAAATAATTTTTAATATTATGGTGTGAATTTGAGATAATATTATAGTTGTGGGTAGTATTTATAAATTTTGCAAAAGTATGCAAGTGGTTATATTATATTAGATTGGTTGAGAATATTCGGTTTAGCAGGGAATATTAAATACAATTTCAATCATTAGTGGACCCAGGTGAAATTATTATCAGATTGAAAGCGACAAAAATATTTTATTGAAATAACTTGGCGGAAGTTTTACTGTGGATCTTTGTTGAACTACTCGGTAGTAAAAAGTACGATGTCGTGTGGTTGCGTAGTAGCCTGCGGTATTGATTATTGATGCTTATGTGAGAAGTCACTCGGTTTGATTCCATTATTGTGGATTAATAATATGAATTATTATAAGCGATAATGGCGTTTTGTTTTATTCGTATTATTAGCGTAATAAAAGCGAAACGTTTTTTATATAAGCGAATACTTTATTAAAGTTATTACATAAATAGAATATATTATATTTTATTATGCGTAGTGTTGCGTAGTGTTTTGCATAGTGTTGCGTAGTGTTGCGTAGTGTTTGCGTAGTAAAATGTTTTTATATAAATAGAATATATGATATTTTATTTAAAAGATTTTGCTTTAAATATGGTAGTCATTAAAATAAATCGATCTAGATTGTTTATGGATTAATTACTATGCATTCTATTTTCTATAAATAGAAATTTCTCGTTCCTTCATTATTTTCTTACAATTCTTTGAAACTACAGAGAGAAATTATAGAGAAGCTATAGAGAAAATCATAGAGAGAAGAAGAAGAGTATTACAGTACTTCACTACTTTGATATCCGATTGTCTTTTACGGTAAGGATATTATTTGTTGTACCGTAAAGGGTGTTATTCTTTCTTATTCATGAAGAGAACTTACATTATTCCATTCATTATTATTACATTGAATAACTTTTGTAAAAAGTGGCATACTATACATATACACTTTTGTATCACAGCGTACCTATACTTGGTGAAATCCTTATATTATTCCATTCTTATTTATTACATTGGAATAACTTTTGTATATCTGAATCCCCTATACTTGGTGATCTTCTTCATTATTCTATTCTTTATTATTACATTTGGAATATCACATGCGTGTGTTTTACGGGACTGGTTCCATTGTTTATTATTCGCATTTATTATTACATTTGGAATATCACATGCGTATGTTTTACGGGACACAGTTCCGTTATTTATTATTATTGACATTTATTATTACATTTGGATCATCACAGCCGATTGTGAATTTCACGACTTTGGTTAGATTATTATTATTCATTGGAATAACACATGTACCATCACAATCTCTGCATCGTGGTGATTTCTTTTGTTGTTCCATTCTTTATTATACCGGTTAGTTAAAACTTTGACTTCTATACTCCGTGAAATTAGTAGAATATCTTTGATATTTGCGTTTCATCGATATCTTTTCATGGAAATATTCTTGATTATTCTTGAATTTTACTCTACAAAGCAGTATCGTGTTGTGATTTGGATGTTAATAATTCTTGGATTAAATAATTCTTGAACTTGTTTTATTGAATTATTATGTCATTGTCATCATCTTCATATTATATTATGTTATCTTTGGCTTACGCGATGCATAGATGAACTTAGTATGATTATGACGAGGATCATTCGGTATAATCGTGGCTTGATATAAATGATGTGACAAAAAGTCCTCGAGTGGCTTTTATAATGTCTCGGTGATGGATAGTTTTGGTATGATTATGACGGGGTGATTCGGTATAGTCGTGACCATTGATAATTTGATGAAAATCCTTGGCCAGTGAGTGCGGGGATGATTAGATATTGTGGTTTATTCATTAAATTAATGAGTCTTAGTGATAAAATTGATGAAAACCTTTTAAAACCTAAAAGATAGTAGACTTTATTTTCTCTTGACTCTTTTAATGGATTGCATATTCATTTAACGATTAAGCGGTTGTCTATGTATTTTATCGGTTTAACAACAAGTTGAAGGCTAATGATAATTTATTACGCATTATCTTAGTCGTAATATTTCTTCTTGGGCTAGTTGAGCTCACCCTTTCTTTCTTTGTTCTCTTGAAATGAGAACATAATTTGAGACAGTCGAGGAGCAGAGTAATGGTCGGAGGATAGCATTAGTAGTCCTCACTATTACGTGAAATAGTGTGATAATAGTTGTAATGAGGACTCCTTTTGAGTTTGTATAATATCTAGTAGACAATATTTGTATTCAAACTCACGGTTTATATGTCGTATTGTGTACACGACGAGTTAGGTTAGTAAGTTGTATTTGAATTTATGTACCATGTAAGTGGCGACCCAAGATGGGTGGCGTATACCTAATTTTAGGGGCGTCACATACTACTTTCAATCTCCCACTTTTAAAAGTCGATCGCCGTGGTATCTCATACCCTTCTTCTCTAAGTGACGATTATCTCTTGTTGGACAAGCTTTAGTTAATGGATATGTAATATTGTTCTTGAGAGTCCTTATCTACTATAATGATTTCCCATCTTCAGTGATTCCGATAATCAAATGAAAGTGCCCTGACTCAATGTTTAGATCTAAGATGAGACTTGGGAACTATTCTGGTTACTGTAATGAACTTTTCATCAAACAATCGACTTGCGACTTCATTTATAGCTATATACTTTATGCGTATCACTAAACCGACAACTCTTTCTTTGTTTGGAACCTTTCTAATTCAACTGCTGCTTTATTCGAGGTAGCACTTTACCTTAAAGTGAATTTTACATTGTCTTGGTCTATCTGAAAAACTTGAGTCATTAAGCCCTCTTGTTTTAATTTAGACCCACCATGAATATGTTCACATCTTTAGTCTTTGGTTAAGTACTTAAAGAAATTTTTTATTGACTCATAGTGATCTTCTCTAGAATATGATTGGTCAACATCAGGTCTCTTATATTTCATTGCATATATGATAGTTCTTCATGTGATTTCTCTTTTATGAGTCATATGGGGACTATTAAGAAAGATTCACTCCATGGCTCATCGATATGAGACAACTCTTGGAGTTTACCATCTTTGAGCGACTTTAGCATCAAATGAATATCGTTTCTTGGGTTAAGTCGAGCATCCTTTTAAATCTATCTATCTGATTTGTATCCCCAATTCTGATACTCTTCCCCAAATCATTCATGGAGTAATGTTTGACAACTTTATCTTTTCTTGATTATAGCATTAGTATGTCATTCCTTATCCATAGTATATCAACATATAATATTAGGAATGTCAAAGCGCTCTCCCAATGACCCTTTGTACACTAGAACTCTTACCTCATCGTGTGTAACTCTGGACCATCATCTTCTATGATGTGTACCTCATCATCATCATTTATGATGAATCCATACCTCTAGGTATCTTTGATACTTATTCGGTTATGATTATTGTGGTATGATAGATACATCTAAAGGTTCCTCTTATTTGACTTATAGTAATTTGTGGTTCTTGAACTCTTTAAGATCTATTATCCTCCTTAGATCCTTGATGATAAACACCTTTATCTTTAGAAGGTAGCGTGTTCCATGACAAACACCTTTTGCTAAGTAGGATTATAGAACATATGCCTAAAACTTACTTTAGGATGTCCTGAAATCATGTACTTGTCAAATCTTATCCCAAACTTATCCTTTGAAACCTTTTCACATAAGTTGGACAACCCTTATCTTAACATCTTTGAAGATTAGGAATCCTCCTATCATCCATAACTTTTATGGAGTCTTGGTAGGATTTTGAGATTACATTTTTCGTAAATGTCTGATCATTTCTAAGGCATTATCTGAAGGATCTCTTGGAATGTCGATAAAATCATTATGGATACTGCACCGTGTCCAATGAGTCAATTTTCCTTTCGGATACATCAATCGATTATTGTGTATCGGGAGGTGTCCTTTATTGAGAAAACCATTTGAGATGATCTGAAACTTATTGCCTGAAGTATTTATTCCTTGATGCGATCAAAGAATCCTAATACTTTACCAATTTGTTTCACTTACAGATTCTTTGAACCTTTCGAATAATTCACACTTGTATTCGTAAATACATACATTCGACTCTTTGAATGATCATCTCCTTTTCTTATACTAGTTTGTTCGATTTGCAAAATTATTTTTCATATAAGTCAGTATACAAAATCCATTAAGTAATATTCGATTCTATCTGAAAACATTATTATTATAAATAAAACAACAATTGTTCTTAATTATAATACCAAAGATTTCATTGTCCAATGATAAAATGGAAATAATGTTTCAAACAAAGGCTGGAATACAATCTTTCAACTTATTGACTTAATAGATTTGCCGTGGTAGGTATTTCTAAACTATAAGTTTCTATGGCTAATGTAACAACCTTTGCTTCATTTCTCACACGTAGGATTACTTATAATTGTTTAGCTTTCTACTTACCTTGGTCCCTTCGCCGTCTATATTTATGATAGCAAAAGCCGAGTATCGATACCAAGAAGAATCTTGACTTAAAGAAAAATTTATTTTAAATCACGAACAAAATTGTATTTATGTAGAAACTTCAACTAAACTTCTTACGTTATCCTCTGCAAGATGCTTATTGCGGTTTCTTTCTAGTCATCGGACTTATTCTGATGGAAGTAAACTCCTTCTTTATCAAGTATCGATTTTGTTCTTATTATCCTTTGTTTTGCCTTTCTATTTACCTTATTTGAATCGTTCTTCTTTTGAGAAGATCCTCCCCTACCAATAAGACTTGGTCTTTCATAGTTGGAAATTGACTCTCAACATTTTTTAACATATTAAGCAAATCAGTGAAGTTGATATCTAGCTTATTCATATAAAAAATTCCTGATAATTATGAAAAGAGT
The DNA here is from genome assembly GCA_020205615.1 of Panax quinquefolius. Classification (NCBI taxonomy): domain Eukaryota; kingdom Viridiplantae; phylum Streptophyta; class Magnoliopsida; order Apiales; family Araliaceae; genus Panax; species Panax quinquefolius. Next base: position 121,788,795 of record CM035158.1, read on the forward strand.
CAGGGGAGTGAGTGCGAGATCAAATCTTGCCACAACTTCCCATCCATGACAAAACATGTTCTCTAATTGATCGATCAAATTGATTATGTTAAGGACTTTTATACTTCTTTGTAGTGTAATAAGTCGATTATTCTAGATCGGAAGAGCTAGTTAGATGTCGATATCTATCGATCTACTTTCCTCACCATTAACTACTTGATGTGCGTGAATATAGTAGGAGCATCCATAGTTTCATCTTGTGTTTGAAACACGTTACTTTCGTGGATCACGAGAATGATGCGTTGAGCGAAATGTGCATCATCTTGTCACTTTCTAAAAAGTAGCGATCTCTTCCTTAGAGGCATTATGCGCAACCATTCTTTGGGATAGGCGTATTAAGGACACATAAGATAGCTTTTGACCATGAGAACTATTCTCAAATTCCTTAACCAATCCATTTATTTGGTCCGGTTAAATAACATATAATATGCTTCGCGATGATAGTAATTTAGACATTGTAAAATTCTGTAAATGAATTTGTAATTAACAACATTTAGCATACATTCTTTTATTAATTACCAAAATAAATTAGGTCTTGTTTTAAATTGGTATCTCCACTAGTATATAGCCTTGTAGTGACCTGACAAATTATATATAAATAAATGGGTGAACAATTCTTGTCGATTACATCAACTATGCGACTCCTTGTATTTTGCCTCTTAGATTATTTTAATCAAGTGGTGGCACATCCAGAATCAAAATTATCGAGTTAAGTCCACTGCTAGCACTCCATATATTCAAAAAGAAAAATATTGTCCTTGTGGTGACACAACAAAACAACATTGTTCAATTTTCTTTATAAGCATCAAATGTGATAAAGTTAACATCTCGAAGAATTAAGATAAGCCTTGTGGTGACACAACAAACTTATAATAATTAATTGATACTCTATTATTTTTATCATCTTTAGAAAGCGACGTTCGATATTCAAAATATCTTTGAGCAACTTAGGACTTAATATAAAATATTTGAGGGTTTTGTTATTAATTAATTTGTCTCATCTTGTTTAAGCATACACATTTGCACACACACACACACACACACATATATATATATATATATATATATAAAATACTGCGTCATATTAATTAACATGTGAAGCATGTTTGCATAATATATAATATATATATATATATATATAGTATAAACATGCACATATAGAATCTTATATTCTACACGGATTGATTATGGACTTTTATTCTAGTTTGGTTCACTAAATGCCACCAGTGAACCAAAAGGTTGAACCCTAGGGGTGCAAGAATTAATATTTAAATATAACTATTACATTTAAACCCGGGCTCCATTACAAATGGGTCTTCAAGCTCATTTCTCCTTGATCAATAATTTTCAAATTTAATTCTAACTATTCCTATTACAAAACTATTTAAAATAAATAAAACCTTGATCGTGGATCGATTGTGAAGTGCATAGGAGAGAGATATAATTTACATTAAGAAAAATTCGAGAAGGCAGTCTGTGAGACCCCATTTAATAAAACACATACATTCGTGCATCCAACTAAAATAAAATCCAATCGCGTTGGTTAATAGTCCATAATCAATCCCATTTATTATCATACACATCACATACGTATCATCGATAAATAACGATCATCTCATGAATAATAAACATTTAATATATATATTGATATCATTTATGGGCAAATTTAGTTAGTATAAAATCTAATTTTGAATAAAAATAAACTCATTTATTTTAATCCAAATTTAAATCAAAATAAACCTCTTTTATTTTAATTTATCATATTTTGAATAAAATAAACTATTTTATTTTAATCAAAATCTTTAATCAAAATAAACTTATTTATTTTAATTAATTATGGAATCCATTTCCATGTAAAAAAAACTCGTTTATTAAAGGAAACAGTGATTTTCTTTCCTATTCAAAATAAACTCCTTTATTTTGAATAATATGAAATCTTTTTCATATCTAAATAAACTCTCTTTATTTAAGGAAATTAGGATTCTCTTTCATATTAACAAATAAACTCTTTTATTTTGAATAATATGAAATCTTATTTCATATCTAAATAAACTCCTTTATTTAAGGAAACATAAAATCTAATTTCAACTCTAATTAGTTATCATGGAATCCAATTCTAACTCTAATTAGTTAGCGTGAAATTTAATTTTAAAATTAAAATAAACCTTTTATTTTAAGATTAAAATAAACTTTTATTTTAAGATTAAAATATACCTTTTATTTTAAGATTAAAATAAATTTTTATTTTAACTATAAAATTATTAAAATATATATTATATATAATATATATTATGGTAATATAATATATATATATATGTATATATATATAATTTATATATAGTAAAAGTAACCATACTTAGGGGTGATCAAAAATTTCGGTTTTTTCGATTTTTTCCCGAATCGGTTGAATGCAAAGCCGGAAGTACCATTTTTTCGATGCAGTTTTTTTCGTCTGGATTTTTTGATTTTTTATTTTTTGATTTGGTATTTGTATTGATCTTTTAGAATTCGGTAGAAGCAAAATACCGAAAAAGAAAACCAAAATTTATTCACTTTACTCTCTTTAATACATTTAGTACTTTAATAGTTAAACTCTCTTTTTATTTATTAACTTTACTCTTTAGTCTTCAGTTCTGAGTTCTTCACTCTCTCTCCTAGTCTCGTTTCTGCTTCAGTCTTCTCTAGTTTCTACACTCCGACCTCCGTCACTCCGTTCTTCACCTTCTCCACCATTAAAGGCTAAATCTCACCCCTGCAACGTGCGATCTGCGTGACTGCGTCCTGCCGCCTGTCGGCCTGCCCTCTCTCAACACGCAACACGCCTGCCGAGTCGCCGACAGTAAGTTGAGATTTGAGATTTCTGATTTCTGCACTCCGACTCTCTGAGATATGAGATCTGAGATCTGAGATCTGTATACTAGTAAAAAAATTTGTATGTGTAAATTTTTTGTATGTATCTGATTTTTGATAGGTTTTTTTGAAATAGGATTATGATTTTTTTGATTCAGGTGTTTGTATGATTTTGTATGTGTATGTGTTTTTTTTGTATGTGTATGATTTTTCTCTGATGTATTTTAGATATCTGATGTTTTTTTATTTTTATTTTAGTTTTTTTTCTCTGTATGTGACTGTATGATTTTTGTATGTGTATCATGTAATGTGTTTTTTTATTTTTATTTTTGTATGTGTCTGATTTTTTCTCTGATGTTGTGTAGAGAGTTTTATGAATAGACCAAAAGTAAGAAAAGATTTGTAATGGGTTCAAAGTTCAAACATATTTGTTGTTTTGGAAAAGCTGATATTTTTACTTTGGTTTAATGAAACAACTAATTAATATGGGAAGAAAGCTGATATTTCTTTTTGTGTGTCTGCTAATTTGCTTTTCAACTGTTTCTGGTGGGCACATCATGCAATTACAGACTTACAGTACTGTCTACTGTGAGAAGATGGTTTGTCAATTCTTTGTAGTAATTATGGTTGTTTGATATTGTGTAGGTTATAATGGCTGAGCAACAGTCTGAGGCACCCATCAACGTGGAATCGAATGCTGAAAATCCAATTCATATTGATGAAGAGGAGTTGAATGAAGGTGAAATTGAGCAACTTGATGCCGGTAAGACTCGTGCTAAAATTTGGGCTCATTATACAAGATTTAAGCAAAATGGTCAAATTAAAGCTAAATGCAAATATTGTGGAGCTATTTGAGTGTTGATCTAAAAAATAATGGGACGAGTGGTCTAAATGCTCACAATAGGAGATGTAAAATTTATCCCCCAAATGTGGAGTTAAGAAATCAAGCAATCTTGAACTTTAAAAATTCAAGTGCTAATAATGATGATGAGACCATGGAAGGATCGACAAATAATTGTCTTTGGAAGTTTGATGTGGAACTAACTTTCAAATTTTGCTTTAACATATATGATTCTAGTTGATGAACTTCCTTTTAAATTTGTTTAAAATGAGGGATTTCAACATTTTGTGCCCATCGCATGTCCTAGGTTAAATGTTCCTTCCGTCACACAAATTACAAGAGATTATTTTAAAATATATGGAAGAGAAAAAGAAGTTAAAATCCATTTTTAACTCATCTTCTCAAATGATATGTATTACAAGCTGACACATGGACATCAATGCATAGACTTAATTATATGGTTGTGATGACTCATTACATTGATGATAAATGGAGATTGAGAAAAAAATTATAAACTTTGTTCCAATTTTGAGTCACAAGGGTGAGGCCATTGGAATGACAATTGAGAATTGTTTGATAGAATGGGGGATTAAGAGAGTTTTACTATAAGCTTGTTGATAATGCCAGTTGAAATGATGTTGCGATATCTTATTTAAAAATTAATTGCAAGTATGGGGACATAGTGTTTGTGAGAATAAATTCATTCATGTTCGATGTATTAGCTCATATTTTAAACTTGGTAAGTAGTTGATGGGTTGAAAGATGTTAATATTTGGTGGCTCGTGTTCGGGCATTGATTAGGTGGGTAAGGCAATCTCCATCTAGGATTAGAAAGTTCAAGGAGTGTGTTGACTTTGAAAAATTGAAAATAAATCATCATTAATCCTAGATGTTGCTACTAGATGGAATTCCACTTATTCAATGTTGAATGTGGCTCAACATTTTGAGCGATGCTTTTAATAGGCTTGGGAGTAGGGATCCTTTGTTTAAACAAGAAATGATCTCGGTGAAGGGTGGCCAATGGAGGATTGGGGTAATGTGAGAAGAATTGTTTTGTTTTGAAACACTTCTATGAATTAACACTTAGAATCTACGGCACATTATATGTTACATCCAATGGATTTGTTCATGAGTTTGTGGAAGTTGATGGTCTTTTAGCGTGAAATGGAAGATGGTGATGATTATCAAATGAGAGAAATGGCTATGAGGATGAGATCAAAGTTAATGAAATATTGGGGGATGTTGATAAAATGAACAAGTTGTTGTACATTGCCGTGGTTCTTGATCCAAGACTCAAATTCACTTTTCGTTGAGTTTGTATTTAATCACATGTATGGTAAAGAAAGTGATTTGGTAATCAAAATGATTAGAGGGATAAAGATGTATTATTTGAGTTGTTCAATTATTATAATCTCAATCATTTATCGTCCCAAGGTCATTCATCTTAAATTCCAAGTGGGGAATTGGGCGTAACTTCAAGTGGTGGCTCATCATTAGTAGAAAGTATGTCAAGACAAAAGAAAAATTGATGACTTGTTTCAACAACATGTTGAGGATGTTCAAGGTGGGGAAGTTCAAACCCAGCTAGAAATGTATTTAAATGATCGAGTTGAAAGAAAAGATAAAAAATTTAACCTTTTAGCTTGGTGGAGATCCAACACGATAGATTTCTGTTCTTTCATTAATGGCTAGAGTTGTCTTAGCGATTCCCATTTCTCTGTGGCTTCCGAATCGACATTTAGCTTGCGGGAGGATGTGGATCCTTGATTCCTTTAGGAGCTCTTTAACTCCTAGGATGGTGCAAGGAATTATTTGTGCTCAAGATTGGCTTCGTCGAAGCAAAGAACCAATTGATATCGAAGAAAAGTTGGAATCCCTTGAAGAAATTGAAAAAGGTACAACACAGTAACACTGTAACACTTTGTATTGTTTATTTTTTTTTTGTAATGTAGTTTAAATTCTTCTTAATAAATTATGATTTGCTCACATTTGTCTTTTAAAATTGTAGAATTTTCAGCAGAAGCGATTTAGATGTATCAATCTTGGATATGTAATATGGTTGATTTGTTCGAGACCGGAGACTTGATAGTTGAAACTTGAAAGAATTTGTTCGAGACTGGATTAGTTTGTTTTAATCTTGGATTAGTTGGATATGTAATATGGTTGATTGAACTGACTTTAGTTGATGTTTTGTTTCAGTTTTAGTTGATGAAATGACTTTAGTTGATGTTTTGTTTTAGTTTCAGTTGATGAAATGACTTTAGTTGATGTTCAGTTGATGAAATGACTCTGTTATGAATTAATTGTTTTGCATTCTTGTACATCTCAAGAATGACCAAAGATCTTGTTAACTGTTTTGCATTCTTATTTTGTTTTGTCATATGGTATAATGAAATGTCTTGTGCAGTTACTGTTGTCAACTTGAAAGAATTTCTGAAACTTGATAGTTGAACTGCTTAACTGCTTTTGGAGGAGGGTGACTTGATAGTTGAAACTTGACAGAATTGTTCTGTTTTGCATTCTTGCTATTGTCAAAAAATTATGGGCATTTGTTTATATTTATTGGTCAGGTTTTTTACAGTAGAGACTGTCATTTGGGGGAAAAATATGTTTAGTAACTAACATTCATTTTTGGAAATAAATAATCTTAATTGTGACTATGCCAGATTTCCAGTGTACAATAAGTAGAGCTCATGGGCAGCCACTTGCCATGACAAACAAATCTTTTTATTCAATTTTCCCCACTGGCCATTGGCCATGACAACACCTGCATGTGTCCCTCCTCCAAATTCTGGGCGTTTGCTTAATTGCTTTGGTCACCAGGTAATTTGCCATCATTAAAATGAAAGGCATATAAACCAACAATAAGTCAATAACTCACAACAATTGATAATTTGATATAACAACAAGCCAACGGTACACAGTAGCCAACGTCTACGGTCTACAACAATTTTAATTGATATAACAAGAAGCCAACTATAGTCACAGACTCACAGTAGCTTGACGCCTTGACTAAATTCAGCTTCAATTGATATATAATTGTTGATGATTTCTTAATTTTAAAAAAATTGTTAATATATTAAAAAATTTATTTAATTATTATTATTTATTAATATTTATATATATTACCATGCATGCGGTATAAACCCGGCAAAACCTAACCAAAAAATCGGTAATTAGATTTAAATGCAAAATTGGTAGTTCGGTGCCGGTTTGATTCTTATTTTTTTTCGAGAATTTTGGATCAGATCTTGGTTCGGTTTTTTCGATGCAGGTTCGGTTTTTACCAAGAGCACCCCTAACCATCTTTGAAACAAATCGTGAATCAAGATGGTGAATCACGAAATCCGTGCAACCTCCTTATCCTTGTGAAACATGTTGCAAGAGCAAGATACATGATTATATATATATACTAGGGTTAACCCGTGCCTCGACAGACTACTTACCTACATATAATTATTTAATACCTAAAGATGAATCTAAATGAAAATGTGAGTTACAATGTTTAAAGAGTATATATTTGATAAAAATTAGAAAATTTAAGTAATTATTTATTGTAAATAAGAAAATTTCTAATCAAGATAGACATCCCACCCAAAAAAAGTAAAGAAGTCAAGAATTTTACCACAAATTGTATCTACATACTCATTATTTACAAATCGTTTGGCAAGAAAAAAAATGAATTTGTTAAGGAAACAACTAAAGCCAACATCCACATTCACTCAACAATAAATTTGACCTGAGGCGGATTAACTACATTTATTAATTTTGAAACAATCCCAATGCCAATGACCTTCATATTTTCTTCAAGCACATTTAAAAGCACTCATCTTCACCTATATGGTATTAATTCCCTTCATTTAATTTGCAATTTTAGATGGAACATGTATAAATGCTTAAAACTATTTTAAGCACAATAAACATACAAATGTGTCCATTGAATACCAATCACTGATACATTAACAGGTAAAAGCATTGTAGTTTTGAAATAGCATAATGATACCCACTTGCTTAAAAGGTTCATCAATCCATCCCCAAAAGCATCATAACCATGTATAATTAGTTAACTTTATAAAATACGGAACACAAAAAAATACACACATGCATAAATTATTACATACTCCATCATCAACACATATCTAACCACCAAAACAGCAAGCTAGTCGCTACTGATTTTAAAAAAAATTGGTAAAGTTTCATTTAAAAATAGATATCCGGACAAATCTAAACACATACATGAAACTTACAATCATCCATATATATCAAACCACAAAAAAACCATCATTTCATACCCAAAATCACCATACCATGCGAATTAATACATATTCAATAATCAACACATATCCGACCACCAAAATATCAAGCTAGTAACTACTAATTTCAAGAAATTTCGGTGAGTTTTCCTTTAAAAGCAGATATCTAGAAAATCTAAACTTGTTTAAAAATCTTACAATCATCCATACATATCGAACCACAAAAAAACATCATTCCATACTCAAAATCATCATAACCATGTATAATTAGCCAACTTTACAAAAGACGAAAAACAAAAATACATATATATAGAAAATAGAGAAATAACACGTTGAGCATAACTCTTTACTTTACATCTTACACCAAATATATTCTTTACAGCTTATACCAAGCATCCTTCAATATATACCTGAAAATACATATAATAACATTTACCTTGTAGATCTGTCAAGCTCTACCATGTCTTCGGTACATAAACCTTTGAAAAGAAAGGCTATCCATCGGCAACGTCCACGGCCAACAAATATTGTTTGTAACAAAAATATGTTATTTATAAGAGAAAGCAAAATGTTAGTAGTATCGCAAGAACGAAACAATTAACACGTGATTACTTGAATATGATTTAAGAATTATAAAATACACATAACCCTGTTAACGTTTCTCCACCCTCGACTTGTTGTTGAATGAAAACGTTTCCATTCAATAGCAATATCATCCCAAGACTGCAAAAATTGAAATGAATCGTTTAGTTATATCAACAAATTAAATAAACTACTTGGAAATTGATAACAAAATGTAATGAAAAGGATATATGTACAAATTAATTGATTCATGTGCAAGTAAAACTAAAACATAAGTTATATATCTAATAAGATTTCCACACAGCTGGAGAAATAGATAATAAGCATATTATAGCCCAGCCAACATAGAGAAGCTTATTATGTTAACTGCGATGATCAAGCTTCTCAAATTTGTTCTTAACACATGCACACACACACACATACACACATATACTCGTATGTTATCTGAATGGTTTTACATAAGATATGTTATCGATGTTCATACATTACTAAATCTTGTATTACATTGGCCAAAGCGAGAATTGTTATTCAGTGGAGGCATCATACTCTCGAAACTTTATCAGATTTGCTTACACAGAAAAGAGCAAGGAAATGTAAACCAATTTTCTGCAAATTAGAAAATGAGTAACTTTTACAAAGGCATCATCTGTAAAATAAGTTGACAAATGTATCACGTGGATTCAAAAACATGAAATTTGTATGTAATAATATATGGTATTATAATTTGAGTACACATGCTTTCATGTTTTTTAAGCTTGACGATCGACTAAAAATATTGTATTACACCCTACAATAATTTATGGGGCTTGCTATTTCTATAGGAAACTTGTTAGTCCTAGAAAGTTCCATTTCACATGACTATAGGACTCACCTATACCCATAAAGAGTCTTGGTAGCATATGCCACAACTTCTGACGATGCCTGACTTATTCAAGCATCGGTCTCATTTATAACAATTAGCAAATATTCAACTATTCAACAATTAAAACATATATAAAGATAATATTTGTTGTGGACTTGTCAGTTAATTCAAAACTTTTATCAGTCAATTCAAAACATATCAAGACTTTTATCGTAAAAAAATCAATAATGCATGAAGATAAGAAATGATACCTCAAACATATAAAATTATAACAAAACTTCAGGATAGACGATATTTGTTGTGGACTTGTTAGTTAATTCACGAAGAAGTATGCATAAGCGGGAAGAACTTGTGCATCTTGACAGAGCTACATATAGTTGATCGTGACTAAATACTGGCGTACGTAAATCTACCCCAACAAATTTGTGAATGGCCATGTGATTTATTTATTGTCATTGCATACGCTAACCTCACTGGGAATTGTCTTCTTGTCATTTTAATACTTAACTCAGACGAAGAAGGAGTCAAAGAAATTCTTGGAATGAATACCAAGTCGCCATGCTTATCACCGATTAAAATCTTTTGCTTAAGTACTAAAGCACCACACTTGACTATGATAAGTCTAGTACCATTACAAAAGGCCATCTTAGGTCTGATGTTCCTTAGAAGCATTATTGGACAACCCTCTTTTAAATCTAATTTGAGCGGTGGTAGTCCAGAGGATTGAGTGTGTTCAAATATTCATTCGGTCTGCCGATGCATAATAATCGATCCACATCATCATCTTGAACCATTTTGTCGGCAATGAAAGTATGTATGTATTTCTCCTGGAAAAACCGCCAACGTAGCTAGGTTGATATCATTGACATCATCATTTCTAGCAGATAGAATTGTGCGCTCTTTTAAGAATTCGGGAGTGACCTTACTTGGCACTTCTAGCTCTGGGAAGATGGTCGAGAAAAGATTATCTACACTTTGAGTTATTTTTATTAAATTTGGAAGTTGTATAGATTCTTGAGGGTTAGACCCAATCTACACATTAATGAAGTATTAGTAAATTATCAAATATTCTCGGCGATATATAGATGTCAATATGAATAAAGATACAAATACTCAAACCTCATTAAGAAAAGCTGAGAAATCAAATAATAATGATTGGTCATCGTGTAATCGCATGTTAACTTGTAAAGTCAAGACATGTATATCTTTCCAAAGCAAAGAACGTCGTAGTGATCTTTTGCACTATATGCTGCGAAGACATCTAGGTATAACAGGAAGAATCGCTTTAAAATCTCCCCAAGAACAACGATAACACCTCAAATGGTTGTGAGTTATCACGAATGTCTTGTAAGGTCCGATTAATCGCTTCACCACAATGACGATCTTTGCATTGGAACCTCATCCCATATAATGAGTCTAGCCTTCGAAATAATTACGAGTGTGATGATTGCTTGTGAATCCACAAACCGAATTTTCTAATACGTTAAGTGGAATGCGAGAATGTTGAATGTGCAAAGACGTCCCCATGTAACAACATAGAAGAAATTCCATAGGATGCTCTTGTAATTACTATATTGCATAAGGAACGACATTTTTTGGCAATTGTATTATAGAAACGATCTTTCCAGTTCCTCGCACTTTCACTCGTAAAGAAGGTTGTTCCTCTATTTTCATAAGCAGATGAAATGATTGCATTATAAGCCATATCAGTTGACCTTCATTCGATGAATCAATGTTTTCTTTGGACATTTATTTGATCAACTTCAAGTTAGAATCGCCTATGTTCCCAGATAAGTCGATTACCAATGATAATTCTCCAATTAGCATATAGCGTGGCATTGATGGGTAATCGATAAGCTCTTCCACGACTCTTGAAGCAAAAAGATTAATAAGGTATAAACCATAATCACAAATTTGAGCATTAGTAGGAACATTAATGCCATAACATGTACTTATTTTGTGTGATAAATCATCACAAATTTGCATAGAGAATTGGTTCCACAACGCTTCTGGATTTAAAGGAGAGCATTGTGTCAAGATAATAGAAAACAACCTTCTTAATTTAGAGCTTGTTCTCATTATTGATGCTTCTCTAAGACATTGAATCCACTCTTCATCGTCTTCCAAAAGGCCTTTTGCAATACATGCAGCCTTATATGTGGGGTGTACAACATTATTAACTATTCTTAAACATTGAAAAGATTGAGGTCCCTCTACAACTGTTAACAGAAGACGCAGATAAAACCTTTCACTTTCATTTGGACTGGCAAAATACATTCTTCCGATTGCAAATCCCCTTTGTCTCTCTGTCCAGAGCTGTTCTTTCTTTTGCCAAATGAAATGCTTTGGAAATTGTTGGTATGTGAGAGTTCGAGCTAAATCATTAGTAGAGCAACATGCAAAAAATCCTGTTAGAGTTGTTTGCTGATCTTCTGCTCTGTTCAATATTGCAACTATTGGTTCAGAAGGGTTATAGCAAACGTGATGTTTTCCCTCTAGGTGAACTACCAGACATATAACTGGAGGGAACTCTTGATGCATAGGATATCCAAATATCCGCCATGCCGCCTCTGTAGGTCCAATGTACCTTGAGTCAATATACTGCTTAATCTCATCTACGGCCCCCCAATACCAAAGTTGTGCGATCGTAACCCTTGTAGATGTGTTTATTGATATACTTTATGCACCTTACTCTTGCACAAACTTCCACATTTATATGACAACTAAACAATCTAGATAGGTATGAATTATATGGTACAACATCTCTATTATCAACTTCATGTCCAGACCTTAGAGAATGTTTTCGACCGTCATTGCGCCTTTGATATATCGGATACCCATCTTCGCCCATTGTAGTTTCTTCTGCCCAATATTTAAGATATCTCTTAGTGCATTTACCATCTTCCATACATGGTGATTTAAGATTTCAAACACCACGCTTTTGGAATTCAATCGTGAAAACATGTGCCACCTTTGCACCAAATACTTTCTTCTTATCAATCTCCATCATCAAAGCTCGTCGCTTCAATTCAAATACGCGGGCCACCAAGTCTGGATGGTCAATTGACGTTTGATGTGGTAATAGTGCATCTTTTATCTCGGGCCAATTCGGATTTGCCGTCATAGTTAAGAAAATATCAGGGTGTTGGTTATACCGAGTTATGGCCATAGAATCTTGGAAGATTTCAAACATTTACCTTGGACTCCCAGAAAAAGACGAAGGCAAAACTATTCGTTTACCAACTTGATTAGCCTCTAATCCATTAGGAACTACCTCGACCAGATCTTGGTATAGATCAGATCGTGATTTTTGCTGGTTGAGCCTATAATATGTTAATCAATTTTGCTCTGCTGCCGCCCATGCATCTACAATAAACTCTTGAAATAATCGTCCACCCCTCAAGATAGTTGAATACTCAGTAGGTCTATCAAACAAACGATACCCATAATATTGCAATTGCGTAAGTCTTTTTGGTGAAGCTTTACCTTGATTGACATCCCACTTCTTAAAATTAGGTTCCCATCCAAGCTCACCATACGGAAACAACAATACATAATGTAGTGGTAAATAAGCTGGATGGCATTCATTTATCTGCATCAGTTGGTCACTCCCTCTTAACCGTACAATAATATCCCTCATCGTAGAGAATTCAACACCATCTCCAGGTAATATGACAGCAACCTCCTCTGACGTGGTTAAATTATGAGTTCGACGGTCTTTTGCTGCACTATAATGAAGGTATGCTGGGATGTCCCGATTGTTCAGATGTTCCCTACTTAAAATTGCAGCTGCATGTCTAAACTTACCTGAAAATGAGTTGTATCACAAAAGACTATCCTGGATTGTTCTTAGGACATCCTCTCATGACTTCGGTTTCTTCGAGAATGATATTCTAAAGCAATCTGCGACTTCGTGAATGTCTGTTGTGCATATCTTGGATCTTATTTGTTTGAATGTTGTAGTAACCACAATCTGATGTCGCAATTCCCATGGATTGTAAATGCGTTGGGACTCTACCGAGAACCACTCTATCATCCATATGTACACCTAAGCTCATAAAAGCATTAGTCGCATTGTACAGTCGGGTATAACCTCGAAAGGACTTTGACTGATCATCATTGCCATCATATAATGATTGATTTTTTGGAGGAGGCATTAATAGTTGTGGAAGTCGAATCTTTCCTTGCAAACAACATGTTCCGAAGAAAGGGCGTTTAACAGATTAATTTGTTAACTTTTTGGCTTTCCAATGCAATGTTGACCAATGAGGACATTGTATAATCATTTTATCGAGGAAGTGTCTTCCTAAAATAGGATGCGACAGAGGGGCTATATTTGTAGGCAATGCCTCCTCTTGTATGTAAGCTTCATCAAGGATTGACTAAATAATTGGTAATAACCTAGAAAATAAATGAACTTGTTTCAAATAGTTCACATATATCGTAGCACTGCTTATGGTATATAGTTAGAAATAATTTGAATTGAACTAACCCAAAAGTTGGTGATGTAGGCATGGAAGATGATATAATGTTACGGGAGTCATGTACATGCTCTATATTATTTGGTGGAAGAAGGATTTCTGCACCCATTGAATTTGAGTTAGTTGAATGTAACCCTTGAGGTGGTAAAATCGAAACTGGAGGAATTCGATTAGAATTTGATGGCAGCGAGTTTTAACATCGACGGATGCTGATAAAAATGATTCTTGATCGCGATACAATCCTGTTCATAAGATGCGCGTTTGGATGGCCTGGGGATCAAACCAGGGAAAAATCTTGGTTGAAATGGATATGGTTGAGATTGTATTATTTTTGCTTGCTTCTCTCTTTCACGACGCAAGCGTTGAGCAATATGTATTGGACGCACATCACCATAATCCCTTTCTCGTCTTTTACGTCGAGGAGTTGGAGCTTCCTCAAGGATATTTTTATTGGATCCCTACAAATAACAATAGATATCTAAGTGTAAAGATAAGAAGTCGTAGTGTTTTTTTGAGCAAAAAATAATGTTTTCTATTTATTCGGATTAGGGTGCATATATTCAGTTTGCTTGGTTTTGTATTTCACACGAAAGCGCTATGCAATATGTTTATTGCCTTTTCGTTAATAATATTATTATTGATACCCTAAAAAGATGTATAATTATAAACCTAAGAAGGCATAGTGTCGTTAATAAATTATCATCTTTGCTTCATCATCTTTGCTTCAAGTACTAAAGCATCTTTGCTTCAAGTACTAAAGCACCACACTTGACTATGATAAGTCTAGTACCAGTGTCGTTAATAAATTAGGTTCAAATATTTTGTTTAAATGACTTTGTGTAACAAATATTTGTAACTACTAACGTAAATGTCTGGAATATTGTATACTTACCACATGTAAATTGGGGGGTTGATTTTCTTTTTCTTTTCCTTTTTGAAACTCCTTCCCTTTTTCCTTTGCTCGATGTTTTCTTTGATTTTCCTGACAGCGTACAAATATAAGATGTTTTATCTTGGAAAATAAAGTATGAGCTTAAGAAAAGAAAAAGTAATCTTATCTTGCCTTACGCATAATATTCAATTCAGATTCTTCTCGAATGACAATGCCAATATTCTTTTTTCGATAATGCTCTCTCTATTAAATAAAGGAAAAAAGAAGGTTAAATATAGAAAGTATAAAAAAAAACTATTAAATTTCAAGTTTGCTATAAAAGAAGAAAACAATTTTACTGTGCATTGCAAATTATAATCCTCCTGTCCCAAATTGAAAGACACGTTAGAAATTTCAAAAAGGAATATTAATTGTTCAATTTTCAGTAAGTCTGAAAAAGGAACTTATATATCCAAACACAGTATAAGAAGGTGGTCCCATGGGCAGGGTGACCTCATGATTCATATTCGCTATTGAAAAAATGTATTAGTGTGAAACGAATCAAATTCAGTGATGAAAGAATATTCTTATTACTAATTAAATATATCACAACTAAAACAATATTTCACATTCAAAATAATAATAATTCACAATATTTAACTACGAATTGATTGTTTTAAAAAGAAGGTTAAATGATTGTTTAAAATAGAATAAATGTGTTATGAAAAGAAGAAGTTAATTTTTAATAAAGGGTACGATTGTCATTTTAAAGGGAGGTAGTAATAATAACTAATAAGTACGGTTACTTAATATGTAGGAGTATTAGATATTAAACTTATCAAGTACTTATGCAAATGAGAGACATTAATTTAAAAGGATATTACACACTACAAAATTTGGACCCAATTTTCATACTATCATAATCAAAATAATAATTTTTAACCAAACATTACCATAATCGAAACTTACAACTGGAACACAAAACTCAACAAAGATATGATACAGAACAGCTTAAAACGGGGGGAAAAACTATAAGAAGGGGAGAAATTAAGGTGAACTAATTACCAGAATGGAAAGGAGAAGAGCAAAAAAGAAAAGCCCTAGAATTGAGCACTTGAGCTGATGAATCGGAGAGAATGTAGCAGTCAAATCAATTAATTTCTCACATGCTGTGATGTAATAATAACATCAAAGTTGAGTGGTTCTATTAGATCATTTATGTATATTTGTTGGATCTGGCCACTTTGCTATCATTGCGTCATGCGTAGATGAACCTCAATAAATACATCAAAGCTTTATGAAATAACACGTGTGCAGCAGGACTCTTCCTTTACTTATTTCTCCTTTTGAATATAGTAGGAATAACTGATGTTTTTGTCCCATAATAGTTATTGCCTTCCTATTTTTCAATATCCCAGATCTTTGTGACCTTCATCTTTTGATTTATATGATATACTTAATTTATTTTTACTTTGGAAATGAAAATCTTGTGATAGAATCCAAAAAATTTATTTAATAAGATGTACGCCTCTTTTTATTATTTTCTTTTAGTGGGTAAGCACGCAGTACTCTTATTCGACAAACTAAACATTTAATTAAGAAAAGTGAAAGTAACTTTTACTAAAGCAAATGACTTCATAATTGTTTCACATCATACTTATTATTATTATTATTATTATTATTATTATTATTATTACTATTATTACTATTATTATTATCGATATCTACTACTACTATTACTACTACCATTATTATTTTACTATAGTCAGTTGTGAGCACTAACAATAAAATCTGAATTTTCAGTGTTTTCCTAATAATCAACAGTGTAAATCATTTATTTACTCTTCATTATTCATTCGTAGTCTACAGAAGAACCCAAGATTACCAGATATTTATTCATCATGCCACTGTTTGCATTCCCATACCAAATTATTCATTCTTCGATTACATTTTTAAGTTGTGTTTAGTTTTTTCTTTTTTATTTTCTTTGGACATTTGGATTGATATATAACTAAATTTATTGGATAAACGCCTGGGCTCAGAACCAAAACTGATTTGAAATACAATTTTTTGTATTAGATTTTTCACTTGAGAAAGAAAGGGGAGCATTTTACTTGCCTTTGTCTATGGATATGTATTTATCTTAGTCCAGAGTTGAGCTACACTTATACATGTTAACCTTGTTAGCAGATAATTAATAGTATAGTCATGAATTAGAGAGCTCAAACAACAGTCCAACACTGACACACAAACAATCTAAAGCTAGTCCTTCTACATGGACATGTTAACTAGATCGGAATATTGAATATTTTCAAAAAAAAATTACGAAGACTCAAATACAGTCGATCTACTAATGCAATAATAGTTGGTGTTTAATGAACTAAAATTTTCCTCTTTCCATGTAAAATAGTTAATAATTCTACTACTTAACCTTAGTTGTTTTTTGACAAAATTCATATGCTATTATTAGTTAATGGAATGGACATATTATGTATGTACTGTGTGTTAATCAAACACATTAGTGCAAGACAACCAACTGAATATCTGAACTCTTTCATGTCTTTGATTGAACCAGATAAATAGTCATTATAGAAAGGGGGAAAAAAGTTCAAGAATATAATTTAAAATGTGTACATGATTATCTTTGATATTAAAGGATATATTCCAGCAAAAAAAAGTTTTGGATCAATCAGAACTAAAACCAAAAAGAAAAAAAAAGTACATGCACAGTATTACACATTTTCACATTTTCTTCCTTGATTTCAACTTCATATTCAAATATAATAACTTAAAAATATAATACCAAAAAGAAAAAAGAAAAAAAGTACATGCACA
Source organism: Panax quinquefolius (assembly GCA_020205615.1). Taxonomy (NCBI): domain Eukaryota; kingdom Viridiplantae; phylum Streptophyta; class Magnoliopsida; order Apiales; family Araliaceae; genus Panax; species Panax quinquefolius. Next base: position 121,806,409 of record CM035158.1, read on the forward strand.
TTATTACACATTTTCACATTTTCTTCCTTGATTCCAACTTTATATTCAAATATATTAACTTAAAAAGTAGCAACTGATCAATTTGAACTCTGGAACCGTTAATTGAATGCATGTATCACTAATTCACTATAGTCTATAGACAATAAAAAAACATCCAAACAACTAAATATTGTATTAATTTAAAAGTCAGAATATACTAAATAAAGTAAAAGTCCAATTAAAAGTCACTCTAAATACACCCATATTAAACCCAAATACTCTGCAACAATTCTTTTCTCTGTAAACCCCAACAGTCTCTAGTTTAAAAGCAATATTGAAAGGCATCAGTCTCTTTTTCCCTGCCCCTTGCCTTAAGTAATTTTGATTCCCACATCTTTGATCCATGTGTTGTTAAATTTTGAATATTGAATAAAGGACACATTCACCTACTTTGGAAAAGCATTAGCTAACTTATTTGGGATGGTTTTAACCCTTCCAATTGAGAGCTCAAAAGAGCCCCCATCCTCATTCATCCCACTATATATTCTTTGCTTCTTTGGTACACGTTGTTGCCATCAAGCGTGACTCTTTCCCCCCATGGCAGTCACTTTGAGGTCTTGTTTAATTTAGTTCATATACCAAATTACAACAAACTTTATATATGTTGTATATCATATGTAAGACTATAATTAGAAGGTATAACCACTCTATTTTAGATTCTCCAGGGCTACTCAAAGCAGGTGGCCAAAGATTGTTGACATATCAAAATCCCTCTTTTGGTTTTAGCTTAAAAATTTGTTTCGTTTCCATTTAATATGTCAAAACACCTCTCCTCATATTATTTAGGATGTACATATATAACCCCAACTTTAATTCCATCTAGAATTCTCTTTTTAGCCAAAAACAACCCACTTGGGACTTTTAACAAACATGTGGTGTGCGATGCAGATCCACTTGGTAATGCGGTTCGGTTTTCTTGAGTGCAGTTAAGTTTTTTTTGGAGATAGAGCTAGTCAAAACAATAACCACAAATCACTTAGAGACCTAGAATACAAATGCAAACATAATATCCGAACAAAAGAAAGACCCATCTCGATAAAGGTTATACCTTTATCGAGAGAATTGTAATGGGTTGAAATGGGTTGTTTTGCTTGAGTCCCTAAGAAGCTCCTCAATTTCCTTGTAATAAGACATCTTGGGATCACCGCTGAGAGCTCTTTGCTAGACTTTTAAACTCCTTCAACAAATTCCTCCACTTGTCGATTGCACATAGTCGGTGACGATCGAACCCTTTTTCCCTCATTTTGGCTAAAATCTGGTCCCACAGTGCTTTGTTGGATTTCAAGTGTTGAAGAGAGTCGATTTCCGATTTGAGGTGATGAGAGTTGGTCTCTTCTTGGACCCATGTTTACTTTGTTTCTTGAGGGCCTTGGGGTTTTCTTTCGCCATGCATTGCCGTCGAGAATCATCGGTAGTGGTGGCTTTCTGCTTGATGATGTAGTGGTAGCTTAGGTTTCTTTGATAACGCATCTGATTGGATCGATGGGTTGAGATTTATCAAAATAGATTGATTAGCCGACTCAAAAACTAAACCTTATTACTGAAAAGGGTTTTGAATTAAAATGCAGGTTTGAGCAGTTGAAGAGGAAGAAAAACCTTATTATTGATAGATTTTTCCCTCCGTGTTTTGTTAACCTTAGTAATGAAGGGTTAGATTTATCCGAACATTTCGATGGTCCAGATCTCTTATTAGACTTTGAGCGGGAATTTGTTTTTTTCAAAAGCACTCCTATTTTGCATAGATAGATAGTAACCGAAGTTATAATATATATATTATATAATCAGAATCATTCGAATTTCACGAAAAATCAAAAGCGAGTTTCATGATTAACCTTTTTTTTAAAAATAAATTTTGTACAATAAAATTATGCCCAATTAAATTGTTCTAAACACATATCAATATACATATTAAATTAAAACAATTAATAATCCGCATAAAGGTTTAGCTCGATGCCACTTTGTTAGGTTTGTAATATTCATGAAACGCAATTAAATTGCACAAATAAAATGGAAATGTGGAAAATCGAGTTTTAAAATTTATAAACCATATACCCGGATCACCCTTTATGCAATTTTAATTAAACGAAAATATGAAGAACAAGAATCATACCCTTCAAGATTCGAGTTTCCTCGTCTGAGTTCACCTCGATCTTTTTAGTGTTCAACTTGAATCCACCGGGTTTAGTTCCTTCCTCCTCGATCAACTTTAGCCACCCAAGTGTTTGGCCTCAGAGGTGATCCACCAAGAAAGAAGAAATATTCAAGAAGAAGGTGGTTGGCTAAACCCTAGTTTTCTATCTCTATAGAAAAGAGCGTACTCTCTCAACTATTGAAATTACGTTATCAACGATATATGATATAAGACTCCCCTTATAAAGATATTAGGTAACCCTATTAAAATAAGGTATTATTTATTTAATTAAACTCTTTTAATTAAATGGGCTCCTAATCTTATTAGGATAATTAATTAAACTCATTTAACTAATTTTCCTCCTAATCCTATTAGGAATAAATGAGAGTACTTATATTAAATTAATTCCTAAACTCTTTTAGAAATTAAAATAATAATAATTGTAATAATATTAATAAGACACATCTTATTAATTTATATTTAATATTTCTAAAATATTAAATAATAAATATTAAACTATTTAATTTATTCTATCACCATAGATTAAATTAAATATACTTAACTATATTATTACGATTATGCCATTAACTTCTTAAATAATTATTCTTCCTTTTATGGTGTGACCCTTTAGGTACTCCATATTAAGCCTATTGTGAATAAATCAATTAAAACAATTCTAATCTTATTTAAATAAATAAATTAAATAATTAATTTATTTAAATAAATAATATTTATTCTATGATAGGGATAAGCCTCCTAGCGATCAACGGCTTTCCGGATAATATAAATTTCAACATTAATCATAAAAGAACCTTTGAGTAAATAGTTACCGTACAATTCAATCCTTCCACCATACAATGTCCCAATAATGTAAATTATTTCGACTCTTAAATGCACAACACCAAATAATGTAAATTAGAAACTCCTTTCTAATTTCATTCGCCTTAAGCAAGACTTTCTTTGGGTTGTCATTTATCGAATCACATAGGACATTTCTCTTCTTTTACTAGAAGTGGTAGATTCTTTATTGATCATTCATTATCTCCATGTACGATTTATTATACCCAAGCATACCCTTTGATATACCCTAAGGGTCTTAAGGAATAAGTCAAAGTATAACTCATCATACACAAGATACTATGATGACCTCAAGTCCAAGGATCACTTGTACTACTATCACTACAGGAATTCCTATTGACAGACAAGTAAAACTCCATTAGGTATTCCTTAGCGAGCCACGTTCAGTGAACTTATTCTCTAACAAGCACCTACATACTTGCTTTAGTGTCTCCACACAAATGATCATGAGATCAATCATCCTCATCTAATGAGCAAGCAACGTATGTACCAATCTATTCGGATTCACTAATCCCCAATTTAGTAATCCAACGATTGGGAACTATTTTAGTTTTACGCTTTCTAAGAATTTAGATCTCATTAGAATGATCATCATCATTATTCTAAAACATTGCTTAAAACTGTGGGTTTATCTCATATTATAAAACAACATCATGTAGATAATTAAAAGCCTTTAATAAATTAATACTTTTTATTAACAAATGAATAAGATTGTTACAAAGTATATGATTTATCATCAAACATGATTGGCTTGTGTGCATACTAATTTCACTCTTTTCATGTTTTGCCACCAAAAATGTCGTCGTAAATCTTGATACATCTTTGTACTTCCCGGATGAATTGAATATCTTGAATTATGAGCTTTTGTCAAGATTTCTTCTTTAATATCCGGTATAGCTGGAACCCAAATTCGTCCCTCGTATCTTAGCACTCCTTCGGTATCAACCTTATACTTCACCGCATTATCCTCAACCATACTTTCCTTTATTTTTCTGCATTCCTCATCTTGTAGTTGAGCATTCTTTACCTTGTCCACCAAATTTGGACTAGCTTCCATCTGGAACAATCTTTCATCGGTTTCTTTTGGAAATTTTATTTTTAACTCTAGCTCTGCCATCGCTGAGATAAGATCCTCCTGCACCGTTAACAAAATCAATTTCTCACGACCTTTTCTACTCAGGGCGTCAGCAACTACATTTGCTTTACCCGAATGATAAAAGATCTCACAATCGTAATCTTTTATTAATTCCAACCATCTCCTTTGACGCATGTTGAGATCCTTCTGTGTGAAAATATACTTCAGACTCGTATGGTCTGTGTAGATCTCACATTTCTCTCCATAGAGATAGTGTCTCCATATCTTCAGAGCAAATACCACCGCAGCCAATTCTAAATCATGAGTCGGGTATCCTTTCTCATAATCCTTCAGCTGCCTTGATGCATACACAATGAATTTGCCATTTTGCATAAGCACACACCTTAGTCCTTTATGTGATGCATCACTATGCACCACAAAGTTTCCTGTATTATCTGGTAATGACAACACAAAGTGCCACACTTAACTTCTTTTTTAGTCTTGAAAGCTCTCTTCACACTTCTCCATCCAAACAAATTTTATGACTTTCCTTGTCAAATTTATTAATCCAGGTGGCAATCTTGGAAAAAGTTTTGAATGAATCATCTATAGTAACACTCGCCCAAATCCCAAGAAACTCCTCACCTCAGAGGGTGTCCTTGGTTGTTACCAATTGATTACGACTTGACTTTTGATGGATCCACCGAAATCTCCTCTTTGTCAATCACATGTTCAAGAAATTGTACACGTTCAAGCAAGAATTCACAATTAGAGAATTTTGCGTACAACGTTTCCTTTCTTAGCGTCTCCAACGTCAAGCGTAAATGTTCCACGTGCTTTTCTTGAGATTTGGAGTACACCATAATAACATCAATGAATACCACCACAAACTTATCTAAGAATGGTTTAAACACCCTATTCATCAAATCCATGAATGCTACAGGGGCATTTGTCAAACTAAAAGACATCACAAGAAACGCGTAATGTCCATACCAAGTTCTAAATGTCGTTTTAGGTACATCCTCCTTCCTTACCTTTAATTGATGATGCCCACTTCTCAAATCTATCTTCGAGAAGTACTTAGCTCCCTTCAACTGATCAAATAAGTCATCTACTCTTGGCAATGGATATTTATTCTTAATAGTGACTTTATTTAATTCCTATAATCAATGCAAAGACGATCGACCCATCCATCCTTCTTCTTCATAAATAATACCGGTGCTCCCCACGGTGATACACTCGGGTGAATATATTTCTTGTCTAACATCTCTTGAAATTGTACCATCAGTTCCTTCATCTCTACCGGAGCCATCCTGTACGGGGCCTTCGATATCAGAGCAGTTCTTGGCACCAAATCGATAACGAACTCGATCTCTCTGTCAGGCGGAAGTCCTGGAAAATCCTCCGGAAACACATCTACAAATCCCCTAACCACTGGTATCTCCTCCAGTTTCACCCCCTTCCTCTGAGTATCGACTATGTAAGCTAAGTATCCTACACAACCTTGACTCAATAACTTCTTGGCCTACATAATCGTCAGACATCTTGCTTGTCTAGGAGATTTTCAACTGTAGAAAACTACCTTTGATGGAGTCATAAGGTTTATACATTTCTTTTGGCAATTAATTATAGCTCCATAATTGAATATCTAATCCATTCCCAATATAACATCAAACTCTCCAAGTTTAATCGAGATTAAATCTACTATCATTACATTCCCCTTAATATTCACCCTACAAATCTTGTATACGAACCTAACAGGAATCACCTCCCTATTCATAATTTCTATGTTTAAAGGGAAATTTAATTCTTCACTACGCAATCCTAACCTCTTAGCAAATTCATCAGATATAAACGAGCAAGTAGCACCTGAATCAAATATTACATAAACATCTATATCATTTATTGGGATAACACCTGACACAACATCTTTTGATTACACAGCATAATGCATAGTCATGTTAAAGGTTATGGCTGTGGGTTTGTTTGATGACGTTGGTCCATCAATGGTCAATGCACCTCCACTGCTACCTCCCTTGTTTCCCGTTGTCTCTCCAGCTTTCTTCTTAGGGCACTCGCGAGCAAAATGATCCTTTGACCCGCATGTGTAGCAAACATTCTTCTTTGGTTGATGGCAATTTGGGGCAATGTGACCCTTTTGGCCACAGTTGAAGCATACTCGCTTACCCCTTAAGCACATGCCAGTGTGATTATTTTCGCATGTAGCACATGCTTCAAACTTCTTTTTCTGTTGGCTACCTTATCGGCTTCCATCACTAACAATCGTATTCCACTTCCTCTTCAAGTTACTACTACCATTTCCACCATTACTACGACCATTCTTACCTTTACCTTCATTCTTCTTCTTTCTTTGTTCTTGATTATACTTTGTCGCCTTTTGCTTCCACCCCAAATCGTGAAATTGCCTTATCATGTCTTCACCGCAAACATCTTTAATCGAATAGGAGACTCGACGTCAACGTGGCTTCAGTCCCTGTTCAAACCTCCTCGCCTTATGCTCATTCGTGTTCACTTGATATGGCGCAAACCTCGCCAACTCATTGAACCTTGTCACATACTCCGACACTGTCATTGTGCCCTACTTCAGCTCTAAAAACTTCACTTCCATCTGATTCTTTGAACTCTCTGGGAAATAGGTCTCGAAGAATATTTCCTTAAACCTTTCCCAAGTCATCACTCCCTGACCTCCTCTAGTTTTATTGGCTTGCCACCATTAACTGGCCTCTGCTTTCAACATGAATGTTGCAAAAGCAGTCTTCTGGTTCTCACCGACCCTAGCAACATCAAATACCTTCTCTATTTCCATGATCCAGGTTTGTGCATCATCCAGATTCATGGTTCCACAAAATTTTGGTGGTCCAACCGCCTTGAAATCCTTAAAAGTTGTAGCTTGATTACTGCGGTTGATTCTCGCGAAGCTCTCCTAAGTAACGTAACTAAGCGATAAACTGGGTTAGCCTCGGCATTGTTGTTATTGGTAGATCCCTCGAGGGTTCTTTATGTCGTGGTTGACGCCTTGGAGGCATTTTCATTAAAATATACTCATTAGATTATTATTCAATCTTCTAGGTATTATGTACTTAACTTGCACATCACAAAAATACTCACGTAACACACAATATCTTGAATAATTAATAACTTTTATTCATTCATAATATTTTAAAACATAATAATGATAACATTCCTGCTATCTACATCACTTTCCTGAACTACAAAAGTTTTAGGATAACTTCATCATCATCATATCCCATGGGTTATATCATACCGGGATTTGCTACTTATTTACTCATTAATCACATAGTAATTACATTTATGACGACCTACTAAAATGTTGCATAGCCTTACGACTCTCCTCTTCTATAATACGGAACATTGTTTGGCGATCTAACATGTACGATGGCAGCTTCTCAAACTGAATCGGATAACACATGACCTGATCTTGAGCTCGATTGATCACGGTGTTGAAAACACTACTCATCTCATCCATCTTGACCTTCTTCACTTGTACATCTCTATCTGCTACCCCGGCTCGCTTAGAAGCTTCCTCGTATGCGTCTTCGACTCTTGCCCTCTTAGTAGACTCTTTTTTCAGCTTGTTCTTCAGTTCCGCGATCTCCTCTGTAATTTGCTCATTCACTTCTTCAGTGTGGATCAACTTCCCTTCGACATTACTCAGATGTTCATCTAGATCCTGGATCTCGTTGTCCTTCTGCTATTGAGGTCTCATTGCTCAACTACTATCTCTTCCAACTCATCTACACTATCCTGAAGTTCCACATTGCGATCGTATACTTCGTCGTACATACGGGCACCGATCGAGTTTAGTGGAAGCTCATCCTCCTCATTCTCCTCATCCTCATTCGACTGTGGCAGCTCAATGGGGTCCTCCTCGTTCGTCTCTACCTCATCATCCTCATTAGGTAACCTCTCCTGCTCAACCTATGATAACCCGAAAATTCATAAAATCTTGAATGATTCGAATAAAGGTTAAAGAACAAAACCTAGATGAGAATTTGAGGATTTATTTAAAATTTTCAAGTAAAATCTATATGGTTTACTATTCGAATGAGAATAGAGAAAATATGGGTTACAAAATTCTAAAACCCTAGAAATGAATTAATATGTACTTGAAGGCATATCAAGAATAAGGTATTACGATACCTGTAAATTCGATGTGAAATGAATAGTCTAAGAAATGTTATATAGGTACATATAGAAATTTTATTAAGGAGATAAGATTTCACATGAAGAGATGCTTTGAGGTTAAACGAAGATGAGTATATGTATAGAAATATATATACTTAGCAAGGTGTTATATATATTTTAGCAAGAGGAATGATGAATTAAGTTAATGATATAAGGATCAAGATAAAACTATGTTAGTAATTAACATAGTTTGACCGTTGCCTCGATCGGCAAATAAGAATTTGAATAAGTATAAAGTCGTTAGTTAATACGATTAACAATAAGAAGGAGTAATTTAAAACTCAAAATTTGAGTTAGAGATAGAATTTTGAAGCACGCACCGCTTGGTTGAAGGCGTCCAATTGTCAAGTTTAATCGAAAAGGACAATTAACACAAAATGTGTGAGGTTGACTTTTTAGTTAAAATAAATAAATGACTTTTATAGAAAAAAGGTCAAAATTGGAGTTAAAAGTGAAATATGTTATGATTATGTGAATTATGTATATGATTAAATAAATATACATTATATAATGTGAATACATTTATTTTGTATATAAAAGTGAATTAAGAATTGTTATGTAACCTAATATATATATTAGGTGTGATAATTAAATAATCTAAGAGGTTATAATATGGTAGAATATTAGTATATAAATATATATACTCGACATTAAGAGATTTATTTTATATATCTCAAATAATTAATTTTATAACCAAGTCTAATTGGGTTATGAAATTAAAAGGCATAACTAAGGAATTTATTTTCAAGTGAGAAATAAAAATCCTAATTAAATGATTAGGGTTAAATAGAATTAAAGTATTGGACTATAATAATGTCATAGCCCAATAATTTATTTAGAGTTCAAGTGAATTAAGATTTAATGGAGTAAGGAGATGGTATTAAATTTGTAGCCCAATTATTTATTTAAGTAATGGATTTGTGACTAAATGATTTAAGGGTGATTAAATTATTTAATCTAGTCCAATATAATATGTTTATGACAAGAATTATATTGGCCCAATCAAATTTTGGGTGGAAGCCCAAATTTATTTTGTGAGTAAGCAAAATAATAATAGTACAAGCCCAATAGAATTTAATTAATAAGTGGCTCAATTTTTTACCCACTTAAGGAGGGGCTATTTAGTTATTTGTTAAGTAAATTAACAATTTAAATAAAATAAGGATTTGGAAGATAAGAAAAAAGAGAAGATAAAAAGAAAAAGAAGAAAGGAAAAGAGGAAACGAAAAAGATAAGAAAGAGAAGAACGGGAGAAAGAGTGAGAGAGAGAAGAAAGGGCGGCAACCTTGAGTGAGAAAGAGGAGAGGGAAAAGGTCCTCCATGGATGAAGAAAAAGAAGAAGAAGAAGAAGAAGAAAAATAAAGGTATAAAACTATTTTTCTTCCTAAGCTTTATTCTCTTTCTTTTTAAAATTTGATGAAAGGAAGTTTTTGATTTTGAAGTTCAAACCCCTATAATCTATGTGTCTTTCATGGATTCAAGTATGGATTTACCCATATTGGGTGTTTCTTTGGTTGAAAATCAAAAGAAAGGAAAATTAATTTTTCTTATTCTTTAAAACCATAACTTTTTGGTACTTTGAATATCCACCATTTTTGATCTATGCATTCTTTTCTCGATCCGTCAAAGAGAGGTGCTAGATATAGGTGTTTACTAGTAAATCCAAGTGGTAGAACTCAAAAATCACATTTCTAAAAGTTGTGGTGTTGATTTTGGTGAAAATTGTCCTGTTTTTTTAAAATCGTTTTGGATCAGTCTGAAATGGGGGTAATTTTGTCCACTATTTCTGCTTTAAAAATTCTAGAAAATTTTGGGGGGTTAATATCAGAAGATATGAAGGTTGTGTAAAAATTTGAGAATTGTTTGCCATACGGTTTGAGAGATTTAGATTTTACGATGAAGGGCTACTTTTATGAAGCCACCCGAATAACTCTCTGTGTATAAGTCCACAAATTACAAATATTTTACTGGAAGTACATGTGTATAACAGGAACATACTGTAAACATTTCAGAATGTTTGGAGTTAATCTCGATTTTTGAAAAATCTGATAATATTTGGATATTATGGACTATTTAAATATAGTAAATCTATTTTAAAAATTCCGAGAAAAATATATGTTCAATATGGGACTATATTCTGCTAAATCCCATAAAAGAAAAAGTTTTGGGACTGATTTGGTATTTTTTATGAAAATGAACTAGTTATGAGTAAATGAATTAAATATGGTATGTGAAGTTGAAAATTTGGAAAATAGGATTTTAAGGCTTGGAAATCCTTACTATATAAGGTATATGCAGATTTTGATGGAGGTTTTGATCATTGATGATGAAATCTTATGTATGGTATTTTAGAATGATTAAATGCATTAATTAGTAAAGTTTAAACAATTAAAAATAAATTATTTATAAGTTTAAGAAATGATTAAAATATAGTTAAAATATTAATAACATTAGATTATGATATTATTAAGTGATTGATAACATTTGGATTAAAATATAATTAAATCATTGATTTAAAATATTATTTATTGATTAATAATATTAGTGAATGAATTTAATGTTATTTAAAATCTGTTGAATCCAGGTCGCTGAATTTGGAATCCAGTTTGCTGGATTGCAATCTGGTTTGCTAGATTGCAAATCTGGGTTGCTGGATTTATATGTTTAAATAATCCAAACTATAATATTAGTATTTGGCCTACTGGATTATAGAAAAGAACTTATAATATGAAAGATTATAGTCTTAAATCATAATGTATATGATATAGTGATTAAAGAATTATCAAAGGATGATAATAATACTTATGTGTTAAGTCATTATCTAATATTTGATTTTTGTGATTAAGTGTTAGATAATTTATGGATAACGAAATAGTATTATGAGCTAACAAGTATTATTATCTTTGATCAAAGATCAATCTTATAATTGATAGGTCTTTCATAAGAGATTACATTAGATTGCTTAGTCAGAATCGGTATGACATGCAAGTTTCCTAACTCAAACTTGAGTTGTATGTTCAATGCATGTTAGTGAATAATTATTGTTGATTATTCACGTTTATACTGATTATTGATTCGCACTTAGTGCATGTTGCATATGTTCATCAGGTATGAAAGGCTGATCACCTTCATTACCATAAGGTTCAGTTAAATTGTTTATGGTCATTATTGACCTTCAAACATTATTGATTCAGTCATGCAATTATTGAAACTTGATTCATGTTATTTCACAATTATTATATTGTTGAAAACTTGAAAGCTTATTCATTCTTTTCAATCATGATATATCTTCAATGTATTTAAAGCTTGCTGGGCAAACTTGTTGCTCACCCTTGTTATATCATGATAAAAAAATTCAGATTAAGATGAAAGCTCGAGTAAAGACAGAAGCAAAGATAAAGTGCAAGATTAAATTATGGTGCAGTTAGATCTGTTATATTTTCTGACAAAAATAGCATTGTAAATCGTCTAAGATATTGAAGGTATGTATTAAGTTAAGGTTGTAGACCTTGGGAATGATGTGTAAAAGTTTATTGTATAAATAATTTATGTTTATATCTTCCACAATAGTTGTAGAAATGATGTACCCGATCTGAGGTAAAAGTACCCGAATTTGGGGGCGTCCCAGGTGGTATCAAAGCCGTATGTTATAAACCTTAAGTATGGGTACCTTAGGCTATAACCACGGAGATGATGATAAGGAATAAACTCAGATCAAGTATAAGGGATAAGAGATGAATTTAAGGAATTCATCAGTAAAGTAAAGAGAAAGATAAATTGTAAGACCCCAAATTTTATGAAATGAAGGTATGCAATTTTCTTATAATTATTATGTTATTTAGTAAATGGTTAAATTGATAAAGGTTAAAGTTAAGGGTGATATTTGAAAATTTTGCAAAGTAAGCAAGTTGATATAAAATATTCGTTGTGTCGGGGAATATTCGATTGGTCGGGGAATATTCGTTTTAACAGGGAATATTCGTACGACGGCACAATCATTGGTGGACCCCATAACAGAGGTATTATCGTAGTTAGAAAATAACATAATTATCTTTTTATAAAAATAGCGACGAAAGTTTTACCGTTAAACTGTTGAACTAGCCGGTAGTAAAAAAAGTACGATGTACGCTGCGGTTGTATAAGAGTACACAAGATTGATTATCGATGCTTACGTGAGAAGTCACTTCAATTATACTTAATTATTGCTACGAAATTCTTTCGTATAATATCTCTCATATTATTGATTCAATTATTGTCACAGTATCATCTTCATAATATTTTATATTATTAAATCAATAATTAAGACGAAAAAGTTATTCATATTATTATTCGCAATATTGACGATGTCTAGAAAGTTCTGTCGAGGAGATGTTTGGTCACCTAATTCCTAGTACGTCTCCTTGGGGTGCTCCTGTTTTATTCGTGAAGAAGAAAGATGGAAGTATGTGACTTTGTATTGATTATCGGGAGTCGAATCATGTCACCATCAAAAATAGGTACCCGTCATCGCATTGATGACTGTTGACCGGTTGCAAGGAGCACAATTCTTTTTCAAAGATCGATCCAAAGTAGTATGCACACAAGCCAATCATGTTTGATGATAAAGCATATACTTTGTAACAATCTTATTCATTTATTAATAAAAAGTATTAATTTATTAAAGGCTTTTAATTATCAACATGATGTCGCTTTTATAATATGTGATAAACCCATAGTTTTAAGCAATGCTTTTAGAATAATGATGATGATCATTCTAATGAGATCTAAATTCTTAGAAAGCTTAAAACTAAAATAGTTCCCAATCATTGATTACTAAATTGGGATTAGTGAATCCGATAGATCGGGTACATACGTTGCTTGCTTCATTGGATGAGGATGATTGATCTCATGATAATTTGTGTGGAGACACTAAAGCAAGTATGTAGGTGCTTATTAGAGAATAAGTTCACTCGAACGCTGGCTCGCTAAGGAATACCTAAATCGAGTTTTACTTCACCATCAATAGAATTTCAGTAGTGATAGTAGTACAAGTGATCCTTGACTTGAGATCATCATAGTATCTTGTGTATGATGAGTTATACTTTGACTTATTTCTTAAGACCCTTAGGGTATATCAAAGGGTATGCTTGGGTATAATAAGTCAGTATATGGAGATAATGTATGATCAATAAAGAATCTACCACTTCTATTAAAAGAAGAGAAATGTCCTATGTGATTCGATAAATGACAACCCAAGAGTCCTCAAGTTATAAGCGTAATGAAATTAGAAAGGAGTTTCTAATTTGCATTATTTGGTGTTGTCAGGTATTTAAGGATTGAAATACATATAATTAAATAAAATAAGACTTGACAAAGAATTCCACGCCTTATATTTAATCGGGACATCAGATGGTGGAAGGATTGAATTGCATTTGTAAATTATTTACTCAAAGGTTCTTTAATGATTAATGTTGAAATCTATATTATCCGGAAAGTCGCTTGATCGCTAGGGAGGCTTATCCCTATCAGAGAATAAATATTATTTATTTAAATAAATTAATTGTTTAATTTATTTATTTAAATAAGATTAGAATTGTTTCTAATTGATTTATTCACAACCGGCTTAATATGGAGAACCTAAAGGGTCACACCATAAAAAAAAGAATAATTATTTAAGAAGTTAATAACATAATAATCGTAATAATATGTTAAGTATATTTAATTTAATCTATGGTGATGTAATAAAATTAAATAGCTTAATATTTATTATTTAATATTTTAGAAATATTAAATATAAATTAATAAGAGGAGTCTTATTAATATTATTACAATTATTATTATTTTAATTTCTAAAAGAGATTAGGAATTAATTTAATATAAGTACTCTCATTTATTCCTAATTGGATTATGAAGAAAAATTAGTTAAAGGAGTTTAATTAATTATCCCTAATAAGATTAGGGAGCTTAATTAATTAAAAGATTTTAATTAATTAAATAAATCCCAATTCCTTAATTGTTAAGGTGGGTTGCCCACATCTATAAATAAGAGGAGTCTTATTATGGGTGAAGGGTTGTTGACATTTTTACAACATACGTAATTCCAAAAGTCGAGAAAGCACGCCTCTTTTCTATACAGATAGAAAAACTAGGGTTTGAGCCAATACCCTTCTTCTTGAAAATTCTTTTTCCTTGTAGATCACCCTGAGGCCAAACACTTGGGTGGCTAATGTTGATCAAAGGAAGGAACCAAACCCTGTGGATTCAAGTCGAACGCGAAAAGGATCGAGATGAACTTGCACTGAGGAAGCTCGGATCTTCAAGGGTATGATTCTTGTCCTTCATATTTTCGCTTAATTAATAATTGTGCATAAAGGGTGATCCGTATATATGGTTTGTAAAATTTTAAACTCGATTTTTACACGCTTTTGCTTAATTTTTGCAATTTGATCATAAGTTAATGAATATTACAAACCTAATGTTGGGCATCGTGAGCCAAACCTTTATGCTAATTATTAATTGTCAAATTTGATATGTATATTGATATGTGTTTAGAATAAATTTAATTGGGCATAATTTTATTATATAATTTTTTTTTTTTTAAAAAAAAAAACTAAGCTATTTTTTAAAATTAGTAATCCCATTTTAAGGCATCAAAAGAGATATGAACTCATGCGGGGAAACCCCACTTACTTAACAGGCAAGTAAATATATTAAGTTGATAATCACCATAGATTAACTTGATTCTTCACGGTTTAATTTTTTTTTTCTTATGACACGTGACATGCTTCCCATGTAATGGCGCGGATCACGTAAGGTGATGTAATAGGATTCTTGTTTCACGTGATATATATATATATATATATATATATATATATAATATATATATTATATATATAATGTACCGCTATATTATATATATATATATATATTATTAATAATTTTATAATTAAAATAAAAGTTTATTTTAATTTTAAAATAAAAAAGTTTATTTTAATTTTAAAATAAAAGGTTTATTTTAATTTTAAAATTAGAATTTCATGCTAACTAATTAGAATTAGAATTGGATTCTATGATAACTAATTGGAGTTGAAATTAGATTATATGTTTCCTTAAATAAAGGAGTTTATTTAGATATGAAATAAGATTTCATATTATTCAAAATAAAAGGAGTTTATTTGTGAATAGAAGTTAATCCATGCTTCCTTAAATAAAGGAGTTTATTTATATATGAAATAAGATTTCATATTATTAAAAATAAAGGAGTTTATTTGTGAATAGGAAAATCAAGCGTTTCTTTTTAAATAAAGGAGTTTTATTTTTTTTACATGGAATTGGATTCCATAATTAACTAAAATAAAGGAGTTTATTTTGATTAAAGATTTTGATTAAAATAAAATAGTTTATTTTATTCAAAATTGGATAAATTAAAATAAAATAGTTTTATTTTGATTTAAATTTGGATTAAAATAGAGGAGTTTATTTTAATTCAAAATTAGATTTTATACTAACTAAATTTGTCCATTAAATGATATCAATATATATATTAAATGTTTATTATTCATCGATGAATGTTAATTTATCATGATATGGTGATGTAGTATGATAATAAATGGGATTGATTATGACTATCGACCAATGTGGTTGGATTTTATTTTAGTTGGATGCATGAATGTATGAGTTTTATTAAATGGGGTCTCATCGTGACTGCCTTCTCTAATTTTTCTTAATATAAATTCTATCTCCTCCTATGTATTTCCCTCGATCACGATCAAGGTTTCTATTTATTTTAAATAGTTTTGTAATAGGAATAGTTAGAATTAATTTTGAAGAATTGGAGATCAAGGAACAAGGAGCGCTTGAAGACACTGCTTGTAATGGAGCCCGGTTTAAATGTAATAGTTATATTTAAATATTATTTTTTCACCCCTTGGGGAGTTTGACCTTTTGTTCACTTGGTGGCTCTAGAAACCAAACTAGAATAAAAGTTCATAATCAATCTGGGTAGAATATAGTATTCTATATGTACGCTTATACTATATATATTATATATTATGCAAACATGCTTCGCATGTTAATTAATATGATGCGATTTTATATATATATGTGCATGCTGCCGCTAAAACAAGATGAGACAAATTAATAACAAACCCCTCAAATTTTTATATTAAGTTCTAAGCGCTCAAAGATATTTGGAATATCGAACGTCGCTTTCTAGCATGATAAAATTAATAGAGTATTAAATATTTAATACGAGTTTGTTGTGTCACCACAAGGCAAGTATTAAGTATTTAAGATGTTAATTTATCACATTTGATGCTTATAAAGAAAATTGAACAATATTGTTTTGTTGTGTCACCACAAGGATGATATTTTTTTTTTTTGAATATATGGAGTGCTAGGTCGACTTAACTTGGATAATTTTGATTCTTATGTGCCACCACTGATCAAAATAATCTAAGAGGCAAAATAAAAGGAGTCAGATAGTTGATGTAATTGACAAAAGTTGTCTACCTATTTATTTATATATATAGTTTGTCAGTGTCCCCACAAGGCTATATACATTTGAAATGGGATCCTTATTCTCACTAGCATATCTTTAATTAGATTTTGGCCGAACTATATAAGTGAGGGTAATATAGTTTGAAGAAAATAGTTGAGATACCAATTTAAAACAAGACCTAAATTATTTTGGTAATTAATAAAAGAATGTATGTTAAAATGTTGTTAAATACAAATTCATTTACGTAATTTTACAATGTCAAAATTACTATCATCGCTGAAGCATATTAGATGCTAAATTAACTGAAATCAATTAAACTGGATTGGTTAAGGAATTTGAGAATAGTTCTCATATCGAAAAGCTATCTTATGTCCTTAATACGCCTATCCCTCGCAATGGTTGCGCAT
The DNA here is from genome assembly GCA_020205615.1 of Panax quinquefolius. NCBI lineage: Eukaryota > Viridiplantae > Streptophyta > Magnoliopsida > Apiales > Araliaceae > Panax > Panax quinquefolius. The sequence goes on from CM035158.1 coordinate 121,823,625, forward strand.
AATGCCTCGAGGAAGAGATTGCTACTTTTAGAAAGTGGCAAGATGATGCACAATTGGCTCAACGCATCATGCTCGCATCCACGAGTAACGAGCTTCACACAAGATGAAATCTATGGATGCTCCTATTATATTCCCCGCACATCAAGTAGTTGATGGTGAGGAAAGTAGACGATAGATATCGACATCTAAGGAGCTCTTCCGATATAGAATGGCCAACGGCACTATAAGATGCATAAAAGTCCTAAACATTATCAATTTGATTGATCAATTAGGATAACTGTGTTTTGTCATGGATGGAGAGTTGAGCTAAGATTTGATCTTGCACTCACCCCCTGACTCCTTTTCACAATTGTTGTGAATTTTCATATGAACAAGCTAGATATCGCCTCATTGAATTGCTTAACATGTTGAAAAATGTTGAGAGTCACTTTCAAACCAAGAAAGACCATGTCTTACTTGTAGGGGCCAAAGGATCTTCCCTAAAAGAAGAACGATTCAAAGAAGGTAAATGAAAGGCGTAATCAAAGGATAATAAGAACAAAACTGATATGGATAGCAAAGGAGTTTGCTTCCACTCCAATAAGCCTGGACACTGGAAAGAAACTGCAAGAAGCATCTTGCAGAGGCTAACCAAAGAAGCATTAGTGAAGTTTTGGTTACAAATACAAATTTGTTCATGATTTAAAATAATTTTTTCTTTAAGTCAAGGTTCTACTTGGGTATTGATACCGACTTCGGTTATCATAAATATAGATTTATGAAGGACCAAGCGTAAGTAGAAAGTTAAACAAAGATAAGTAATCCTATGTGTGGAAAATGAAGCAAAGGTTGCTACATTAGCCATAGGAACTTATTGTTTAAAGATTACCTACTGACAAGTCTATTAAGTTAATAAGTTGTTATCAGATTCCGCCTCTTGTTAGAAATATAATTTTCATTTTGTTGTTGGACAATAAAATTTGATATTATATTTAAGAATAATTGTTGTTCTATTTATAATAATAATGTTTTGTATAGAACCGAATATTGCTTAATGGATTTTGTATACTGACTTAGATGAAAATAATTTTGCATATTGAACAAATTAGTATAAGAAAAGGAGATGATCATTCAAAGAGTCAATGTGTGTATTTGTTTGATACAAGTGTGAATTATTCAAAGGTTCAAAGAATTCGTAAGTGAAACAAATCGACAAAGTATTAAGATTCTTTGATTAGATCAAGGAATAAATACTTGTGCAATAAGTTTCTAGATCATCTCAAATGGTTTTCTCATAATGGACACATCCCGACACGCAATAATCGATTGATGTATCCGAATGGAAAAATCGACCTTGTTGGACATGGTGCGGTCCATAATGATTTTACCGACATTCCAAAGATCCTTCCTGGATAATGTCCTAGAAATGGCTACATATCTACAAAAAAGGTAACCTCAAAATCCTACCCCAAGACTCCATAAAAGTTATGGATAGGAGGATTCCTAATCTTAAGTATGTTAAGATAAGGGGTTGTCCAACTTATGTGAAAAGGTTTCAAGGATAAGCTTGGGACAAGATTTGACAAGTATGTATTTGTGGGACATCCTAAAGTAAGTTTAGGTATATGTTCTATAATCCTACTTAGCAAAAGGTGTTTGTTGCAAAACACGCCGCCTTTCTAAGATAAAGGTGTTTATTATTGAAGGGGCTAGTGGGAGGATAATAGATCTCAAGAGTTCAAGAACCACAAAACACTATAAGTCAAATAAGAGGAACCTATAGATAGACCTATTATACCACAAATCAATCATAACTGAATAGTACCAAGATACCTAGAGGTATGGATTCATCATAGATGATGATGATGATGAGGTACACATCATAGAAGATGATGATCCAGAAGTTACATACTGATGAGGTAAGAGTTCTAGTGTGTACAAAAGGACAAAGGGGAGCACCGTGACATTCCTAATATTATATGTTGATATACTACTTGGATAAGGAATGACATATTAATGCTACAATCAAGAATGATAAAGTTGTTTAAACATTCCTCCATGAATGATTTGGAAGAGTATCTTAATTGGGGATACAAATCTATATAGATAGATTTAAAAGGATCCTCGACTTAACCCAAGGAACGATATTCATTTGATGCTAAAGTCGCTTAGCATGGCAAACTCCATGGGATGTCTCTTGTTGATGAGCCCTTGGAGTGTATCTCTCCTAATAGTCCCCACAAACTCCTGAAAAGAGAGGTCGCATGTGACGCCCCCAAAATAGGTATACACAACACCCATTCTGAGTCACCAAATACATGGTACAAAAAGCAAACTACAACTTCAATAATACAAATGTCGTGTGAAATAAGACAATATATACTATGAGTTTAAATATAATATTGTCTTCTAGACAATATCCACATGCAAATAAATCCCCATCATAATTATTGATTCATTATTTTACAAAAATGGTGAGGACTACTAAACAACTCTCTCTAGAACCTTCATTCCATACCCCGACTAGTACTCGCTACATTCTCGCCCCCTGAGAAGAAAAAATGGAACAACAAGGAAAAGGGTGAGCTCAACTAGCCCAGTAAAGAATATTATGACTAAGATAATATACAACAAATTATCGTTAGTCTTCAACAGTGAAAAATCTGATAGAATACAATAGACAACAAGTTTCAGATCAATATTCGCAGCGGAAATAATAATTCATTAGAAGAGTTAAGTAGAGAATGCAAACTACTATCTTCTATGTATGAATTTAAAAGTTCATCGCCAATCTTTTATCCTCGTAACATCAATCAATATACATCCTGAATCAAATATTCATCTTTGCACTACAGCCAAAGATATTCATCACTTGGTCATGTTCATTTAAACACTGCTCATCTTTGCACTACGGCCAAAGATATTCTTAAGAAATCATTCATCTTTCATCTGCACTACAGCCAAAGATATTCCATAATATCATCATTTAACTACCGAGCCAAAGATGAAAAATAATATTTTTTTTAAGACCGAAATGAAAATCCAAAGAAAATCAAAATAAACAAATGGATTAAGGATTAAGGATTCGTGATTGGTTTTATCCACGCCCAAAAATACCTCAAAAATAATCATAATGGTGTAAAATTCAAGAATGATCAAAACATGGATACAATCGAAGTTAGTATCCGCAATAGATATTTTGGACTAAAAGAAGAAATTTTATTTTTCTATGAATAAGTACCAGATACGTGAATAGTGTCAGATACGTGAATAAGGCCGATACGTGAATAGTAACTCCGACACCAAAAGATAGAAATTCCACAAAAAACATCTTCACGCTTCATTAATAGTACTCGTGAATAAGAATCGTGAATAAGAACTCTTAATAAGAACTCGTGAATAGTAACTCATGAATAAGAACCCATGAATAGTAACCTCCGACATGAAAAAGTTCCAAATTTGATAAAAACTTCAGATCAATATTTCAAAGATAATGATATTGAAGAAATAATATCATTACAAAAAAAATAATATCCCTTACCTCGAAAGATCAAGATTTCTAAATTAAAACACCTGACATAAAGCATGACTTTGACTTGCACCGTATAACAATACTCAAAGTATACTCAAAATACTCACAAGAATACGCCGATAATATAGAGAGAGAAAACTTCAGCCGGTGTGATTTTCAATTCTAACCCAAGACCCTATTTATAGAAATTGCTTAGAACACCAAAGCGTAAAAATTTAATAAATTAATAATATAATTATATTATTTTCTACACATGTCTAGAATCTGATTTCAGCCATCAAACACATGCCACCTTCTAGAAAAAAAAATAAGAAAAACGTTTTTCTAATTTTAAATATTTTAAACTTCCAAAAATCAATTATTTCTGAGCTTCTAACTTCAATAATTCATAATAAATAGCCTTTCATCAGAAAATTTGAATCTCGCGAGTTTTTATAGGAAATTCAATTCTCTACAACTTTGCAAAGAAAGTTTTTCCAAATTCCAATCAGAAATTGACCAAATCCACAAACGGGCAATTTTAAAGCTTATAATCAAATTTCAAATAATAAATGGGGTCCAATCGACATGTTTAACATGTTTTAAACATTTATTGCAACAAAAATACTCTTCCTCCTCAGATACTCATATATCCCACATTCATGTAAAATATCACATCGCTAATATATTATTAAAATAATATATTTAAACGAATTATTTTATCGTAAAAGATAAAATATTAATTTTCAACAATTGTCATTTTAAAAATTTTCTCCATCTATATCCACATAAAATCAATATTTTCCTCATCATATAAATCAATAATTAATTATTCACAAATAATATTACAGTAATCACAATATCGACAACCGTGCGCCTCCTGAAAAGAGGGGCTTCCAATAAGAATTTCTTCATCGGCCGCAATTAGGTGACCAAACCTCTCCTTGTATGTAACTTTTCTAGACATTGCCAATAATGTTATCTAATAATATTATTCAGATAATATGAATTATTGCTTCGATAATGAAAAATACCGTAATGACAATTATCAAACAACAAAGAATATAAAATATCAACGCAAAGAATTATTAACTCAATAAAATAATCGAATAAGAATTATCCGAACCATTATCGAGTAGTGCCTTCACGTAAGAATCAATAATTGGTGCAATACCGCGCTGCTACCGCTCAACAACGCCAGATTAGTGTGTTTTAACCACCGGTATTCCAACAAAGATAATCTGTGAATAACTACCAAGCTATTTAAAAACAACTTATATTTGTCGCTTTCTTCATCCAATCGCTTTCCACATGGGCCCACACATGGTCAAGGCTGTCAGCATTTAATATTCCCCGACAAAGATTTAATATTCCACGACCAAACGAATATTCCCCGACGATAATGAATATTTTATAACCACTTTCGCTTAATTTGAAATATTTGCATATTTAACCCTTAACTATCCACATTAATCAAATCAACCCTTACTATTTCAAAATAATAAATAAAGGAAATTCCTTTTATTTAAAAATTTTCTGGTCTTACAACCTCCCTCCTTATGAAATTTCGCCCTCGAAATCGACGTGACGCACCGTGTTTTCAAAAGGTGAGGATACCTCGCTTTCATTTCCGCTTTCCACCCTGTGTCATTTCCTCTATAAGATGATTCCTCCACAAAACTTTAACTTGTGGTATGACCTTTCACTGTAGGGACATGCTCCTTCCTATCCAAAATCTCGACAGTACCTCCTCATACGCTAAGTCTTCTACCATATCTCGTCCTGGCTTCTAACTCTATAACGTGGTTCGGTCTTTCACATATTTACGGCAGTACGATATGTGAAACACATTATGAACACGAGACATACTTTGAGGTAACGCAAGTCTATAGCTACATTTCCTACTCCACCAAGAATTTGAAATGGACCGATAAATCGTGGATCGAGCTTTCTCTCTTCCCAAATCTTGTAACTCCCTTCCACGGAGCAACTCGCAACAATACACGATCCCCTACATTAAATTCCACGCCCTTTCAATGAAGATCCGCATAACTTTTTCGATCTTGTGCCGCTTGTATACGCTTGCTCAATCATTTGGATCTTTTCATTAGTCATACGTATTAACTCTGGTCCCAACAATGTTGCTTCACCCACCTCATCCCAACATATCGAGAACGACATTTTGTCCATATAATGCTTCAATGGAACCATGCCTATATTTGTTTAATAACTATTGTCAGATGAGAATTCCACCAATGGCAAGTACTTATCCCAACTTCCTTTGAAATCTAGGACACGTAGTTTTAATATATCTTCAAGAGTTTGAGTAGTCCTTCGATTGCCCATCCGCTTCGAGGATGGTATGCCAAATCAATCGTAAATTGCGTCTATAGCTTTTTGCAAGCTAACCCAAAATCATGAAGTGAATCTTGGGTCACGATCTAAAACTATGGATACCGGGCATGCCATGCAATCTCACAATCTCATTTACGTACATACGAGAAAGACGCTCAAGGAATAAGTCTCCAGACGGTGAAGAAATGAGCAGATTTGGTTAATCTATCAACAATAACCCAAATAAGATTGATGCCTCGAGAAACCGTAGAAGACCCGTAACGTAAATCCATAGTAATGTGTTCCCACTTCCATTCCTAATCTCAAGTGGTTGCAACGGACCCTTAGGTACAAGATGCTCCGCCTTTACACGCCGGCAAGTTAAACACATCGAGATAAACTTCGCAATCTCTCTCTTCATATTGTTCCACCAAAATGTATGTCAAGATCACGATACATTTTAGTAATTCCAGGATGGATTGCAAATGGTGTATTGTGTAGCTCCATCATAATCTTATACTTCAAATCGAGTCGTTAGGAACACAAAGTCTAGAGTGGACTCAAGTATTCCTTCTTCATCAATTCTCGCTCCTAATAGCTCCTTCAGATTTCTTCTTCATACGATCATCCGGCCTGCGGGCTCGAGCAATCTTAACTTTTTCTATTAAAGTCGGCTCTACGCTGTGATACTTGACATCATCGCACTGCTCCTCGTGATATGATCTTCTACTCATCGCGTCACGCACTACCACGCTCGCTTTTCCAAGATGGTATGGTTGTAATATGTGCTTAAATGAGTCTCCTCTGAGTTCTTCGAAAATCTTCCTCGCATTCCTCGCTCCATTCGAATTTTGTATCTTTTCGAGTCACCTAAGTTAATGGAATAGCGATTCAAGAAAATCCTTCCACGAATCTCCGATAATAACCAACTAAGCCTCAGAAAGCTACGATTTCGACATCGACTTAGGTTGCTTCAACCGCGACTCATATCCCAATCTTGATAAAGACGTCACAACGACACCTATCGCTTTACTATCGCATCTAATACGACGCCCCTACAGAGAGTTCTGCTTTTTGAATTCCACAAAGGAAGTCACAAGATAAAGGCTCAGTACCAAATTCTATAGTTGAATTTTTAACTCTCAAGTTCAATAGAGCCATTCGATATGAGATTTTAGAAATGAGTTTTGTACCGTTTCAAAGTCGATACAAAATTTAATATCGTGCTTTGGGAGTAAGCCAAGAAATTCTTCAGAAATACGCCAGAAAAAATCAATAACAACAGAATATTATTCAAATCGACGTTGTCTTTATTCAAATCCATAACATGGACTAAGAAAACTCGACATCCGTAATAAACGAATGACTTCATGGCTCGATATGAAAATGTTTGACTACAATGGTTTGATTGCTTGAATTCGAATAACAAAGTTGCTTTAGAATATGAAAACTAACAACCTTACAAAAGCAATCAATTTGGCATGATGAGTAGTTAACCTTAAAATCACATCAAAAGCAAATATCTCTATAGTAAATAAGGTTAACAGTAATGTGATAAAGGCCAACTCAATCAAGCAAGATTTTTAAACAACTGATGTAATGAAAGTTTCTCCTAATGGAGTCTCCACAGATAGGTCAAAGTTTAATTTCTCCGTAGTCAAGTTCAAACGCTGAGCGCAAGCAAGAGAGATAAAAGAATGGGTAGAACCAATATCTAGTAAGGTATATACTTCAAAGAAGAATTTATAATTAACTAACCCGCGCTAACTTCGTCGTTCCTCGTGATTTTGACCAAACCACAACAAACGCCTTCTTCCTAATCGCTGACTTTGACTTTTCTCGACATCCTTTTCGAGTCACCATTCACGCCGGATCGGGTTTCGATATCGCATAACTCGAGCGATATGTCCTTCTTTTTCCACAATTATAGCATACCTTGAAGGCTTTCAACAACTTTTTATATGTCCCTCCTCTCCACATCTCAGAAGATCTAACCGGGCGATCGCTCTCTTCCCCTAGAATTTGTCGATGGTGCCGATGTTCATACCGACGCCTTCCCGCCATCGTTAAATCTTCTCTTTTAGATTGACATCTCTTTCCATAATATCAACGCTGTCATGCCTTTTTACCCAATGCATCACTCATTCTCACTGCTCGCTTATTTCTTCTTCACCGCGATTCCAAATTTTATCATCTTATACTCGCCAAAGAGTGCTTCGCTCACATCACGACGGGTAACACAAGCTTGAATCGTCAGATCCTTTTGCTCCACGACCGCTCGCAATTCTTTAGCCTCGCTTCTTCTAACTCATGAATACGATTTTGCAATTCTATATTTCATCATAAAATACCTCTAATAAACTCTCTTCGTCAGTAATTCTTCTTCTTCCTCACTCTCACCGTTACCTCTCGCGATTATCTCGGAAAGCAACTATCAATTCTTCACTCACCACATGGATATCTCTAATTCCTTCTTCACTCGACATCACATTATCCCGGTCAAGTGATTAGAGGTGTCTCCACGATCTCATTCACTCCATTGTTAACGCTTCAAAGCAGCCCATTCTTAAAACTATCATAAAACAAGGGTTAATTAAATAAATTAAGAAATCACATAATACCCCTATAATACGACCAACCAACAAGTAAGCTTAGGTAGACACACTAGCTGGAAGGATTTACTGCCTCCCTCCTAGTTCTATTCCCCGATCTCCGCCAGAGATCATATCCCTAAGCTCGATATCAACCGTGACGCTCCCAAAATAGGTATACACAACACCCATTCTCGAGTCGCCAAATACATGGTACAAAAAAGCAAACTACAACTTCAATAATACAAATGTCGTGGTGAAATACAAACTACAACTACAATATATACTGTGAGTTTAAATATAATATTGTCTTCTAGACAATATCCACATGCAAATAAATCCCCATCATAATTATTGATTCATTATTTTACAAAAAATGGTGAGGACTACTAAACAACTCTCTCTAGAACCTTCATTCCATACCCGACTAGTACTCGCTACATTCTCGCCCCGAGAAGAAAAAATGGAACAACAAGGAAAAGGGTGAGCTCAACTAGCCCAAGAAAGAATATTACGACTAAGATAATATACAACAAATTATCGTTAGTCTTCAATTGTGGAAAAATCTGATAGAATACAATAGACAACAAGTTTCAGATCAATATTCGCAATGAAATAATAATTCATTAGTAAGAGTTAAGTAGAGAATGCAAACTACTATCTTCTATGAATGAATTTAAAAAGTTCATCGCCTCATCTTTTATCCCTCAGAACATCAATCAATATACATCCGAATCAAATATTCATCTTTGCACTACAGTGCCAAAGATATTCATCACTTCTGTCATGTTCATTTAAACACTGCTCATCTTTGCACCACGGCCAAAGATATTCTTAAGATATTCTTAAGAAATCATTCATCTTTGCACTAAAAATTTTTTTTTAAAGAAATCCATCCAAAGATATTCCATATCCATATCATCATTTAAGACCGAGGATGATGAAAAAAGAAATATTTTTTGAATAGAAACGAATCCAATAGTGAAACAAAATAAAGAATCCAAGATAGATTAAGGATAGTACTGTGAATAAGAATCGTGAATCCAAGAATCTCCAAAATAGTAACTCGTGAATAGTAACCTGAATAGTAACCCATGAATAGTAACCGGTTACATGAAAAAGTTCCAAATTTGATAAAAACTTCGATCAATATTTCAGATAATGATATTGAAGAAATAATATCATTACTTAAAAGAAAGAAATAATATCCCTTACCTGAAAGATCAAGATTTAATTAAACACCTGGATATAAAAGCTATGACTTGACTTGCAATCAGCATAGCAATACTAAAGTATACTCAAAATACCTACCAAGAATACGCTTTCGATAATATAGGGAGAGAAAACTTCAGTCATGTGATTTTCAATTCTAACCCAAGACCATTTATATAAATTAACACTAAAAGTTATAAAAATTTAATAAATTAATAATATAACCAATTATTTTCTACACATACTGGAGAATCTGATTTCAGCCATCAAACATATGCTACCTTCTAGAAAAAATAAGAAAAACGTTTTTCTAATTTTAAATATTTTAAACTTCCAAAAATCAATTATTTCGAACTCGAACTTCAATAATTCATAATAAATAGCCTAATTTCATCAGAAAATTCAAATCACATTAAGAATCAATCATCAGTTTTTATAGGAAATTCAATTTCTACAACTTTGCGTAAGAAAGTTTTTCCAAATTCCAATCAAAATTGACCGAAATCCATAAATCCAATTTTACGAAAGCTATAATCAAATTTTCAAATAATAAATGGGTCTAACCGACATGTTTAATATGTTTTAAACATTTATTGCAACAAAAATACTTCTTCCTCCTCAGATACTTTCATATATCCTACATTCAAGGTAAAATATCACCGCTAATATATTATTAAAATAATATATTTAAACGAATTATTTTATCGTAAAAGATAAATATTAATTTTCAAATAATTGTCATTTAAAATTTTTCCATCTATATCCACATAAAATCAATATTTTCCTCATCATATAAATCAATAATTAATTATTCACAAATAATATTATTAGTAATCACAATATCGACAACCGTGCAAGCTTCCTGAAAGAGGGGCTTTCAATAAGAATTTCTTCATCAACGGCTTGCCAAGCAATTAGGTGACTCAAACCTCTCCTGTATGTAACTTTCTAGACATTGCCAATAATGTTATCTAATAATATTATTCGTATAATATGAATTATTGCTTCGATAATGAAAACATAACTCGTAATGACAATTATTAAAACAACAAATAATATAAAATATCAACGCAAAGATTATTAACTCAATAAAATAATCGAATAAGAATTATCGTAACTCATTATCGAGTAAAGGCCTTCTTCACGTAGTTAATCAATAATTGGTGCAATACTAAGTGCTACCGCTCAACAACGCCGTACAATGTTTTAACCAATCGGGTATTCCAACAAGATAACCGTGAATAACTACGCCAAGTATTTAAAAAACAACTTATATTTGTCGCTTTCTTCATCCAATCACTTTCAAGCATGGGCTCCACACATGGTCAAGGCCGGTCATTTAATATTCCCTCTTGTCAGCATTTAATATTCCACAACCAAACGAATATTCCCTATAATAATGAATATTTTATAACCACTTGCTTAATTTGAAATATTTGCATATTTAACCCTTAACTATCCACATTAATCAAATCAACCCTTACTATTTCAAAATAATAAATAAAGGAAATTCCTTTTATTTAAAATTTTAGTCTTACATCGCATTTAGTGACAATCACGCATGCAATGAAACGTACGAGACCTCAATACGACGGTCAATACATGGAGAAGTTCATTACGAACAAGAAAAACATCTTAAAGTGCTTAACCCAAGACTCAAGGATGTGATCATATTCATGGTGGGTTTAATTAAAACCAGAGGGCTTAACAGACTCAAGTTTTCGGTGAACGCACTAAGACGACAGAAAAATCCACTTTAAGGTAAAGGGTTACCTCGGACAAGGGTGTTGAATCGAAAGGTTCCAAACAAAAGAAAGAGTTGCCGGTTTAGTGATAAAGACAAAGTATATAGCTATAAATGAAGTCGCGTTGATTGTTTGGATTAAAAGTTTATTACGTAACTAGAATAGTTCCTAAGTCTCATCTTGGATCTAAAATGTGGTCAGGCACTTTCATTTGATTTATTGAATTATCGAAAAGATGGGAAATCACTATAGTAGATAGTGGACTTTCATGAACAACATTACATATCCATTAACTAAAAGCTTATCCAACAAAGTTAGGATAATCAGCCACTTAGAGAAGAAGAGTACGAGATACCACGATTTATCGGCTTTTGGTGTCAGCAAGAGATCGAAAAGACGCATTAACACAAGCCAATCATTTTTTATGATAAAAGCATACTACTTGTAAATAATCTTATTCATTTATTAATAAAAAGTAATAATTTATTAAAGGCTTTTAATTATCTACATGATGCTCGCTTTTATAATACGTGATAAACCCATAGTTTTAAGCAATGCTTTTAGAATAACGATGATGATCATTCTAATGAGATCTAAATTCTTAGAAAAGCTTAAAACAAA